>CM035425.1:127525091-127930091 GCA_020310875.1 Ceratopteris richardii | reverse complement strand
AATAAAACTTATCGAATGTGCATTGATTATAGAGCCCTTAAGAAGATCACAATAAAGAATAGATACCCTATTCCACGAATAGATGATCTCTTAGATAAGTTACGAGGAGCTCGTGTCTTTAGTAAAATTGATCTAAAATCGGGTTACCATCAGATTCGTATGACACAACTAATGCCCCTGCTACATTTGCACGAATGATGAACAATATTTTTCTTGATTATCAAGCTTTTGTTCTTGTATTCTTTGATGATATACTTATTTACAGTAAGAATGATAGTGAACATGAAAAGCATCTTGAAACAGTTTTTCATTTGTTACGAGAGAACACACTTTATGCTAATCCTGAAAAGAGTTACTTCTTTCAGCGTAAGCTAGAATATTTAGGACATATTATTTCAAGTGAAGGTGTGCATGTGGATCCGAAAAAAAAAATCGAGTTATAGTAGAATGGCCTACACCACAATCAGTCAATGATGTTCGTTCTTTTCTTGGGTTGGCTAGTTTCTATAGGAAGTTTGTTCGAAATTTTTCTTTTTTAGCATTGCCTCTTACCTTGTTGTTGAAAAAGAAAATAAAATTTGCATGGGGACTTACCCAACAACAATCCTTTGAAAAATTGAAACATGCACTTTCACATGCACCTGTTTTACAGTTACCTGATTTTTCACAACCCTTTCATGTCGTTACTAATGCTAGTGGTTCAAGAATAGGTGTTGTTTTAATGCAAAATGACCATCCCATTGCATTTGAGAGTAGGAAGCTTAAGCCCTCATAACAGAATTCTAGTACGTATGATAAAGAATTGTTAGCAGTTGCGCATGCTTTGCGAATTTGAAAACACTATCTTATGGGCTCTGAGGTCTTAATAAAAACCGATCAACAGGCTATTAAGCATTTATTAAGTCAACCTTTAATCTTTGATCGGCATCTTAAATGAGCATCATTCATTCAAAATTTCCAACCCATGATACAATATCAGCCTGGTAAAGCTAATGTTGTAGATGATGCTCTTAGTCGTTTTCCTTTGCATTCTGTTGTTTTAAATAATATTTTTTCTATCCAAATTCATTCTTTTCAAAAAAAAAAAAGATTTCCACTTATGCATTTGATTTGTATTTTTCATGTGCATGGCATGACTTCAAAAATGGTGCATCTTTATCTGATGAACATTATACATTTCATAATGGTTTTCTTTATTTTCAACATAGATTATGCATAACTCAGGCTTTTAAAGATTTTGTCATCAAAGAAATGCATGAACCATCTTACATGGGTCATAGAGGCATACAAAGCACCATTTCTATCTGCAAAGATTTCTTCAAACTTGAAGCAATAAACTCAAAATTGGGCTCGAAATCTTTTCTACTCCCCCTCAAGTACATGATCGAACTTTGGTGCAAATAAATGCCAAAAAAATGAAAAAAAAGGAGTGATATCAATTTCAAAAAAACTTAAATCTGAGAGACCTTGATTTCAACGGGGCATATGTGTTAGCCAAGATGGCCAATCAAGGCACACTATGCAATCCTAAGTCTACAATTAGAGTGTTACAATGTCTATGGTTGGACTAGATTATGGCATCATGTGTATGATTGGTGCTCATAATGAGAGAATTTTCCATCCTCTTAGTCACAGGCAAGGCCTTTATAAGCCATGGTGATCAAGCATGACACACAAGGAAATCGCAAGCTTGCAAAGTTAATTTTGGCCTCGCCAATATTGTGATGCCCAAGGAACATTCCTCATGCAAGAAAATAAATTGGGAGCTACGATAAAGGGCCACCGAGATGCAAAGGAAATGATGCCTAATTGTGACACTTATGAATTGAAATAGTGGTGTGAGTCCTTAGTCCAGGATAGCTCTCATATCTGTAGCGTTTCCTGGACCTAGTTGAGATAGCCTGATATGTAAAGGCAGTTCTCAACGAGGATGGAGAAAGGTGTAAACATAGAACAAAAATACAACATATTGTGTATAGCAATGAAAAGGGGCAAATAAAAGAAGACTTCTCTGTAAGGTGAATATTGCAATTGTTGTCTTGAACCAGGCACAAGCAGAAACTTCAAGAAGCCTAATGTCTAGGCGCTCATTCCATTCTTGGCTCCATATGCACCTCTACCATCGTAGTTCCGATCTGGCTTTGTGTGAGTGCCAGCAGGGGAGTAGAACCAATCCTCAAATACACACATTGGTTCTTTCATGACTTCATGCTCATCCGAGTTGCAATCGTCATAAGAGTCACTCCCAGTGTTGTTATTGTGCAGAAAGAAATGACCTCGAGTCTCAATGTCATGGATGGTTTTGCCCAGGCAATCTTTAATCATCTCTAATGGAGTTCTTCCGATATCCTTAAGGAGGGAGACACTGCCTTGAAGTGGAGAAGACATTGCGTTGCCTCGTTCATGACAAGGAGTAGCAGCAAGCAGGCTATGGTGGCTCCAAGAAGTTGGGCAATCCAATACACAATGCCCTTCACGAACAGGATGTTTTTGCGAATGAAGAAAAGGTCGAACATGATGGAAGGATTGACATGTCCTCCAAAGATATTCGATGCGATGCATACTTCGACAAAGAGAGTCCGGCATTGGAAGTAGATACGATTGATGAGAGGGGCCTCACAGGCATGCTGATATCGCCTTCTATGCTACGAATATGTGTGCACATCTTGCTCTCATAACCTCCTGATGCTGCAGATACGAAACGGCCTAAGGTGAAGCAAAAGAAGACGGCTGGATGGTTCGCCTCCACTTCCGAGAAGTTTGCAGTTGGAGTGAGTGGTGTAGGAGGATGCACGCACAAATTGCAGAAGGACGCAGGCCCTCATGGGCATGCTAGGCTGGTAGGCTGCGATGATACCATGCTGAAATCTAAGGTGCTGCAGAGAATCATGCAAAGATAGAGAGAGAGACGCGAGAGGAGGAGTCGGAGAAGATGACACATGTGCAAGAGAAAAATTAGTGTTACTCAAGATATGACAAAGGCAGGAGATGGTTGAACCACACCCTAAGAGGGAAGATTAGGAATTAATCTTGAACCATGGCTTTTGGGGCAAGTGGTTAGCCCATCGTACTCCTAGCCGGTAGATCATGAGTTCGATTCCCACAATTGGTATCGGAGCCTAGGAAGTAGGCTTGGGCAAGGCGGCGCGGTGCATTGCAAGGTACATCCTAGCAAGGTACATGGTGTCAGGGTACATCAAGATGTACCCTGATGTACCCTGACACCATGTACCCTACAACGCATTGTGCCGCACCACGACGCACCACCTTGCCCAAGCCTACTTCCTAGGTTCTGATACGGATTGTGGGAAGTGGAGAATGACATGCTTGGGACTCACCTCCCAACCTATTTATAGCCCTTGCCTAGTCACCATCTAGAGTTCTCTCTAAGGTCCCTCTACTCACCTGGCCATCATGAGTAGGTACCTGATATGAACTCTCTCGCTTTTGGCCTTGACTATCCCCCGAGCAAGGAACTTCTTGTTCCTCCAAACATGTACATCTCTAGAATATAGAGAGTGTTAGACTCAAGATATGACAAAGGCAGGAGATGGTTGAAGTATATCTTAAGATGGAAGATTAGGAAGTAATCCTCAACCATGGCTTTTGGGGTTATTGGTTAGCCCATCATACTCTTAGCCGGTAGATCATGAGTTCGATTCTCACAATCGGTTGAATGTGCTATGTATATTATTAATTTATCATTACATATATAGTCACCGATTCATATGGGTTTATTCCTATATGGCACACATTTCAGATTATTCGTTCCAA
Organism: Ceratopteris richardii; assembly: GCA_020310875.1. Classification (NCBI taxonomy): domain Eukaryota; kingdom Viridiplantae; phylum Streptophyta; class Polypodiopsida; order Polypodiales; family Pteridaceae; genus Ceratopteris; species Ceratopteris richardii. The sequence continues at coordinate 127,926,317 of CM035425.1, read as the reverse complement.
CAATAACATTGTCAAGGAGCTGTGGTTTACTGCTCAGACATTCAGGCATGTCACTCAACGTGCAAATCTCGAGTCGTACTTCTATTCATCAAGGAAGACCCGTGAAATTGGAATATAAAAAGAAGACGAAGAAATGCGAACAAGAACAAGCAGTCCTCAGTGAGTGAACCGCAAGGACATCGAAAAAGTCATCATATGGGCTCCCTCTAAAATCCGTGCTAAAGCTCGACGCCAAATATGCAAGAAACACGCCTACTGCTTTCCGGACGATTATCTCCAGACTCCATTACAGAGAGCGAGCCAGCCCACCTATTTAAGCTCATGAAATCCCTACGTCTAAAATCACACAATTTGCAGTAGATTAGCAAAGCTTTGCTATTCGTGGAAGTTGGAAGTCTCTTCGTGGAGAGAGAGAGAGATCATGGTACTTCCATTCATTCCCGCAGTGTTCAACGCAGCCAAGAAACAGACCTTGGCTGCCGCGTCCAAAGAAAGAAGTGAGATTCTAGCAGCCGCGGAAGAAATCAAAGAGTGGATTGTCGACATCCGTCACAAGATTCACGAGCATCCTGAGCTGGGCTTCGAGTGTGGCGATACGGCCGAGCTGGTGAAAGCCACTCTGACGGAGCTGGGCATCTTCTTCTACGACAAATTTTTCGCCAAGACGGGGGTTGTCGGTCGCATCGGTTCTGGGAACGAGCCTTTTGTCGCTTTGAGAGCGGACATGGACGCACTACCACTTCAGGTACGTGATTGCTTCATATATGCGGTCGCCTTGTCCTTGCCAAGAGCTAGAAATGCCGGATGTCTGCCGTATGTTGCAAGATAAGCTCATCGCTTAACACCTTAAACACAGTGATACAAGGTCAATTAAACTGATTCTTCTCGTGTGCAGGAATTATACGAATGGACACACATGAGCCAAAACAAAGGCGTTATGCATGCATGTGGACATGATGCACATACTGCTATGCTTCTTGGTGCAGCCAAGCTCCTCCAAGAAAGATATGAGAAAAAGGAATTTGAGGTGAAGTAGCGCAAAACCAAATATTCTTTTCATTGTTAAAACTTGGAGTGTAGAATTTCGCCTCCAGAACCGTAAAGCTAAAACTGTGGGGCCGACGTTAAGCAGTTTAAGATCTCTCCATCTTCGTCTCTACGATTTTCAGGAAATCCAGTGGAGTCTGCATGAGTATTGCGATTTCTGTATTTGAACTCGATTTCTGTATTTCTGTTAATCCTGTGCGATCGAACCTATATCTTGTCTACTAATGAGCCTAATTTATTCCCTGTCAGGGTACGGTGTTCTTAATCTTTCAGCCGTCCGAAGAGGCAAATGCAGGTGCAAACTCAATGGTGACGGATGGCGCTCTAATGGAGGCCCAAGCCATATTTGGATTGCACGTAACGCCTTCCCTTCCTGCTGGAGCTTGCGGATCAAGAGCCGGTGTAGTGATGGCGGGATCTTCACGGTTCGGAGCCACAATTGAGGGCCTGGGAGGCCACGGTGGTGTCCCACAAGCGGCCATTGACCCCATTGTTGGCTCTGCCTTTGTGATTACTTCCTTGCAACCCATCATCTCTAGAGAAACTGAACCAAGCGACGCTCAGCTAATTGATGAGATGCTGCTAAAGCAACTTCGGCTTCTGTCTGTCAATCTTAGTAAAGCTCGCCATAACAGATCCGTTCTTGTAGGTTATTACCATTGGCTACGTCCACGGAGGTACCGCGAACAATATCATTCCCGACAGCGTGGACATAGGTGGCACATATCGTTACGTCGAAGTGGACGACGCCATTGTTGATGAACGGAAGAGCAGAATTCTGGAAGTGAGTTATTTCTCTGAGCTACGATCTTTCTTCTTTTCAATTCCTTACGCCATGGCCGTTTCGATGCGCCATGCTAGTGAGTCCAGACTTGCCTGCAAAGAATGTGTGGCGCCGTTGTCATCATACATAAACGCATAATTTTCTCTGCATTACAATCATGCATCTCCTAGATTGAACATTCCATGGCGTCAACTGAAATTGGGACTATGTTCAGGTCATTGAAAAGCAAGCAGCTGTGCACCGATGCACAGCTACTGCGAGCTTTTCCGAAACTCACAGTTATCCGCCTCTGATAAACACCGGCGACGCATACGAGTTCGTAAAAGATGTAGCTGAGAAGGTCCTGGGAAACAAGGAGTTGTTCATTGAGGCGCCATCGCCGGCCACTGCATCCGAAGATTTTCCATACTATCTGAAGGAGATACCTGGTGCATTTTACTTTGTGGGATGCGCTGCTCCTTTTCCAGAGGATAATGAGTTCTACCCCGTCCATAACCCGAAGTTTGTGCTTGACGAGAACGTGCTTCCTGTAGGTACAGCAATCCAAGCGGCCGTGGCGATGGCGTACTTAAAAGATAAACCAAATCTAACCAAGCCCTGATATGTATCCCCGACAAGGACGTGCTCTCTTTGTCCAAAAAGTGAACGTTTGGTCAAAGGAGAGCCAAGGTATCTCAGGAAATGTATCAGCCTTTCTCACAAGCAGGTTATCTTGTGATGTAGAAGTTAATAAGACATATAAGCTATGGAAAGCTTAACGGATTCAAGGACCATGAGCAGTATCTGGTTTTCATGCAAATAATGAGATACGAAGTAATTGAACAACAAATAAACTCGGAAACATCAATGGATTATTGGATATGAGTATAAGTTCATATGGATTATTGGATATGGACTGTTGCAATTATTAATCTACTTAAAAACTAATTAGTAGTACCTTCTCTGATGCAATTGTGATCTCTAGTAAAAAGAACAAGTAGATATTTGATTATTTTCCATATAATACCAAATCTTATCAAATCTCGTAAACATGTTGCATTAGACCTCTTTGATTAGCTCTCCCACACTACCTCATTATCGAACTTCTTTGTTATTCAAAAAAATTAAATTTGTTAATCTTCCAAGTTTCAAATTGCTTGACAATCATGTCAACCTCTCTCTCTCTCTCTTTCTCTCTCTATCTAGGTTCAAGAACTTCAACGACACTTTTTCAATCATGAATTTCTCTTTCATCAAATCATAACAAACATGTGGAGAACAAAAATTCATCAGATCATGTGAAAGCACACAAGCATGCACACACATACACACACATGTGCACAAGGTAAGAGCAAAGAGTGGAACAATGGAAGATCTTCAATTACAAAAAAACTCTCTTAAAAAGCTCAAATATCTAACAAGCTAACCCCAAAATGAGCTCTCTAGCTCTTTTTATAGTTTTTTTAGTAGTTTTGTTCGTGTCTAGACCTAGTGTCCGACCTAGTTAAAAATTAGGTTCCAAGGCTTATTTGGGGGCTCAAACGAAGTATAAAAATTATGAAAATTGATAGGATGGTACTTCTAATACTCCTGAAGCTCAAGGACTCCTCGGCTTGAACAAAATGAAGTTGCAAAAATGGAAATGGTAATTACAATGGTCTTTAGTGATAAAAATCACTATTTTTATAGGGATTTCTTTTGAAAATTTGACATGTACTTCTTGCAGCTCCCTACATGCTCCTTCTTCTTGTGTGTCCACTTCCTTGATGCACTTCCATGCTTGTTCTTGACCTTGAGTGTCAACACTCTCCCCTCCCCCCCGCTCTGGAGTCTATCATCCCTGAAAGACCCTTGTTGGAGTGGTTGTTGCATGTAGTACTTTGAGAGGTAGTGCCCTTCATGTATCAATAGGAGCGGTCCAACTTCCAAATGTAGCTTGGTCTGGTTCTTCAGTTTTCCACTACTAGCCTATGCGAGATTTGGTCCCCTTGTAGGTACTTCTTCCTTGGAGTTTAGCTGGATGGTGTATTTCTATGCTTTCCAAGATTGCTAGTTGTTGAAAAGAGGTTGTCAAGATTGATCTTGAGCAGTTGTCGATTGTGAATGGCTTCATAGGTACTACTGTTGTACCCTTGATGTCCTTGGATCTTTGAACATGAGTTTCATTGTAGGATGCCAAGTACTTTTGAACCATAATGACTTATGGGTAAGTGCATTAGTGCATGGGTTGAAAACAATATGTGCCTTGTGCACGACCTTGGTATGCATGCATACTTGGGGAATGCATTGGAAGAACTATGGTGCAAGAAATCGGGTCTTGAGCAAAGTGCTCAAGGGTATGCCGACGAAGAGGTTTCCTATTCTATCATGGTGTCGCCGAAGTAGGGTGTGCTTACCATGGTGAAAGTTCAGTCAATGTTTGTCTCTTCGTGTTGTATGCCCATCATGGTGATTGACCATTGGCTCGCCTTCCATTGTTCATGGATGTCCTTGTACTGCATGGTTCAAAGATGAGATTCTTGGAGTGCATGGTCCTATTTCTTCATTTTTTTTCTCTCTTTTTTTTGAACAATGTCACAAACAAGAAGAAAGAGGTCAGTAGCAATGAAATATTTTACATATGCAAATGTGTCTCATGTGCCTATGCAAAACCATGTAAGGTGGCCCTATATTAATGCACACTTTGGAAATGCATGGCCTAAATGGTGCAAAAGACAAGGTTATGCCAAAGGCACATGGTTTTCGCACATTGAGGCTTTCAATGTTACTTGCAAATGTTGTTGCAATCGTTTTTCTAGGTATAGATGGATCTCGATCATTTCTCTTAATAGGATGCCATTTTAGAACAGTGACCATCTGCTTACAAATAACTTGTGGCATCTTCATCTTTGGGTGATTTCTTACATTGTGTATCCCTCGTGGTTGGTTCTTTGGTTTTGTGGGGCCTACTCGTGATTTCGGCTTCCAAATCCATACCCTTGTTGCTTTTCTTCTTACTATTATTGAAGAGGTGAGTTGTTCTTGTTTTGATCTCTGTGCTTGATTCTGACTCTTTTTTCTTCTTGACTTCATTGTTCAGACTTTTCGCATGTGGGAGAGCATCTGGTTTTGTGCATGTAAGAGTGTCTTAGGTACCCACATGTGTGATTGCGCTTGTTGAGCTGTAGCTAATTTCTTAGGCACCCAAATCTATCAGAGGCCTTCTTGCATAGCTGGTAATGGTTGCTTAGTTCTTATCTTTGCATGGTTGGCTTCCCTAGGTGGGAATTGTGTTGGCAAGGTTGGTGGTTGATCTCCTTTTTGTACCTAGATCTGCTTCATGCTCGGAACTACCTTCTTCTTGAATTCCCTTTGTCTACTTGATATAGCGGTTGTCATGTATTGTTTTTTTTGCCTTTTTGGTTACCTCTATGCTCACAAAGGGACATCCATCGATTATTCGAGAAGCATTCACACCTGATGTTTAGCACATGGCCATGTGATATCTTGAGGCCTCTAGCCGATCGACATCTAAGCCTAATCGCCTTAATTTATTTCGCCTAATACGTTCTTTGGCCTTTGGCTATGCTTCTTCTCTAACCCTCAACTCTTCTTCTTTTCGCTTCTTAGCAGTGTTGAGTCTCATTAGCATATCGTCTGTAAGAGGTTCTTGATATGGCTTGACTTGACATCCACTAATATAGTTTGGCAAGATGTCACCTTCTAGAGTGGTGAATTGAACCGCACCACTAGTGAAAATTCTATTAATGATCATTGTTCCATATCCTCTTTTTTCCAATTTATGGGCATGTTGTTTTAGGGTATAAACCAACACTAGGTCTCCTTCTTTCAGTCCTTTATCCTTAATGTGTGCATCAAAGTATGCCTTTTTCCTTTTCTTTGCAACATAGATGCCTGCAGCCCCTTGCAACCTTATCTCACCTAAGTGTTCTTTATCAAAGATCCTAGAGGATAACTCGTGTCTGTTCCACTCATGCTCTTGTGCTACTTTTAAAGCTGGGATTAGGAAATCTAATGGTAGCACAACATAATGTCCAAAGACCATCTAAAATGGGGTGGCATTGAGTACCATTTTGTAGGCAACTCGATAAGCCCAAACAACATGATGAAGTTGTTTGTCCCAATCAGAGCATTTTTTATTTACCTGTTTTGTCAATACATTACATGGGATCTTATTTGTGCTCTTGGCTTGTCCATTAGCTTGTGGATGATAGGGGGCAGACTTCTTATGTATTACCAAGAATTCTTGGAGAAGCTTTTCAATAACTTCGTTCAAGAAGTGCATACCTCTATCACTTACTAACTCTATTGGTAACCCGTATCTAGTGAACACATTCTCAAATAAGAACTTCGCCATCATTTGAGCATCATTCTTTGTAGTGGCTTTTACTTCTACACACTTCGTAAGGTAACCTGTGGCTACAATAATGTACTCTGCATGGGGGTTTCTAGCTGGGGGTTTAATTGGACCTACAAAGTCTATACCCCACTTTGAAAATGCACGGCATGTTTCTAAGTACTATCTGAACCGTCTTCCTACAAGTCGCATTGTTTCTTAGGGTGTTTGCTTGAAATTGTGGATCAAGGATGATGTGTCATGCCTCATGCCACTCTTGGAAAATTCTACAATGAATTCTTCTAGCAATTGACCTTGTTGGAAAACAATGTCACATCAGTCCAAAATCCATTTAGGGCAGAAACCCTAATTTTGGAACTTACTCATTTTTGGCACAAAAATGGGTAAAATCTTTATGAGCCTATCTTGTAGAGCTTTAGGAGAGCTTTCCAATGGTATATGACATTCATTCATCAGGGATTAGATTTGGGAGAAAACCCTAATCTTAATTTTCTACTAATTTAGGGTTTTGACCTCATATGATAGCTCTCGGCATGAGGATCATAAAAATGTTGTCAGATCATTCATCAGGTAGTCAGAAGTGTGAAAAAGCAGGTCAAGAAGTCATTTTTAAAGTTAGCTAAAAGCAACTTTAAAAATAAAGCAAGCTCACTTAAAATAAAGCAAAAGCAATTTGAAAAGCGATGTGATTAAAATAATGCACTTTCTTGTGAGTTTTTTGCATGGAGCTTTAAAACCTATATAAGAGAGTCTTGGGTCACTTTGTTAGACATCCTACACCAATTGGCAATGCCAGCTTTGGTCCCTCAGTAGAGGTGGTGCTCTAGCACACATGTTGGAAATTTAGTAGGCCCATAACTAATACCACAGGTCCAAGGTTCCATAGGTCCAAGATCTACAACACATATTCCAGCAATCTTCCACTACTCACAAGACATGAACATACCACACTTAATCATACAAATGATGAGACAAAGATAGAGAAAGATTAGACAACATGTGTAAAGTGTTACGTAAGCCATTGCTTACTCACACTATCATATATACAAATGTCAATTTATAATGTGGGAGCAAAACTCTCAACCACTCTATGTGAACAGATATAGATGGATGAGTGAATGTACAAATGTAACAAACACATTCAGATGTATGGATAGAAATCTGAATATACATGAGATGTGTGACCTGATATGTTGTAGAAGAGTGAATATGAGTGATAGAAAGGGGAAGGATCAGTCTAAAACTGATAATCAGCAAACCCTCATCTAACCTTAGGCTATGGAATACCCTAAGTTAGACATGTGTGTGAAAAGATCACATACTTACAAAAGTAGCAAAGAATGCTAACAAGTTTGCTGCCAAAAATCCTCAAACTCATATGACCATACCTTCTCGAACACCCCATCCAAATTTGCATAAAGCATATACGTATTGATTCTCTTGTACCTATGCCAAATAGGACTCCTCCTGATATGGATGTTACTAGCTCCATAAACTTCATGTAGTACCTGTGTGCATTTTGTCTTCTTAGATGAAAACTTTCTTGCCATGAAAGACATCTCTCAAAACTCTCTAGAAAAACCTCTAGATACCTGTTTTGATGTAGCCTTTAACTTTCAAATAATGAAAGTGTATAAAAGAAATCCTTGAATCCTTCAAATCTCTTCATAACTACTCTTCTAAGACATGACCTGCAAATGATAATCTAATAGTAGAAACTGATACATGTGATTTGATGTTGATCAGATTCCTTCATCTTCTCCAAACCATTCTTCTTCCTTGAATTTGAAGTAGCCTTCTCTTCATCAGGTCTTGGTCTTCAAACAATACTTTCTGTAAAGTATTTTCATACTTTTCCAAAAGTATTTGACTGCTAACAGATCATCAACTTCATACGCCACACTGATGAATAAACATGTGACTAAATTGTCTAATTCTCAAATCTCTACTCATATAGATTAAGTGTGTATGTCAAATGTCAAAGTTAGAAGATGCTCTTAAATCATATGTTGTAAACCTAGAAGTATGGGAATCTAGGAATCTCAATGAGCCTGAATGCACTGATGCCAAAGCCCTAAAGCTCTCATACCAAAACCTTACAACTCTGATACCAAATGTTGGAAATTTAGTAGACCCATAACTAATACCACAGTTCCAAGGTTCCATAGGTCTAGGATCTACAACACATATTCCAGCAATCTTCCAATATTGACAAGACATGAACATACCACACTTAATCATACAAATGATGAGAAACCAGCAGAGAACCTCTCCTTGACATAGTGATAATGCACCTCAATGTGCTTACTGCGAGCATGGAACACAGGGTTCTTCGCAACTGCTAATGCGCTCTGACTGTCAGTGAAGATGGTGGTGGCAGAAGACTGGCCAACACCCAAATCAACCATAAGGCGTCTGAGCCACACACACTCAACAGTAGTTGTGAAAGTTGTCCTATACTCAGCCTCACAACTGGAAATGGCCACAGTAGGCTGCTTCTTGCTCAACCAAGATATACATGAGCTACCAAGCATGAAGCAAAAACCACTGGTGGATACACGAGTGTCATAGCAACCAGCCAAATCTCAGTCAGAAAAAGCATGCAAATCTGGCGGTAGTGATCCCCCCTTGGGATAAAACAACCGAAGTAGCCGAGTACCACTCAAGTAGCGAAAGATGCGCTTAACCGCTTTCCAATGCGTGACTCCTGGGCAATGCATAAACCTGCTCATCTGTGAGACACCAAACTGAATATCTAGCCGAGTAATGCATAAGTAAATCAAGCATCCAACAGCCTGCTAATAGAGAACAACATCAAATGCATCTCTAGCATCATGAAGACTCAATCGTAAACCTGTCTCCATAGGAGTGGCAATAGGCTTACAGTCAAGGCCAAAACGCTGCAATAATGTGTCAATATATTTCCTTTGACACAAATCCATTCCACCATCAACTTGCATAAACTGAATGCCCAAATAGTGATGCAAATGCCCCAAATCAGACATCTCAAATGAGGCATGCAAATCAGCCTTGAAATCAGCAATATGCTTCTCAATAGGACCAATGAGCAGCATGTCATCAACATAGACAACAATGATCAGAAGCACATCATTAGCATGCTTAACATATAAGGTGCTTTCATTTGGACTGTTCACAAAACCATGTGCAACCAGATAGGCATGTATCTTCTCATACCAAGCACGTGGTGCTTGCTTTAAACCATATAATGCCTTCTTTAACCTGCACACCTGATTTTCATGCCCTTTCTGCACAAATCCACGGGGCTGAAAAACATACACTTCTTCATGCAATTCACCATTCAGAAATGCTATTTTAATGTCCAACTGATGTACATTCCAACCATGATGGGCTGCAAGTGCACAAATGCTCCGAATAGTAGTCATACGGCATGTAGGTGCAAAGGTCTCATCAAAATCAATGCCTCTTCCCTGTGCATAACCATTTGCAACAAGCCTAGCCTTATAGCTGTCAACTGTACCATCAGGTTTACGCTTCAGCTTGTATACCCACTTAGTGCCAATGGCCTTCTTGCCAGGAGGCAAGTCACATAAAGACCATGTACCATTCTTCATTATAGCATCATATTCAGATTGCATGGCAGCCATCCAATTTTCTTAATTCTGTGCTTCATCAAAAGAAACAGGCTCATTCTCATCACAGAGACTAGACGCAGCCATAGCATAGCAATGTGATGCAAAGGAGGCACTATGAGAGCCTGAACGAGTACGATATGACAAAGGTGCATCTAATTTGTTGTCACGCAAAGTCTACACTAGCCATTTTGGCATAGTTTTTGCTTGCTCAATATCAGCTCTCTCATCAACAAGTGCATCATGTAAATCTGCATCAGAAAGAGAATGATCTGCATCATCATATGAAACCTGCAAAGGCTGAGAAGTTGCCTCATTAGGACCAGCACTAGACTATCCACCTGTAAAAAGAGGCATCAATGTATCATACATGTCTTTGGAGCTAACAGATGTCTCCTTAGTACATGAAAGCAATGGCTGAATAGCATCTTCCACAAAGACAACATCACGGCTAACCAGAATGCGTTTAGTATGTTGATGATACAGACGATAGCCTTTACTTTCAGAATTGTACCCAACAAAAATACATTTTACTACCTTATCATCCAATTTTCTGCGATGTTGTTCAGGCACTAATGCATATGCTAAACAACCAAAAACACGCAGATGAGCAACAGATGGCTTGCAGTCATGCCAAGGCTCATATGGAGCGATAGACTGCAGCGCTTTAGTGGGACACCTATTCAGTACATATGCTGCACACATAACAGCCTCAAGCCAGAAACTATGTGGTAAAGCCTGACTCTTGACCATGCACCTCGCCATCTCCATGAGTGACCTGTTCTTTCGTTCAGCAACTCCATTCTATTGAGGTGTATACGGCACCGTACACTGGTGTTTTATCCCACGTTCAGCCAGAAATGCATTAAAATCAGAAGACATATATTCCCTCCCTCGATCAGAACGGAGGGTGCCCATTTTACATGCTGATAGATTTTCAGCCAAAACCAAAAACTGTTTAAAGCACATGAACACTTCGGACTTTGCTTTGAGTGGATATACCCATGCATGCCTGGAAAAATCATCAATGAAAGTCACGAAGTAAAGGTAATTCCCAAAAGAGGGTGTCTGCATAGGACCACAGACATCACTATGTACAAGGTACAATTTCTGCGTAGCCCGAACTGAACCATCTTTTGGAAAGGAGGAATGCTGCATTTTGCCCAAAATACAGCCTTCACATACATGTTTTCCAGGTGCCTCAAGCTTGGGCAAAGAAGACACCATATCAGATTTCTGTAGGTGTAGCAAACTAGCAAAATTCAGATGACCAAAGCGTGCATGCCAAAGCTTTGCATCTGACATAGCCTGAGAATCATGAACTGCACATGCCGAATCATTCACAGATCTTTCATAGTCTATGAGCTTATACAGCCCACAACATAAAATGCCAGAAGCAATAATCACATTGCCATTTGATAGATCATGAACTATACACCTGTCATCAACGAATTTCACAACCAAGCCAATCTTGGCTAATGTAGAAACTGATAACAGATTCTTCTTGATCCCTGGCACAAATAAGGCATCTGATAAGGTGAAAGAACTACCATCAGCAGTAGTCACAATGATCTTACCAACTCCCATAACAGGATAAGCGGAGTTGTTGGTGCATGTGATAGTATTCCCTGTAGGGGCAGGCTCAAGTGAAGAGAAGAAACTGTGCTGCGAGGTTATATGTTTGGTCGCCCATTGTCAAAGTACCAAACATCTGAGTCCACTGCAGACATGCACTGCTCATGAGAAGATGCGTCAAAACTGCAAACAGTAGTAAACGCCCATTCTTCTTCCTGCACAAGATTAGCAGACTCTGTTTTTGGTGTAGAGGCTTCTGCAACAACCATTCTAGCCTCCTTTTTCTTTGCCTCTTTTGCAGCCAGTTTTGGACAGTTCTTTATGATATGATCATTCCCTTTACAGTACATGCAAAACAATTTCTGCTTTCCTGATTTCTTCTCATCTTTATCCTGGTTCTTCGAATGTGTAGCTTTTGTAGATTTCTGCTTACTAGTAGAAGAGCTCCATTTTCCTTTGCCCTTCTGACTAGCGAGGAAAGCTTGATCTGCAACACGCATAATGGACCTGTTCTGCCTGGACTGATCTTCTTGCAACAGAACAAAGACTAACTCCTCAAATGATAAGGCATTCGGATTGCCTTTCATCGTCAACCGAAGAGTAGAAGCAAAACTCTGATATGAATCAGGAAGACCATTCAGAACGGTCTGCACAAGTGAGCTATCTGGTATAACCTCATCAGCAGAAATCAATTGTTCCTTCAAATCTTTGATCTTTGTTAGGAAACTGTCCATAGAATCACCTTCATTCATGTGATCACTCTCCAACGGTTTCGGAGGTAAGCAACACGAGCCTCATTCCTAGCTTGGTACAATGTGGTAAGTGTATCCCAAGCATCCCTAGCTGTTCTACAAGAGCGAATATGAGGAATAATGGCACGTTTGACATACAAAGCTATCAATGCATGTGCCTGGGCATCTCTGCCATCCCAACGAGTTTGCTCTGCAGTAGGTGCAACAGAAACAGCAGCACGAACAGGAATCTGCGGAATATCATCTTCGACACCATCTTCATCAGCTCTAGCACCTGTATTTGTAGTACCTATCATTACAGGTGTAACAGAACGTCTTTCAACACCCTGCACAATGTTCCACAATCCTTTTGCAACCAAAACATGTCGCATCATATAAGCCCATAATGGGTAGTTGGTACCATCCAACTTATCCTCAACAGCCAACATGCGGGATACATCACTGCTTTCAGCCATGGGCGGTGACTAAAATACCTTGATGCAGAAAATTGACTCTATCTCAAAAAGTTGAACAGAACTGCCTACGAGTTCTGCTAGACCTGTAGCAGACTTCGAGACGCTTAAACTGGCAAACAGAAACTGGTATATACCTTTGGCACAAAAAGATGAAATAGCCTGCACAAGCATTTTGATAGTGTGTTCGGAGGCCGAAACGAGCTCAGATCGCGATTTCGGCACCACATAGCGAAGCTGTTTTGATCTCGGAAACACCCTAAGTATGCTCACCAAAATTCGTACGATTCTGAGACTACAAATGGAGGAGTGTCGACGGTGCCCTAGATGAAGCGAGGACCTACTCTGATACCAATTGTTGGAGTTAGACATCTGCGGAAGCACGCGAACATCACAAGGAAGAAGAAGAAGCTTGGAGCACAAACACACAATACTGAACGAATTACTAGAGAATGTACAAAGATAAGTAGCCCATTAGGGCAATAGGCGTATATACAAGTCGAGGGAAAAAAACCTCCTAAAGAGGGAAAAAAGTGCCCCGGCGGTCCTAGTGTGTTCACACACATCACTACCTAAATATATCAACAATCTAGCCTTAGGCTATGGAATACCCTAAGTTAGACACGTGTGAGAAAAGATCACATACTTACAAAAGTAGCAAAGAATTCTAACAAGTTTGCTGCCAGAAATCCTCAAGATCATATGACCGTACCTTCTTGAACACCTCATCCAAATATGCATAAAGCATATAGGTAGTGATTCTCTTGTACCTATGCTGAATAGGACTCCTCTTGATATGGATGTTACTGCCTCCATAAACTTCAAGTAGTACATGTTGTTGGTGCAAGCAATCTCCAAATTTACCACTCATAATACCATGCATTTGACTCGACTCTTAGAGTTTTCTTATTTTGCATATGACTCTAGTCTTTAAAGCATTTTTCATATGACCCATAGTTTTTTGGAAAAAAAGAAAAAAAAATATCCACGTAGAACTTAGCAACTTGCATAATCACTCCTTAATTCAAGGAAAATATTCATACCGAAACGAGTTCGCATGATTCTCCTTGAATCAAAAAAATCAAAAACGTATTTCTTTTTGGAAAGAAGTGTGCATGCGGTAAACTCTTGCTGCTTCATCCCGCTTGTATATAAACACATATACTGAATAGAAATGTTGGGCGACGTGATCTGTTCACGGCTTATATCTTAATCGTTAGCCCCATTACTTGTGTCATTCTCTCTCTCACTCTCTCTTCTTGTCATCAGAGAGATAGCAGCAACATGTAGATCTGACCACGACATTGTGTCTACTATCACTAATGCACTCGTGTGCGTCTTATACATCTTCATACTATGTGTTATGATTTGCATACAATGCATCAATATATATGCATCCTTAACCATCATATCATTACGAAACAATATGCAGATTGTAGACAAGACATGTGCATATATGGAAAGGTTAGTGACGGGTTGTTCTCATTTCTGCGAGGAATATGCCATCTCGATATTATCTGTAACATCTTGTGATTTAGGTGATCATTCTGTACGTGTCTGTTGACTATGTATCGATTATCTGAACAACTCATAGTCGTGATTATGTCTTGAGTATTGTGACGATCTCAGACAACTTAGAAGAAGAGTTACGAGTATGCTATGAGCAAAAGAAAGGGCTCCAAAGCATATGATGGGGTTCCTTCCCTTCTTCTACTTCAAGACAACAATCTGTTGTGTTATTGAAGTACACTAATGACAGCATATTTGACTTACATGGATGATATCGTTACAGGAAGTCACAAATATGGATGCGCTCATTTAACTATGCATATTCAATGAACGTGAGCATATTCATGATGATATGAATAGATTTATATATTCATTCGTAGGTTAAGAATGATGCGTGATGAGCATAATAAAAAACATCATAGAAATGTATGCAATCATCCTTTATGTCATGTAACTCATAAATATAGTTATGTATGTACATTTGTTCCTGGTGCATATTGTTATGTATAGGCAGTAACATGTATTTTTCACAATCGGCATTTGTCTACTACGCTGAGCTCGTTCCTTGCTCTGAATCTCTATGAACATGGCGAAAGAAGGTCTTGCTATTGACATGAAGCTCAATACTACATACGCTTGCGTTGGTTTATGGCAGGATGATCGTATGTGTAGTGAAAGGACATTACTATGCATAATATATATGCAAGGTACATCACAGTCACCAGCGTTGCAACTTATATTGCGGCCATTATAGTCAGTGGTTGGAGTCAAAGACAAAATATCTCATATGTATGTCAATCCGAGTTGATTATGTATATGTGTGCTTTATGTATTGGCACACAGTTCTACACATCGTTGTTACTCAAGCGATAGTGGCGCATGATCATGTCAATGTACTACATGCAAGCGTATCATTTTTCCAAAATTCATCATGTCTTCGGCTGCATATCATTGTATGAAGACAACTACTTGATGAAGTCTGTTCACATACAGTCGAAGAGGTTCTATACACTAAAATCAGATTGAACGATTAATTCTTGCTTGATGATCTCATTTACTTGGAACTATGCTTCACTTATGTGCAACTCTTGGAATTAATCTTTATCTCACACGTTTCCGCATATTCATTTCCAATCACTTACAGTGGTATCAGAGCCATCGAGAATCATCCCAAGCCTCTCATAATCATTGCCAAATTCTCATGATTAATATCTCTTACTTGGTAATCTTCAATAAAGCAGGTGGATCAACGAGCATTGGGAAGAGATATCCAAAGTCAATGAAGGATCTTCGACCATATCAGCGGCTTATTTTATTACCCATATTCGAAATGGGTTTTACCCAAGGTGGATGAAATAATGCGACAAGTAGATGTAACGCAGTGCTCTCTACTAAGGACATTATGAGCAAGCTCATATATTGTTCATACTCATGTTCGCTTAAGATTATCAAGTCTATTGGTATACTCATTGACTTGATTATGCAGAACGTTTTTTTGAAGTACTGTAGCACTTCTTCATTTATCTCTACACATGATTCTAGTAGTCTTGCAAGATGTTATGATTAAATAACATGTCCATTATATCTTCAATGGTTCACCTTAGGCCTCAAACTATTCTCTGTATATCATTATTGTTGTACATGAGGCACAAGTTTACGTTTATGAAGTAGTGTGAAATCTTAGCATCATCGCTATCCAATTTATCTACCACCCCTATTGTCACACAAGGGGAGTGAGAAAAAATCGATTTTGTCTTATTGAACTATCTTCTCAAGACAATATGTGATGAGGATCATCTTTTTTGTAAAGACAATTATGCAGGAACAAAGAAACAAAGATCGATTTGATCTTATGAGTTTATGATGAACTTGCAACTACTTTGTTCAAAGTAGTTTCGAAGGTCTTGAAGAAGTGCCTTGAAGAATCGGCATCGATAAAGGCTAGCACCATCAAGCTATGACAAAAGCATACATGAAGAAGGGAACCTCAAGATTCAACACCAAAGATCACTTCAACAAAAGGCTTGGTACTCAAGGCTCAAGTCTCGTCATCAAGTGATTTTAAAGTAAAGATATCATGAAGGCGTAAACAACTCACAAGGCCCAAGGATCAAGAGTCAGAATTCAAAGGCTACTAGTGGCAAAGCTCCTGAGGATCAAAATCTATCATCTCCAAAGACTCCATTTCAACAACAAGAAGGCATTCTTTAATCGAAACATTCATTTTGGTAATTTGGTTTCTCTCTTGATAGTGTTCATTCTTCAAGATCCTTGTGCACTTAAAACCGGTTAGGATCAATGCCGTTATAGTTCTATCTTGAGAAATACCCATTCTTTAGCATTAATCTATTTCTAAGCCTTTTCTTATCACATCAAAAGGTTACCACTATTAGAGTGAATCTCTATTGTATACTCTTGTATCAAAGAAGGAAAAAAAAAAGATCACATAGATCTCATGTCCATTGGTATGTACCCCTAAAGCTCCATTTTCTCTATATTGAGATATGTATAAAACATAAGAAGCTTGTATCTATAGTCAAGTGCTATTCAAGCACATTTCATTTGCAGCCAAGTGCTATCTAAGTACTCTTCCACCATTGAAGAAGATTCAAAGAAGAAGATTTAAGTGACCGAGGCAAGGACCGTAGACGTCACTACTCAAAGAGTTAGCTCACTTCTCCGTATCGAATTGGAAGAAGTAAAAAAGTAAAAAGAAGGAAATTGCATCTAATGCACTCTTGAAGACTTCCTTACCATAGGAAGATAAAGAAGGTGGATTCAATGCACTTAAAGATGAAAAAGAAGACTTCCTCAAAAGGAAAAAAAAGAAGATGTATTCAACGCATCCAAACAAAGGTAAAATGTTACCCCACTTCACTTGGAGGGATATAGGCACCATAGACGTGCTATCATAAGTCAATTTGACTTGCATTTATATACAAAATGTGAAGATGTATGGACTCTCATTTATAAAGAGTCACTCAAAGGCTGCATATTAGCATATCATTGTATCTTTTGTAAAAGCTAGCAAAAGCATTCAAATCCCCTCATATCAACCATTATAAAACAAAATAGCTGAGCACATTACAAGTGGTGTGAGCACTTGTTTCTACACATAGAAGGTGAAATCGAAATGGAGAATAATCAGGAAGCTGGGATCTTGATTAACTTCATTTCATTATGTAAAAGAAGTCTTCAAATAAGTGAAGGAATAGAATCACTCTAGAGCTAGAGCAATGCTCGCTCCAAGATGAGTGAGGGAAAACCACAACCTCTGAACTTTGCATTAGATAAAGTTAAGTTGTTATACATAAATGGCAAAGGCCATAGATAAAGCACCTTGTAGCTTTGTAAGTTGTTTGGAACTTTCATTATGTATCATGAACAAAAGCTTGTGCATCAAGCTCTTATACTTCTCTTGAAGAACTATGTAAAGATTACACATTTCAAGGAAGCCATACAAAAGGGGAGACACTCTCAAAAGAAAGATTCATCATCAACCTGAAGCAAAGGCTACACTCTTGAAGGAAAAGGGAAATATGAAGAAGAGCAATCAATGTGAAGCCAATCTTGAAGCTAAAATCGACTATATGGAGCAAAAGGACTACATCAATGGATGCTATCAATAAACAATGACAACAGGGGGAGAAAGGAAGCTATCACATGGAGATCAAAAGGTTCAAAGATTAAATTTTGCCTCAATGGAGCCATCTACATCAAAGCCAAAGAGGAACAACCATTTACCATCAAAGAGGGGGAAAGATCTCATCAACTAAATCTCGTGTACTTCTTCATTTGAAGTATTTTTTTATCGAAAGGGAGTTACTCTTGAAGATCAACTACATCAAAGACTACACACTTGAAGAAAAGATCAACTACATGAAGCCAGGACCACACTCTTGAAGATCAACCTTATAAAGCAAGGACTACAAACTTGAAAACGACGATCAATGACATGGAGTAAGGAATACATCCATAGGAAAACATCAAATCAAAAGGGCATCAAAACACAGGGGAGAAAGGAAGTCACTACTCAACGATGAAAGACAACAATGAATCAAACAACAAAAAAAGGAGCTCTCTATCAAGAAGCAAAAGCCATCAGGGTCAAAAAAAGGAAAGGAAGAAGTCATCAACACAAAACTCTTGAAGATAATCAATCAAATGGAAAGGATACTACATCAATAGCAAAGAGACTACATATCCAAGAAAAAACATGAAGAAGAATCTCACATGATGAAGAAATAATGCAAAAGAGAAGAAGGAAGCAAAGATTAAAAGGCAAACAAAAGGTTAGCAGAGCAAAGAGAGAGAGGAGACAATGTCAAATATGATCGGTAGAATTTGAAGATTGAAGGGGAGTTGTTGGTGCAAGCAATCTCCAAATTTACCACTCATAATACCATGCATTTGACTCGACTCTTAGAGTTTTCTTATTTTGTATATGACCCTAGTCTTTAAACCTTTTTCATATGACCCATAGTTTTTTGGAAAAAAAGAAAAAAAATATCCACGTAGAACTTAGCAACTTGCATAATCACTCCTTAATTCAAGGAAAATATTCATACCGAAATGAGTTCGCATGATTCTCCTTGAATCAAGGAAATCAAAACCGTATTTCTTTTTGGAAAGAAGTGTGCATGCGGTAAACTCTTGCCGCTTCATCCCGCTTGTATATAAACACATATACTGAATAGAAATGTTGGGCGACATGATCTGTTCACAGCTTATATCTTAATCGTCAGCCCCATTACTTGTGTCATTCTCTCTCTCACTCTGTCTTCTTGTCATCAGAGAGATAGCAGCAACATGTAGATCTGACCGCGACATTGTGTCTACTATCACTAATGCACTGGTGTGCATCTTATACATCTTCATACTATGTGTTATGATTTGCATACAATGCATCAATATATATGCATCCTTAACCATCATATCATTACGAAACAATATGCAGATTGTAGACAAGACATGTGCATATATGGAAATGTTAGTGACGGGTTGTTCTCATTTTTGCGAGGAATATGCCATCTCGATATTATCTGTAACATCTTGTGATTTAGGTGATCATTCTGTACGTGTATGTTGACTATGTATCGATTATCTGAACAACTCATAGTCGCGATTATGTCTTGAGTATTGTGACGATCTCAGACAACTTAGAAGAAGAGTTACGAGTATGCTATGAGCAAAAGAAAGGGCTCCAAAGCATATGATGGGGTTCCTTCCCTTCTTCTACTTCATGACAATAATGTGTTGTGTTATTGAAGTACACTGATGATAACATATTTGACTTACATGCATGATATCGTTACAGGAAGTCACAAATATGGATGCGCTCATTTAACTATGCATATTCAATGAACGTGAGCATATTCATGATGATATGAATAGATTTATATATTCATTCGCAGGTTAAGAATGATGCGTGATGAGCATAATAAAAAACATCATAGAAATGTATGCAATCATCCTTTATGTCATGTAACTCATACATACAGTTATGTATGTACATTTGTTCCTGGTGCATATTGTTATGTATAGACAGTAACATGTATTTTTCACAATCGGCATTTGTCTACTAAGCTGAGTTCGTTCCTTGCTCTGAATCTCTATGAACATGGCGAAAGAAGGTCTTGCTACTGACATGAAGCTCAATACTACATACGCTTGCGTTGGTTTATGGCAGGATGATCGTATGTGTAGTGAAAGGACATTACTATGCATAATATATATGCAAGGTACATCACAGTCACCAGCATTGCAACTTATACTGCGGCCATTATCACTAAAGTCAGTGGTTGGAGTCAAAGACAAAATATCTCATATGTATGTCAATCCGAGTTGATTATGTATATGTGTGCTTTATGTATTGGCACACAGTTCTACACATCGTTGTTACTCAAGCGATAGTGCCGCATGATCATGTCAATGTACTACATGCAAGCGTATCATTTTTTCGAAATTCATCATGTCTTTGGCTCATAATCATTGTATGAAGACAACTACTTGATGAAGTCTGTTCACATACAGTCAAAGAGGTTCTGTACACTAAAATCAGATTGAACAATTAATTCTTGCTTGATGATCTCATTTACTTGGAACTATGCTTCACTTATGTGCGACTCTTGGAATTAATCTTTATCTCACACGTTTCCGCATATTCATTTCCAATCACTTACACATGTGTGCATAAAGAGAATATGTACCTGAATTCTGAACATAAGATGTAAATCGTATGTTAACCACCATCCAATGTCTTTGAAGTAACCCGAAATCTTCATGTAGAAGACAATCTTCAAATACATCATGTGAATGGCCGATCCATACCACCAAGCTTCTAATAACCAAGTCCTCTCCATGAGCAAGAGTGTGATCACACTCTTGTTCTCCAAGAAGTACTCCATAGATGCTCCTCAACATGCTCCAACGCCTTCTTGTTTCGCTTGTAGAGAAACTATAAAACAGAGCTACACATGCTGTTATACTGGACAATATTGGACCAATGAGAAATTGTTTTCCAACACTTTAAAACCTATATAAGAGAGTCTTGGGTCACTTTGTTAGACATCCTACACCAATTGACAATGCTAGCTTTGGTCCCTCAGTAGAGGTGGTGCTCTAGCACACATGGGGTAGCCATGATGCATTCTAGGAGCATGTTGAGGACCAGCTATGGAGTTCTTCTTAGAGAAGAGTGTGCTCACACTCTTGCTTATGGAGAGAACTTGCCCATCAATAGCTTCGTGGTGTGGATCACCCATCCACATGATGTATTTGAAGATTGTCTTCTACATGAAGATTTCGGGTTAGTTCAAAGACATTGGATGGTGGTTAACATAAGATTTGCATCTTATGTTAAGAATACATGTACATATTCTCTTTATGCATATAGGTACTACTTGGAGTTTATGGAGGAACTGGCATGCATATCAGGAGTCGTCCTATTCAGAATATCTAAAGGGGAATCAGTACATGCATGCTACATGCATTCAGATGAGGTGTTAGAGAAGATGTGTTCACATGAGTATGAGGATTTTTGGCAGCAACATGTTAGCATTCTATGCTAATTCTATAAGTATGTGATCTTTCACACACATCTGATTTAGGGTCTTCTATAGCCTAAATTCAGATTAGGGTTTGTTGAATATCAGTTTCATACTGATCTTTCCTCTTTCTGTCACTCATATTCACTCTTCTACAACCTATTAGGTCATACGTATCATACATATTCAGCTTTCTATCCCTACATCTGAATATTCTTGTAATTTATGTACATTCACTCATCCATCTATTTCTTTTCACATAGAGTGGTTGAGATTTTGACTCCCACATTGTAAATTGACATTTGTATATATGATAGTGTGAGTAAGCAGTGGCTTATGTAACACTTTACACATGTTGTCTAATCTTTCTCTATCTTTATCTCATCATTTATGATTAAATGTGGTATGTTCATGTTTTGTCAATATTGGAAGATTGCTCGAATATGTGTTGTAGATCCAAGACCTATGGAACTATGGACCTATGGTATTAGTTATGGGCCTACTAAATTTCCAACATTTCGTATCAGAGCTTTAGGGCTTTGGTATCAGAGCTCATTTAGGCTCTTAGATTCCCAAGTTCCCAGACTTCCAGGTTTACAACATATGATTTAAGAGCATCTCCTAACTTTGACATTTGACATACACACTTAATCTAGATGAGTAAAGATTTGAGAATTAGACAATTGAGTCAGTCACATGTTTATTCATCAATGTGGAGTATGAAGTTGATGATCTCTTAGCAGCTCAATACTTTTGGACAAGTATAAAAATACTTTACACAAGTATTGTTTGAAGACCAAGACTTGATGAAGAGAAGGCTACTTCAAATTCAAGGAAAAACAATGGTTTGGAGAAGATGAAGGAATCAGATCAACGTCAAATCACAGGTATCAGTTTCTACTATCATATTATCATTTGCAGGTCATATCTTAGAAGATTAGTTATGAAGAGATTTGAAGGATTCAAGGAGTGCTTTTATACACTTTCATTTTTTTGAAAGTTAAAAGCATTAGCTACATCAAAACAGGTATCTAGAGGTTTTTGTGACAGTTTTGATAGATCTCTTTCATGGCAAGCAAGCTCATCTAAGAAGACAAATGTGGAGAGCATTAGTTCGTTTTTAGCCAATCTTGTGTTGTAAGTTGGTTGGAAGTTTTTGCTCACATTTTGTATCTAGAGAGGTAACTCTAGAAAGGTAATTCATCATTCAGACAAAAGATTGGTGAATTCAATCATATTAGTCATTTGAAGCAGGGTTTTTATTTAGAGATATGAGGAGATGGTAAAACATGATTCTATATTCACTTCCATTTATATACCATGTTTGTTTTGTCTCCTACTCTTAGCACTAGAGGAAGAGAAAAGTTCATTTGAAGAATTCAAGAGTGCTTGCTACTTCAAGATGAAGAGAACAAAGGGTATGGAAGAGGAGTTTGAAGATGTTGACATCATCAGGTGGAAGAAAGATACAGAAGAAGAAGTCGAATATTTCCAAAAGAAAAGTAAGACTTCCTTTTCTCATATATTTTCCATATAATTTTCCTATTTTATCCTCTACATCCAAAGACAAGTCTACAAGAACATCTTGTGAAAAAGATAGTTTAAAGAAGAAGCAGGTTCTTGTTTTGCATTGTACTTGGTCATGATTTAGTAGATTTGACAAAGAATTGCATTGAGAGAAAGAAAAGCAGCAGATTTTGAAGACAACTTGTATATTTTGACTCATATGTATGAGTTATATATAGGTTGAAGATTTTGAGCAGGTAGCTATATATTCCCTTAAAGAATTCCTGGAGTGTCAATGTAGAGCTACTTGGTATATGACATATTGCAGAGATTCTTCTTGACCTAACTGAGGTAAAAGAGTTTTTTGCAACAGATTTTGGAGACTTGGAGAGAGGTTTTATGTTTGGAAAGGTTACCTCATATTTAGTATTTTCAGAAAACTTCAAAAAATTCAGATTTTTTTATATATTAGTCAGTTGAAGAATCTACTTTCTATGTTTGTCTTGATTTTTTGATACATGCTTGTATTCAAAAGATGAAGTATCAACTTGCAGCTTTTGGAGGTCTCAAGGTGAGAGTTTGTCCACTTGTTTCAAGTAGGAGTTACAGATCCTTGAGAAGGATTTGGTTAAAGAAAAGTTTACAACTTTATGTGAGAAGCAAATCAAGCATTCATTCATGAAGGTTTGATGAAAGCAGATCCTACACAGGTATTTTGTCGGTAAGGTCTTGAATAGATCTTGTATGATCTTGTAGATCTTGAATGATCATGAAGATCTTGAGTATTTATGAGTCAGATATATATCCTTTGTTTGTGAAAGTTCTTTAACATTGGAGGAAGTAAGTCAAAGGTTCAGATTCTATCATATTTGTGTTGTAGAGGAATAAAAGAAGATACTTGTTATGTTGCAGAAGGTTATGAATCATAAAATGCTTTCAGCAAGGTTTTTTCAGCTAACCTTATTCTAGATTTTTGGGAAGCTGAGGAATGACAGGGAAATCTATTGGCATGTGCACAATGCTAATAAAAGGGTTCAGATTATTTGTTTCAGACACAGGTATTAATGTTATGAAAAATCACATTTATGAAGGAAGACGTTCGAGATTTCATAAACTCTGATATATTTGAAGAATTCTGGATACTAGTGTTAAATCATCCAAGGGGTGATGAAACATGAAGACTTATTTTCAGCCATATGTGAAAGAATGCAAAGTCATACCTACAGGTATTCCTATATCAGGTATTCCTATATTTCCTTTGTCAGATTCTCTTTATGTTCCAGCTTTGAAAGAAGAAGGAACAAGGAGAATGTCTGGAGAAAGTTCCTATTAGGATGTTCCTGTTTAGAAGAAGGTTCTAGAATTCTATTGAAGAGAAGCTTGATATTTTAGAGAGGTATGTTTTAGAGGTGCGCACATATATGTTTATACCAAATTCTGAAGGAAAGAGGTATGAAGGATTTACAGATTGAACAAGGATGAAGACATGATGACATCATAGATTTTTTTATGAGAATGATGAGTTAAGTTGAGTTGACTTGACTTGAGTACAGTCAAAGATGAACCAGTAGTGTTCATAATGCATGAAGTTGTGAGTTGTCAGTCACAAGTCCCACGATTCAGTTTTTTATTTCTTTTAGTGTATTTACATGACACAGCAGAAGTACGTTGAGAAAGCTTCTGTAAGGTAAATGCAAATATGTGGATCCTAGTGTATGTTTACATGTTTGAGAAAACAAGAGATAGCAGGTTCAGAGTTAGTACATGCTATATTTGTTGTCAAGCAAGTGATTGCTTGATGAGTACATTATTGGATATCTAGTTTGCATATTTTCTCAGGTATTTCATATTCGACAAGTTCAAGTTTTTGAAGTTTGAAGAAAGTCAAATTTAGTTTTGAAGAAGACTTTTGAAGAAAAGGTTTGAAGATCAATTCGGGAGTACAAGTTTGAAGTTTATGACAATTTACAGATGAATGAGGTTACATATCCAATTTAGTTTATACCAATATGACATTGTAGGAGGGATTCTTGGAAAACAATGTCACATCAGTCCAAAATCCATTTAGGGTAGAAACCTTAATTTTGGTACTTGGTCATTTTTGGCACAAAAATGGGTAAAATTTTTATGAGCCTATCTTGTAGAGCTTAAAGAGAGATTTCCAATGGTATATGACATCCAATCATCAGAGATCAGATTTGGGAGAAAACCCTAACCCTAATTTTTGTTAATTTAGGGTTTTGACCTCATATGATAGCTCTCGGCATGAGCATAAAAATGTTTTCAGATCATTCATCAGGTAGTCAGAAGGGTGAAAACGCAGGTCAAGAAGTTATTTTTAAAGTTAGCTAAAAGCAACTTTAAAAATAAAGCAAACTCACTTAATATACAGCAAAAGCAATTTGAAAAGCGATGTGATTAATATAAAGCACTTGTATGTGAGTTTTTTGCATGGAGCTTTAAAACCTATATAAGAGATTCTTGGGTCACTTTGTTAGACATCCTACACTAATTAGAAACGCTATTTTTGGTCCCTCAGTAGAGGTGGTGCTCTAGCACACATGGGGCAGCCATGGTGCATTCTAGGAGCCTGTTGAGGAGCATCTATGGAGTTCTTCTTGGAGAAGAGTGTGCTCACAGTCTTGCTTATGGAGAGGACTTGCCCATCAGTAGCTTGGTGGTGTGGATCAGCCATCGATATGATGTATTTGAAGATTTTCTTCTACATGAAGATTTCGGGTTACTTCAAAGACATTGGATGGTGGTTAACATAAGATTTGGATCTTATGTTAAGAATTCAGGTACATATTCTCTTTATGCATACAGGTCCTACTTGGAGTTTATGGAGGCAGTGGCATCCATATCAAGAGTCGTCCTATTTGGCATATCTTAAGGAGAATTAGTAAATGCATGCTACATGCATTCGGATGAGGTGTTAGAGAAGATGTGTTCACATGAGTATGAAGATTTCTGGCAGCAACATGTTAGCATTCTATGCTAATTCTATAAGTATGTGATCTTTCACACACACATCTGATTTAGGGTCTTCCATAGCCCAAATTCAAATTAGGGTGCTGAATATTAGTTTCATACTGATCTTTCCTCTTTCTGCCACTCATATTCTCTCTTCTACAACCTATTAGGTCATACATCTCATACATATTTAGAATTTTGTCCCTATATCTAAATATTCTTGTAATTTTTGTAAATTCACTCATCCATCTATTTCTGTTCACATAGAGTGGTTGAGATTTTGACTCCCACATTGTAAATTGACATTTGTATATATGATAGTGTGAGTAAGCAGTGGCTTACATAACACTTTACACATGTTGTCTAATCTTTCTCTATCTTTATCTCATCATTTATGATTAAATGTGGTATGTTCATGTTTTCTTAATATTGGAAGATTGTTGGAGTATGTGTTGTAGATCTTGGACCTATGGAACTATGGACATGTGGTATTAGTTATGGGCCTACTAAATTTCCAACAGACCTATGTTTTGATAATTGCAACTATTTAGAGGTTGAAACCAAGCTAAGGTAGTACCCATGAGAGTCAAACCAAATTCCTTGAACTGGGTGAACAAGTCCTCAACCTGTTGAGCTCTCAACACTTGTTTGAACTCGGCCACATGATCATAAGGATTTCTTGACCTGTCAAAATAGTTCTTCATTGCCTTGACCACTTGAGAGGGTCTAAGGGTTCTTGGATGCTCTCGAGGTCTAGGCAATGGAAAATCATGTTCATCTCTTTGATGCTTTATGTGCTCGGTGTATTTTTCAAGTCTTTCACCCTCATGTCTTGATCTTTCTCTGCCCACATTGTTTGCAAAGCTTAGATCAGGTCTCTCTCTCGGTTTCCCCTTTGGTTTACATGAACCTTAGATGATCCTTCTCCTTGGAGGCCATGGGAAACATTAGATCTTACTGGAGGGAAAATTGATTCACCTTGCCAAGTGTGTGCATGCTTGTCATGCTCTGATACCAAGAACATTTCCTCCGATGTGTTATCCAGATAGACAACTTTGTCTAGTATCTCTAGATCCTTGAACTCATAGATGGTTGACTATTGGGCTAGGTTGATCTGGCGTGAATCTCCAAGAGGCTTCATCGGTTTCTCTATTCAAGAATAGTTCTATGCTTTTGTTGTCTTGAGGGATCCAATCTGGAGTGATCACTCTGGTCAAGATTGACTTAGTTCTAGGAGTCTTGGGTTCTCGTTCTACATCTCCTTGCTCTAGGTCTCCTATCTCGTTCTCAAGAATAACATTTCCAAACTCATCTATCCTGTCTGCGAAGCTGGTGACCACATACATGGTTCCTTCACTTATCAAGGTATGAACCCTCTTCAAACTTGACCCCGGGGTGTTCAAGTCCAAAAGGTTGATCTGGATTTTTGAATTGGACCATTGATCGTCTCAGGCCATCCTCATAGATGTGTGCACCTAATTGGTTGGTCCTGATATACTCTAATTGTGTTTTATAGGGACCTTCTAGTGTTTGTAAATAGGCAATTCCTAAGGTACGTGTGGGTTTCTCCATGCTAAAAGACATTTCTAAATCACTTGTTTGTGAACTTAGTGTGTAGGGATAACCACTTACTTGTTGTGCCCAAGACTTAGCTGTGTGGTTGACACTGGCCTCATATTATCTAATGCTTTGCCTATCCTTGCCTAAGTATCTGCCAGATCTTAGGTTCATAAGCTTTGTCTTCTAGTCCCAATTTTCCCTCTATATTGCTCAAAATCCTTTGGAGTCCCCTTGGTTTCCTAGTCCCACCTAAGGGTCAACTTCAAAACACTATATCTAATAATCCACATATTAGTTTTACAACAAACCCAAAATCACAACAAACAGATTTTGTATGAGAAAGTTATGCTAGTTTAGGTTCTGGGGGTTAAAACAAGGAAACAAGACCTCTTTGGGATTGCTTTAGAATAGGTGATACATGATACTTTGGAAGTATTGGTGATACTTGGGAGCAAATGATACAGAATACTTGAGCCAAGATGATACATGATATCAAGACTAAACGATACATGATACTCAGAATTCCATGATACGCGATACTTGTCTTTGGACGATACATGATACTTGATGAGTATCGAGGCGATACACGATACTAAGGGTAGAGGATACAAGATACTCGTAGCTTCACGATATGATACCACCCTCACAATACATGATACTTGGGAAGTATCACGATACACAACCTGGCGATACACGATACCATATTTTCCATGATACAATACTTGGCTTGATGATGATACACGATACTTGCCTTTTGGTGATACATGATACTTGGGAAGTATCACGATACACGATCAGATGATACATGATACTTGGACTCGCAATATGATACTTGGATCAGTCACGATACACGATACTTATGATGTATCATGATACATGATCTGGCAATACACAATACCAGATGGTCGCCATTAGGGCAAAAAACTGTCGAAAAGAGGTTGTTTGCTAATGACAGATTAAGGAAATTGACAAATAGAGTCTTTTCACGTGTACAAGAATATAACATTGTTGTCTATTTTAACCGCATGAAGAAATTCTTTTTTTAATACAATATTCTCTAAAAGTGTTGCTAACGTGATGAAAATTCTCGTATTCAGTGTACAAGGTTTCAGTTTGATGCAAAAAAAAAATATTTTTGCACACTACTCAAAGCATATTCTCAAATTTCCAAGAAGGAATTGATTTTTGAAGATACCAAATATTTTTGGGTTCACAAAATTTCATGATCATTCAACGACAGGGTTTACATCAAATCAAAAGTTTCCACGTGTACAAAGCCTTTTTCTCTATAAATACTACCAAAATTTGTGAACGTCGGTTTCTCGCTTTGAACATTCTTCTTCTTCTAAGTTCAAATGGCTTCTTCTTCTCGTCGTCCTTCCAATCGTGTAACCTCATGTGAGGTTTACAATAGAAGAGAGGATTCTTTGTGGAAACCTCTTTCTGTGAAAGTAAATGAATGGGTAACTATGCTTCTTAGCTACAGAGGTGCCCATAAAGTCAAGCGTGCCAAAAGAGACAACACAAGAAACCATTGGAAGGGATGTATTCTTAGTTTCAAATTGAAGAGATGTAGTTGGTTTGCACGAGTAAAACATGTGTACACTACTAAGCATCTTGTTCTAGAAAATCATCTACAATTCCCTTTGTACCGTAAGTGAAGTTTAACAATGCTCTTCTATCATTCCAATTGTTTTTGTATAACAAAACATATGTTTTTGTATTGCAGATATCTTTCCTCCAATATTGTGGGATGGCAACCTGTTGAATGTTTAACAAGAACATTCAGAGTTCTTCATAAGGAATATGCAAAACTCATGTATGCAAACAAATCTATTCAATTTTTCAATAGCATAGAGTTATTTTTCCATTATGTAGATTATCAAGTGCCATCAGGGAGGAGTTCTTATGGAAATCTTGTACATGTATCTGCTCCTTGCATCTCTTCATTAGATTGGGATGCTCCTGATCATTCAACAGTTTCAAGTTTTCTATGCAAAATGAAATTTGACATCCAAAAGGCAATGTCAGCAGGACGAATTTTGAGAAGGATAAAGATTCAATGGTTTTTGCCTATTCATGTCTTTGTAGCATGCTTTAAAAACATGTTATTACAAAAAACAAAAACAATGTGGTTGAATAGGAGAGTCTCTATTTCAGAGATTGATGATGTTTTAGGTAGGTGATGGGATATCAAAGAAGTTCAAAAGCTAGGTGACATTATTTTATGTAAAGTTAGTCCAAATTCTCTTTCAATCTCATTAGATATGTCGACAATCTCTGGTTTTCGCATATGACTATAGAAGGTGGAAAAAAAAGCTTAGACTCGGAGTGAAAATACAAAAGAAAATGAAAAATAAAACGTATTAACTAATGACTCCAATGTCTATTCTCAATAGTCTTACGATTACATGTTTGTCCCTCGATTAGATCTCCCAAGTAATGATTCCAAAAATGTGTCTCGTTGTAGAACAATCGAGAGTACCAATGTCAATGAGAATCCAATATCAAATCTTTAACCAAAAATACATGAGGCTGATATGAATATCATGAGAAAATCATGCACACAATTGTGAATGTGAGATGCATAAGAATGCACACACAAGCACACATGCGTTTGAGGAAGAGGCAATAGAGTAGAACAATAGAGTCTTTGCATTCATCAACATGAAATTTATAATAGCTCTTTATTTCTATGCACACTCTCAAACTAATTTAACACTCAAGATGAGTCTAAATGCTCTATTTATAGTTTTAGACCAGCTTTTGATTGGTTCCTCACCGTGTGTTTGACATAGTTAAAAATAAGGTTCTCAGTCTAATTTTATGTCTTAAATGAGCTCAAAATGTTATGAAAATTCACATGTATGTTCTACCTAATATGCTCGAGCTCCTCAACTCTTTTTCATGATCAAATGGAGCTAATAATTAAAAAATAGGTTTTTCCTAACAAACTTATAGTGATTAGATCCACTCTTTTTTATAAAAGATATGATTTTTGTCAAAGGGGAACTTTAGGATTTCTTACATACTTCTTCTTTGACTATGCTTGCTTAGAGTTTAGCTTGCACCTCTACCACTTGTGACATGTCTAGGTTTCCTTGTCCTTGCCCTCTTCTGGCACAAAAGCCAATGGGATTGTAGCATTTCTCATAGTGAGGCCTATTGGAACAAGTTCATGGAAAATCAAAGAAAAGGCTTGAGTCTTCAAATTTCATAAAAACCTTATGCTATAGTTGAAGCAAATACCAAAGATTTGAAGAGTTCACTTATAAACTCACCCTTGTAATTCTTTGAATACTTACTTGATGTAAAAGTGAAGGAATCCAAAGTGGTTGAATCCACTTGATGAGAAGGGAAAGAAAAGCCACAAACTCGCAATTGAGTTATTTGTCACTAAGATTTTGGAAAAGTGCTTTAGGTGAGCAAGATTCAAACTCAAATCTTAGCTCCAATCATCACTATATATACACATGATTTAGTCGCGGGATTTACAAACTCATTAGCTGACCTTCTTGCCATATTAGAGTGTGATCTCAAGGCACACACATGTACCAGTAAGTCCATTCTAATTTACATTCAATATACATTTAAATTCATGATCATTCGTGAACATGTCTATGTCACGTGTATTGTTCACTGTCATACATCTCAGTTTCTTTAGTCAGATTCTAGAGATGGTTTCTCTGAGCATGATCCATCATTTTTAGTGCTTTAACTTGGTAAAGTTAGCTCTTTATGTCTATTATATATTCTCAAAGTTTCGTTGCATTTGAATTTCTCAATTGTGAGATTCATTAGAAGTCACCTATATCAACATATTTTACTTCTCTGTTAGTACTCCATCAAAACAGTGCTTTTCTCACAACTTGTTCTCACTGTGTAGTTAATCATTTGCCATGATTTAAAGCATGATAGAATTTGCATACTGTCTATTATAGTCCTACAAAGTTTCATTAGCCTTTCTTCTCGAGATCATCAGATATTAGCACATCTTTGCTCACTGGTCTGATGACTGTTACAACCCGTGAATGTCGAGATGGACTTGTGACTTGCTAAACTCCTTTCTCTGCATGTAATCCATCATTTTTATGAAATCACTCATGATTGTTAGCTTAATACATTTATTAGAGTTCCCCAAAAGGATTTAAGCCAATTGCCGCTGTGCGCAAAGAACTATTCAAAACATTGAACAAGTGTAGGAACAAAAATAGCAAGTTTTTTACTCTTGGATCAACTCTTACCTATCTGTTTTGATTCATCTTTTTAGAGTGGTCGTCCAAGGTACATAGGGTGTCAAATACATCCTTTGGCAAGCTAAAAGGGCTCACCACATATCTCTGGAGTTCATTTGGCTGGTGTGGTGCAAAATTTCTACAGCACCACTTCATCTTCATTAAGTACAAATTCATCCTCACAGTGGTATCACAGCAAGGTTGGACAACATGGCAGATGGATTTCCTTCATCAATTGACAAATTGGATAGAGGTAACTACTCAGCCTGGTCTTTGAGGATGGAAGCTTATCTTCAAGGCAGGAATCTGTATGGTTATATAGCTGGAGATGAAACTATTGCTGATGGTAGTTCTTTCACTTTGTTAGATGCTTTGTTTGTGCCACGGATCAAGGAAAATATGTTAGCAGTTTTTACATTAGCCAAGATTGTCTTGGTTGTGAAATTTTTTGATGACAGATGTACAGTTCATGATCTATCAAATGGTAATGTGATTATTGCTTCTGGCATTTTATGTCATGGGTTGTATAAGCTCATAGACTATGAAAGATCTGTAAATGATTCGGCATGTGCATTACATGATTCTCAGGCTATGTCAGATGCAAATCTTTGGCATGCACTCTTTGGTCATCTGAATTTTTCTAGTTTTCTATGCTTCCATAAATCTGAAACGGTTTCCTCTTTGCCCAAACTTGAGGCACCTGGAAAACATGTTTGTGAAGGCTATATTTTGGGCAAAATGTAGCGTTCCTCCTTTCCAAAAGATGGTTCAGTTTGGGCTACTCAGAAATTGCAGCTTGTACATAGTGATGTCTGTGGTCCTTTGCAGACACCTTCTTTTGGAAATTATCTTTATTTTGTGACTTTCATTGATGATTTTTCTAGGCATGCATAGGTATAACCATTGAAAGAAAAGTCTGAAGTGTTCATGTGCTTCAAACAGTTTTTCGTTTTGGCTGAAAATCTGTCAGCATGTAAAATGGGCACCCTCCATTGTGATCGGGGAGGGGGGGGGGGGGGGGGAGATATATGTCTTCTGATTTTAATGCATTTCTGGCTAAACGTGGGATAAAACACGATTGTAGAGTGTCATATACACCTCAACAGAATGGAGTTGTTGAATGAAAGAACAGTTCACTCATGGAGATGGTGAGGTGTATGGTCAAGAGTTAGGTTTTACCACATAGTTTCTAGCTTGAGGTTGTTATGTGTGCAACATATGTACTTAACATGTGTCCCACTAAAGCACTGCAGCCTATCACTCCATATGAGGCTTGGCATGATCGCAAGCCATCTGCTCCTCATCTACATGTTTTTGGTTGTTTAGCATATACATTAGTGCCTGAACAACATCGCAAAAAATTGGATGATAAAGGAGTAAAATGTATTTTTGTTGGGTACACTTCTGAAAGTAAAGGCTATCGTTTGTATCATCCACAGACTAAATGCCTTCTGGTTAGTGATGGTGTTGTTTTTGTGGAAGATGCTATTCAGCCATTGCTTTCATGTACTAAGGAGACATCCGTTAGCTCCAAAGACATGTATGGTACTTTGCTGCCTCTTTTTACAGGTGGACAGTCTAGTGCTGGTCCTAATGAGGCAACTTCTCAATCTTTGCAGGTTTCATGTGATGATGAAGATCATCCCATTTCTGATGTAAATTTACATGATGCACTTGTTGATGAGAGAGCTGATATTGAGGAGGAAAAAACTATGCCAAAATGGTTGGTGGCAGACTTTGCGTGATAGCAAATTAGATGCACCTCTATCATATCGTATTGGATAAGGCTCTCATAGTGCCTCTTTTGCATCAAATTGCTATGCTATGGCTGCATCTAGTCTCTGTGATGAGACTGAGCCTGTTTCATTTGATGAAGCACAAAATTCTGAAACTTGAAAGGCTACTATGCAATCTGAATATGATGCTATAATGAAGAATGGTACTTGGTATTTATGTGACTTGCCTCCTGGAAAGAAGGCAATTGGCACTAAGTGGGTATACAAGTTGAAGCATAAACCTGATGGAATAGTTGACAGATATAAGGTTAGGCTTGTCGCAAAGGGTTATGTGCAGGAAAGAGGCATTGATTTTGATGAAACCTTTGCTCCTACTTGCCAAATGACTACTGTTCATAGCATTTGTGCACTTTCAACTCATCGTGATTGGAATTGTACACACCAGTTGGACATTAAAACAACATTTTTGAATGGTGACTAGTGTATGTTTTTCAGCCGCGTGGCTTTGTGTAGAAAGGGCATGAAAACTAGGTGTGCATTTTAAAGAAGGCATTATATGGTTTAAAGCAAGCACCACATGCTTGGTACGATACATGCCTATCTGATTGCACATGGTTTTGAGAATAGTCCAACTGAAAGCACCTTATATGTCAAGTGTGCTAATGATGTACTTCTGATCATTGTGGTGTATGTTGATGACATGCTGCTCACTGGTCCTCATGAGAAGCATATTGCTGATTTCAAGGCTGATTTACATGCCTCATTTGAGATATCTGATTTGGGGCATTTGCATCATTATTTGGGCATTCAATTTATGCACGTTGATGGTGAATGGCTCTGTGTCAAACGAAATATATTGACACATTATTGCAACATTTTGGCCTTGATGATTATAAACCTATTGCCATTCCTATGGAGATAGGTTTACGACTAAGTCTTCATGATGTTGGAGATGCATTTGATGTTGTTCTCCATCAGCACGCTCTTGGATGCTTGATTTACTTATGCATTACTCGGCTAGATATTCAGTTTGCTATCTCACAGATAAGCAGGTGTTGCTATGACACTCGTGTGTCCACTAGTGGCTTTTGCTTCATGCTTCGTAGCTCATGTATATCTTTGTTGAGCAAGAAGCAGCCTACTATGGACACTTCGAGTTGTGGGGCTGAGTATAGGGCAGCTTTCACAGCGCCTATTGAGTGTGTGTGGCTCAGATGCCTTATGGCTGATTTGGGTGTTGGTCACTCTTTTGCCACCACCATCTTCACTAACAGTCAGAGCGCATTGGAAGTTGCGAGATCAGATTGGCATATGTGCCCATGCAGGAGAACATTGCAGACCTTTTCACGAAGGCTCTGCCTAGGGAGAAATTTGAAGCTTTCTGCAAAGCTTTGGGCTTACGTCCTTTTGTGGAGTGATTTCCACATAGCTTGGAACTTCCTTATACATGAGTGCTAGCTCCTTGTTCACCGCATCACTCCCAGGGGGGATTTGTTGATATATTTAGGTAGTTATGTGTGTGAACACACTAGGGTCATCGGAGCACTTTTTTCCCTCTTTAGGAGGTTTTTTTCCCCCGGCTTGTATATATGCCTATTGCACTAACGGGCTACTTGTCTTTGTACATTCTCTAGTAATACAGACAATATTGTGTGTTGTGCTCCAAGCTTCTTCTTCTTCTTTGTGTTGTTCGCATGGTTCCGCAGATGTCTAATTCCAACAGCGTGTGTATGTGTGTGTGTGTATATCTATGTGTATATCTATGTGTGTGTATATATGTTTGTTAACATATGTGTATATATATGTGTGTATATATATATATGTGTATATATATATGTTTGTGTATATATATATATATATATGTGTGTGTGTGTGTATGTATATATATGTGTGTGTATATATTTATGTGTGTATATATATGTGTGTGCATATGTGTGTATATATATGTGTGTATATATATGTGTGTGTATATGTGTGTGTTGAAGTATTTCATTGGCAATGCACCATGCTAAACGCTCCTTTTGGAGAGCTCCACCATGGTACCCTTACGGGAGAAAATCGAGCTCTAGGCATCACACACAATACTCCACACAAAGGCTCTAGAATATTCAAAAAACATAGTATGTAGGGAGCATGAACATAGATTTCGTACCTGTTACAAATGTGGTCAAACTTATAATCTGTGGCTGACCAGGCCACTATATGTTTTATCAAAGAACATATAGAGAAAGTGTTTGGTGGCCATTTGGCCTTTCATATCGACACTAACAGTAACAATCTTCCACCAAAGTCCAATATGGCCAAAGAGACTATGGGAGAAAAATAAAGAATGTTAAAGAATATCTGAGTGTAAGTATACAAGCTATACTTTCACATGGACACTAATGATAACAATCTCCCACTAAAGGCCAATATGGCCAAAGTGACTATGGGAGAAAAATAAAGAATGATAAAGAATACCTGAGTGTAAGTATACAAACTGTACCCACCACTTCATGGGCATGTTACACATTATACAAGTAAGTGTGTAAAGTCATGAATCAAGTAACCCCCATCAAGTGAAAACAGTATCGAAAGTTATCATGTGGTAGAGCTTTAGTCAAAGCATCTGCAGCATTATCTCAAGTATGAATCTTCTCAAGAATAATGTGCTCAGTGGCAAAGCAGTCTCTAATGAAGTGATACCGCACCTCAATGTGCTTGGTCTTTGCATGATAGACTGGATTCTTAGCCAATGCAATGGCACTCTGACTATCACTGAGCAAACAAGGTACATGTTGAGGTAAACCCATATCACAAGCAAGTCGAGAAGCCACAATGCTTCCTTACATGCCTCACTTGCTACAACATACTCTACTTTTGTATTGGAAATAGTTGTACATCATTGAAGACGAGATCTCCAAGAGATAGCACCTCCAACAAAATAAAAAATGTACCCTAATGTAGACTTACGATTGTCTACACAACTAGCATAATGAGAGTCTGTGTAACCAATAATGGGTGCTTTCCCTTTACCCAACCATAGACACTTGTCCTTAGTGCCACTTTGATATCTCAAAATCATCTTGACCACTTCCTAGTGCTTTCACATATATTTTCTCACAACTCCCACTACATTTTGCAATATCTAGTATCGTAGCCACCATAGCATACATGAGAGTACCAATATCAGATTGATAATGAATTTCAGGCACGAATTCCTTTTCCTCATCTAATTTGGGGCTTTCATCTTTACTCAGTTTCACATATGTGGGTAAAGGTGTACTCAATGCCTGCATATGGAACCTATGAAGTACTTTGGATATGTACTCACTTTGAGACAAGTATATGCATCTTTTACTCCTATCACAACTAATGTACATGTCAAGAATATGTTTTCCATCCTCTAAATCCTTCATATCAAATGTTGCACTCAACTTCTTTTTAAGAATTGACAAGTCATAAGAGGACTTCCCATCAATCAACATATCATCGACATAAAGTATCAAGCATATTAAGTTGCCATTTGAGCATATCTCTGTGTAGAGACAATGATTTTCATTGTTTTGAGAATAGCGTTGAGACTTCACAAAAGCATCAAACTTTTTTTTTTTAATATAAAGGAAGTTCGGCAATAGCCTACTCTCCCGGACTTGAATTAAATTAAGAAACAAAGTTACAAAAGATGGGGACTAGTGCCCATGGGACCCCCCGAATCCCACAAAGCAGGGGAAGCTTGGTTGATTCTTAGGTTGCATTACAAAGAAGGTTGATCACCCTCTCGTCGCCTTCATGCGGGACCCATTTGGGTTTGAGCTTGTTGTTGATCACAAGGAGGACTTGATGGTGCCTGAAGGGGGGGGATTTCTTACAGTTGACAATCCTTTTGCCAAGGAGGAATAGCGATTTTTCAATCGACCACTCCCTGGGGGGGTCGCCGAAATTGAGAGCACACCGCTCCCGCCAAATTTTCCACAGGACTTCCCCTCTGATTGCGTTCCAGAGAGCCGCAGAGCAACCGATCGCTTCTCCCAAAAGGATTTGTTTCCAACTAAGCTGTTTCTGACTTCTGATTTTCAGTCCAACCGTCTGCCAGATTCTGTTGGAGCTGGGGCAAGTAAGGAAGATGTGTGGGATATCTTCAATGGCACAGTGGCAGCGTTTGCACCACGGAGGGATCCCACAAATTTTGCTTGCCTTATGGTTAGTCCAGATTCCTCGATGAAGAATTTGCCATAAGAGGACAGACTTCTTAATCTCTATAAGTGGGTGCCAGATACCCATGAATTTCATGTACCATTGTCTAAGGGACTATTTAAGTCCATATAAGCTCTTCTTCAGCTTACAAACTAGACTTTCCTTGCCAAGAACTACAAAACCCTATGGTTGTTCCACCTATATCTCATTTGTAAGATGTTCATGCAAGAAAGCAATTTTCACATCCATTTGGACTATCTCTGAGTCCTCCGTTGCAACGAATCCAAGCAATGTTCCCAAGGTAGTCATGTTGACCATAGGAGAGAATATTCCCTCAAAATCAACACCATGTTGTTGCTTAAAACCCTTTGCAACAAGTCGTGCTTTATACTTTGGAGAAGCACTATCTAATGTGAATTTCAATTTATATACCCATTTACATGGTAAAGCTTTCCTATCCTTTAGCAAAGGTACCAAATCCCAAGTATGATTCTTGTGAATAGAATCCAACTCATGATTCATGGCATGCTGCCACTTGACATGATCCTCTGTCTGCATAGCCTCTTTGTAGGAAGAAGGCTCACCAGCATCTATTAGCATAACAAAATCCAAACCTAGAACATATCTATCAAGTGGATGTGAGACACGTGCATAGCATCTCAATAGTTGTTGAACTAGAGCATTTGCACACTAATATGATCGGATATTCTCTTGAACATCCCTATGCAAAGCATTTTTATGCATGCAAATTGGAGGATTAGTATTCTCAAACACCACCCTTCTCACTTCAACCTCCTTAATGGGTTGTTTATGCATCTTATATTCATTGAAAATGACATAACTACTTCTAATCAATGATCATGTTTCAGGATCCCATAAGACATATCCAAATTGGCCTTCTCGAACACATCCAAGAAAAATGCATTTCTCTGACTTATCTTCAAGCTTTTGTCTAAGGTTCTTGGGTATATGAACATATGATTCACATACAAAAACTCGAAGATGATCATAATATGGTGGCTTCTCTGTCCATAACTCTTGTGCCACTTTCAAACCTTTGATAGTATTGTGTGAAAGGTTTTCATCACATGAACTGTAGTTAATATTAATTCTTCCCAAAAGCCTTGTGAAAGGTTTGCATGATGCAACATAGAAACTACTCTATCCTGAACAATTTTTAGCTACACCATTTTTTACTAGGGTATAAGGAGATGCATCATTTTTTACTAGGGTATAAGGAGCTGTAAACTCTCTACGGATTCCTTGAGATTGACAAAAAGGGCTGAATTCATGCGAGATATACTCAATCCCATTATCTGAACATAAAGCCTTAAGCTTAGTCCCTTTCTTAGTCTCAACTAAAGCAATCCATTTTCTAAAAGTAGGGAATACCTCATCCTTTGCTTTGATAGGATATAACTAGACTTTTCTAGTAGCATCATCTATCAAAGTGACAAAGTAAAGAGAACTACCTAATGACCTTGTGGGCATAGGACCACACACATTTGTATGAACAAGATCTAAAGGCTGAAAACTACATGATATATGGCCCAAATAGCCATTCCAAATTCAAACCATAGGTTGTTCAATAATAGCTAACAAGTGTTCTTTCTGTGATACAAATAAAGATAAAGTGAGCCAACATTGCTTCTTTTTGCAATAACCATATTGCCCCTTTATATGCAAAAGGATTGAACATAGAAGACCACCTTGTAACCAAGGTCATCAAGTTGACCAAGTGACAACAAAATACATGCTAAGTGAGGTAAATGGCATACATTATGCATAGAAAATTTTGAACCAGCGATAAACTGCACAACCACATCTCCAATCCTGACAATGTCATAGTGATAAGAGTCATCAAGTCTCAAAGTACCAAGAGACTTTGTTGCATAAGTAGAGAACCATTCTCTATGTGTTGTCACCTGAAAACAAGCACCAAAATCTAGCAGGCACATGTGGGAAAGAGAATCAGCCATAAGAGCCTCAGTAGGCATAGTACTATCAAGTGTCAACACATCAGCATCATCAAAAATAGCATTGATTTCTTCAATCTTCACAGTCAAAGTAGATGGTCAAGTAGTTTTTTAACATGCCCATCAACATTTTTCCCTTTACCTTTAGCATTCTTTAATGCATACGAGTCTTTCTTCATGTGTCCTTTCTTATGACAATAATGACATCCAATATCTCTCTTCCTTTATTTACTTCTACTCTTATTTTGTTGAACTTTGTTTTCCTTGCTCTTACTCCTGCCACATTGATGATTCTTTCCTTGGTAAGAATCACGAACATTATATGCATCTCCACTCTGAGTGCCAACCATAGATTTTCTACAAATCTCCTCACTCAAGAATGTTCCACATATTTCATCAAAGAATAGTTTACCACGAGGTGCACTATTGCTAATAGCAGTGCAAAATGTATCCCATGATGATGGCAAGCTGCATAACAACAAGATTGCTTTCATTTCATTATCCATGTCCATTTTTTGAGTCTATAACTGAGAGAATATAGCATCAAACTCATTCACATGAGCAGCAACACTGTTTGTGTCCGTCATTTGAAGGTCATATAACTTTCTACATCAAATACACTTTATTTGATGTCGTTTCTTTTTCATTTGTATTGCATAAGTTCTTCCAAAGCTCCTTTGCACTTTCAGAGTCCAATACTATAAAGTAAACATTATCTGTCGAGTGCAGTTGAATGATAGACCTATCCACTTCATCCAACTCATCCCAATCATCTTCATCCATGTCAGCAAGCTTCTTTGAGATTCCATTTACTGGCTTCCATTGCCTCCTCTGAATCAGCACATCTTTAATCTCATTCTTCCATAGAGAAAAGTTTGTGCCATCAAAATTTCATATCTCAAAATGGTATTTGCCTTGCAAGTTATAGCTCCTTCTAGGAACACTGGCACTAGTCCGTGATCTGCCAGATGTGCCTGAGATCTTTGATGCCATGATGAACAAGAACTAACTAGAATGATAATGGATCTAGAAGAGTCCAAACACCACTAAGGCTCATAAAGGATGACCAAGTGTCAAATTCTAGGAAATTGATAGAATCTCCCTAAAGAAATGGATTAATGAATAATATTGACCAACCAAAAGGATTATGTGCGAATATATGTGCTCACACCAATAAATCTATCAAGGAGTAAATCGATCACTATATAGTTGACAAAACAAAAAATCTAGAAAAATTTTGCTAGAGTCTTCTCTCGAAAATGAGCATATGACTAGTGTGAACTGCTCATAAAAATGCAAGTACTGACATGTAAGCCTGCATATCCAATCACTCACTCCATTGCATATAATCAATTAATTGAAAGAAGCCAACCTAGCTTATCGAGCACTTATGAAGAACTAGCATACATCTCCTATGGTGAGGTTGGGTAAGTCTTCCACCTGCATCACCGAAGAGACCCCAACATCTCGGTGTCTCCCAATTAAGAAAACCTGATCACAACCTCTGATACCAGTGAAGTATTCTATTGGCAATGCACCACACTAAACTCTCCTTCTAGAGAGCTCTAGGATGATACCCTCAGGGTAGAAAATTGAGCTACAAGCATTGCACACAAAATATGCAAAAAACACAGTATGCAAGGAGGATGAAGATAGATGTGTTACAAATGTGGTCGAACTTACAATCTGTGGCTAACCAAGCCACTATATGTTTTATTAAAGAGCTAATACACAAAGTGTTCAGTGGCCATTTGGCCCTTCACATGGACACTAACGATAACACGTGTATATATATATATATATATATATATATATATATATATATATATATATATATATATATATATATATATATATATATATATATATATATATATATATATATATATATATATATATATATTACATACATAAATATAACAAATAAATGCATTGCATACTGTGCATTGTCACGACCATGTGCCATAAGTATTTGCATGTCTTTCAAACACCAACGATGTGTCCAGCCACTGCCAAATTCTATCTTTAGTGAGCTAAGTACATACTTTTTGTCTCTCATCAAAATCATTGCCAAAAAAAAATCATATAAGTAAAACAAAAAATATATATTTCAATTTATATGTAAAACTTACACTTACCTCCATTTTAAGTGAACAAAACATAGGTAGGAGTCACATGAAGCTATCATTCTTCTTTTAAACTTCAATGCATGCCTCATGTATACTATGTTTCCCTCAGTTTCTACATCACACTCCAGCTCTACGCTACCTATGCATGTCCTCATAGGTACCTGTGATGTGCTCTCATGAGCTAGAGGTGGTATAGGTGTCATGAAAATAAATAGATAAAAATGAATAAAAACATGTGTTATAATATCATTAAAAATATTAATTTATTTAAAAAAAAGAAAACATACCTATGGGTAGAAAGCTCTCTTCTTGCAAATGGAGCAATAGCGGATCCTTCCTCTGGCCACTTGGTAAGCATCTGTATGGTATAGTCTAATTCCTCATCAGGCATACTCATGCATGATAGCACCTAAGGAATTAGATGAAACTTTCCCTCTCATAAGATTCTTTATGAGAGTAAGTTTCATCTTTCTCTCTCTACTATGATCCATAATGTATAAATAAAATAAAATGGATTAGAAATCAATATATATGTGTCTATATGTGTCTATATGTGTCTATATGTGTCTATATGTGTGTATATGTGTGTATATGTGTGTATGTATGTGTATGTGTATATGTGTGTATGTATGTGTATGTTTATATACATATGTATGTGTATGTTTATATACATATGTATGTGTATGCATGTGTATGTGTGTATGCATGTGTATGTGTGTATGCATTTGTATGTGTGTATGCATATGTATGTGTGTATGTGTATGCATGTGCGTCAGGGCACTTTTTTGCCTCTTTAGGAGGTTTTTCCCCCCGGCTTGTGTATACGCCTATAGCCCTAATGGTTTACTTATCTTTGTACATTCTAGTGGTAATACATTCAGTATTGTGTGTTGTGCTCCAAGCTTCTTCTTCTTCCTTATGTTGTTCGTGTGCTTCCGCAGACCTCGAACTCCAACAATTGGTATTAGAGCACGTCGTCGCTTCATCTAGGGCATTGTCAACACCCCTCTAGTCACACTCTCAGAATCACACGAAATTTTGTGTGCATATTCATAGTGATTTGGAGACCAAAATTGCTTTGGTTTCTCGTGCCAAAATCACGATGTGAGCTCCTTTTGGCCTCCGAATGCACTATCATAGTGCTTGTGTAGGCTATTTTATCGTTTTGCGCCAAAGATATATACACATTTTGGTTATCCAATATAAGCGTCTCAAAGTCTGCTACAGGTTTAGTAGAACTCGATAGGGTAATTCTGTTCAACTTTTTGAAATATAGTCAATTTTTTGCATCAAGGTATTTTAGCTAGTGGCCATGGCTAAAGGCAGTGATGTATTCCATATGCTGGCTATTGATGATAAGTTGGATGGTACGAATTACCTGTTATGGGCTTATATGATGCATCATGTATTGGTCGCAAAACAACTATGGAATATTGTGCAAGGTGTTGAAAAACATCCTATTACACCTACAAATTTAGGTACTCAAGCTAATGTTAACGGCGTCAAAGATGGTAATATTTTGCATATTCTTGTTCGTGTTGTGGTTCTTGTTGTCAGTGCCTCTTTCTTGCGCATAACCCTTTGCAACAAGCCTAAGCCTTATACTTGTCAACTCTTCCATCACGTTTACGCTTCAGCTTGTATACCCACTTTATGCGAATGGCCTTCTTGCCAGGAGGCAAGTCACATAAAGACCAAGTACCATTCTTCATTATAGCATCATATTCAGATTGCATTGCAGCCATTCAATGTTCAGAATGTTGTGCTTCATGAAACAAAATAGGTTCACTCTCATCACAGAGACTAGAGGTTGTCATAGCATAGCAATCTGATGCAAAAGAGGCACTATGAGAGCCTGATCAAGTACAATATGATAGAGGTGCATCTAATTTGTTGTCACACAAAGTCTACACTGTCATTTTGGCATAGTTTTTGCCTGCTCAATATCATCTCTCTCATCAACAAATGTAAATCTTCATCAGAAATGGAATGATCTACATCATCACATGAAACCTACAAAGGTTGAGAAGTTTCCTCATTAGGACTAGCACTAGACTGTCCACCTATAAAAAGAGGCAGCAAAGTATCATACATGTCTTTGGAGCTAACAGATGTCTCCTTAGTACATAAAAGCAATGGTTGAATAGCATCTTCCACAAAAACAACATCATGGCTAACCAGAATATGTTTAGCCTGTGGATGATAAAGACAATAGCCTTTAGTTTCAAAATTGTACCCAACAAAAATACATTTTACTCCTTTATCATCCAACTTTCTGTGATGTTGTTCAGGCACTAATGCATATGCTAGAGAACCAAAAACACGCAGATGAGCAACAGATGGTCTGCGATCATGCCAAGCCTCCTATGGAGTGATAGATTGTAGTGCTTTAGTGGGACACCTGTTAGGTACATATGTTGCACACATAATAGCCTCAAGCCAAAAACTATGTGGTAAAGCCTAATTCTTTACCATACACCTCACCATCTCCATGAGTGACTTGTTCTTCCATTCAGCAACTCCATTCTGTTGAGGTGTGTAAGGCATTGTACATAGTGTTTTATCCCATGTTCAGCCAAAAATGCATTAAAATTAGAAGACATATATTCCCCCCCTCGATTAGAATGGAGGGTGCCCATTTTACATGCTGACAGATTTTCAGCCAAAACCAAAAACTGTTTGAAGCACATGAACATGTCGGACTTTGCTCATGCATGCCTGGAAAAATCATCAATGAATGTCATGAAGTAAAGATAATTTCCAAAAGAAGGTGTC
This sequence comes from Ceratopteris richardii, assembly GCA_020310875.1. Classification (NCBI taxonomy): domain Eukaryota; kingdom Viridiplantae; phylum Streptophyta; class Polypodiopsida; order Polypodiales; family Pteridaceae; genus Ceratopteris; species Ceratopteris richardii. The sequence goes on along the minus strand of CM035425.1, from coordinate 127,882,139 downwards.
TGCATAGGACCACAAACATCACTATGTACAAGCTATAATTTTTGGGTAGCCCAAACTGAACCATCTTTTGGAAAGGAGGAACACTACATTTTGCCCAAAGTACAGCCTTCACAAACATGTTTTCCAGGTGCCTCTAGTTTGGGCAAAGAGGACACCATTTCAGATTTCTGCACGTGTAGCAAACTAGCAAAATTCACATGACCAAAGCGTGCATGCCAAAGCTTTGCATCCAAGATAGCCTGAGAATCATGTACTGCACATGCCGAATCATTTACAAATCTTTCATAGTCTATGAGCTTATACAGCCCACGACATAAAATGTAAGAAGCAATAATCACATCACCATTTGACAAATCATGAACTATACATCTGTCATCAACAAATTTCATAGCCAAGCCAATCTTTACTAATGCAAAAACTGATAACAGATTTTTTTTTATCCCTAGCACAAACAAAGCATCTAAAAAAGTGAAAGAACTACCACAAGCATTAGTCAAAATGATCAACTCCCATAATAGGATAAGAGAAGTTGTTGGTGCATGTAACAATATTCCGTGTAGGGGCAGACTCGAGTGAAGAGAAGAAACTACATTGTGAGGTTATATGTTTGGTCGCCCCAATGTCAAAGTACCAAACATCTGAGTCTACTACAAACATGAACTGCTCATGAGAAGATGGTTCAAAACTACAAACAGTAGTAAACGCCCATTCTTCTTCTTGTACAAGATTAGCAGACTCTATTTTTGGTGTAGAGGCCTCTGCAACAACCATTCTAGCCTCTTCTTTCTTATTTGCCTCTTTAGCAGCCAGTTTTGGACATTTCTTTATGATATGATCATTTTCTTTATAGTTCTTGCAAACAATTTCTGCTTTTCTGATTTCTTTTCATCTTTGTCTTCCCTCTTCGATTGTGGAGAATTAGCAGATTTCTGCTTACTAGTTGAAGAGCTCCATTTTCCTTTGCCCTTCTGAGCTTGCTCTACAACATGCATAATGGACATGTTCTTCCTTGACTGATCTTCCTGCAATAGAACAGAGACTAACTCCTCAAATGACAAGACATTTGGATTGCCTTTCATCATGAACCAAAGAGTAGAAGCAAAACTTTGATATGAATCATGAAGACCATTCAGAACGGTTTGCACAAGTGAGTTATCTGGTATAACCTCATCAACAGAAATCAACTCCTCCTTCAAGTCTTTGATCTTTGTTAGAAAACTATCCATAGAATCATCTTCATTCATGTGCTCACTCTCCAACTGTTTTTGGAGGTAAGCAACACAAGCCTCATTCCTAGCCTGGTACAATGTGGTAAGTGTATCCCAAGCATCCTTAGCAATTCTCCAAGAGCGTATGTGAGGAATAATGGCATGTTTGACAGACAAAGCTATCAATGCATGTGCCTAGGCATCTCTGCCATCCCAACAAATTTTCTCTCTAGTAGGTGCAATGGAAACCGCAGCATGAACAGGAATATGCAGAATATCATCATCTTCGACACCTTCTGCATCAGCTTCAGTACCTGCAATTGTAATAGTTGCAGGTGTGATAGGACGTTTTTCAACACCCTGCAGTTGTAATAGTTGTAGGTGTGATAGGACGTTTTGCAACCAATACATGTCGCATCATATAAGCCCATAATGGGTAGTTTGTACCATCCAACTTATCCTCAACAACCAACATACGGAATACATCACTACTTTCAACCATGGTCGGTGACTAACATATCGTGATGCAGAAAATTGACTGTATCTCAAAAAGTTGAACAAAACTACTTAGACAAATTCTGCTAGACCTATAGCAGAATTTGAGATGCTTATACTAGTGAACCAAAATTGGTATATATCTTTGGCACAAAAAGACAAAATTGCCTACACAAGTGTTGTGATACTGCGTTCGGAGGCTGAAACGAGCTCAAATTGCAATTTTGGCACCACATAGCGAAGCTGTTTTGATCTCGAAAACATGTTGAGTATGCTCACCAAAATTTGTGCGATTTTGAGACTACAATCGAAGAGGTGTAGAAGAAGCCCTAGATGAAGCGACGACCTGCTTTGATATCGATTGTTGGAGTTAGACGTCTTCTGAAGCACACGAACAGCACAAGGGAGAAGAAGAAGCTTGGAGGAGAACACACATTACTGAATGTATAACCACTAGAATGTACAAAGATAAGCAACCCATTAGGGCAATAGGTGTATATACAAGCCAGGGGGAAAAAACCTCCTAAAGAGGGAAAAAAGTGTCTCGGCGTTCCTAGTGTGTTCACACACATCACTACCTACATATATCAACATCATCTTTTTCCTTGTGTCGCTTGCGTGCTTCAATAGACATCTAACTCCAACATTCTCTCATAAACACTTTGGCCATATTGGCCTTTAGTGGTATATTGTTATCATTAGTGTCCGGTCAGACACTTTTATATATGCTCTTTAATAAAACATGTAGTGGCTTAGTCAGCCACAAACTATACATTTGACTACATTTGTAACACCCAAGAAATTTTTGTTCATGCTCTGTGTGTACTGTGTTTTTTGTGTATTCTATAGGCTCTGTGTGGCATCTAAATCTAGGTTTTCTATGTTGAGGGTATAGTCATGGAGCTCTCAAGAAGAAGAGTCCATTGAGGTGCATCGCTATCAAAATACTTCACTTTCTTTCCTAATACCTTCTCTCTAATGAAATGATAATGTATCTCTATGTGCTTGCTTCTTGCATGGAACATAGGCTTTTTTGTTAGATGAATGCTTGATATGTTATCTCCAAATAAAGTAAAATCGTTGACCTCCACATCCAAGTCTTTGAAGAGCTTCTTGAGCCACATGATATCACATGTAGCAAGTGTTAAGGCTCTATACTGAGTCTCTGTAGTTGATAATGCAACTCTAGGTTGCTTCTTGGACATCCATGAGATGACTCTTTGAACTAGCATGAAGACATAGCTAGATGTGCTCCCTCTGTCCTCCTTTGGACCAGCCCAATCAGCATCACGAAAGTCTTGAGGTTGTAATCCATATCCATAAAGGTAGTACAACCCTTGGTTGATATTGTGCTTGATGTACCTAACTATTCTCTTGGCTGCATTCATATGAATATCAGCTCATGAATTCAAAAATTGAGAAAGAACTTGTACAACATAACACAAGTCAGGTCTTGTGATGGTACTACCATAATTAAGGCTTCCAATTATGCTTCTATATGCTGAAATATCTTCAAAAGGCTTCCCTTCACCTGCACATAGCTTAGTGTTTGGATCCACAAGTTGTGTGAGTGGCTTAAATCCACTCATGTCATAGTTATAAAGTACATCTAGCAAGTATTTCCTTTGATCTACATAAACACCATTTTCTACATAAATAAATTCAATTCCAAGAAAATATTTGTTACCAAGATCTTAATTCATGCCCACATAGAGGATATGGGTGCTAAAAACACACAAAATAATAGATATGCGAAGAGATGAGACAAAACACAGGATTGGGTGTAATCTCCCCCCATGCACTCTATTTTAACAGTCCACAAAGTGCATGTATTTATAGGACATAACTTGATCATCACAATGGTGACACACCATCGCACCTTGATCATCGTAGCTTGACCATCATGATCTCTAACCATCATCGGCTGATCATCATGGGTGTTCACACCATCGCGATGGTGACACACCATCGCGATTGTGTCTGACCATCACAATAGTCAGGCAAAACGCTAAAAATTAGGGTTTTTTTCAAATTTTTGTGGGTATTTTTGCCCATTAATTTTGAACTCTTGTGTGCTTGGCATAGGGCAAGGTGAGAAGTGGACGGTACCAAGAATTCTAGGGCAAATGAGAACAACCTCTTCAAGAGTCCACGAGAACGCCATAAGTGGAACTTCAATTCTAATTTGGTGACTTCTTTGGGTGAATAAAATTTGTGATAAACGAAGTGTCTTAGGACTCCTATAGTAGTACGGATTCACTCTAGCATAAAAGTGAGAAATGGTTGATGAGGGAGAGAGAGAGAGAGAGAGAGAGAGAGAGAGAGCAAGCGGGTATAAGGATCTAGCCTCAAAAGAACCTTGTGACATGATTAGGCATCACTAAAACAAATCAAAGCTGAATATACTAAAACGATTCCTCTCGACAAATTGAGAAAAGACAAGAAACTCAAAAGGAAAACCAAAAGAACTAAGTGATTGACCTAATCAGAAGGGTGAATGTGAAAAGGTGAAATAAGGATTAATGAACGTTAGATCTAGGAAATACTTAGGGAAAACTGATAAGCAATGTTCAATCTTTTGAGGCTAGCATGAGAATTACAACATGATCGTGGCCTCAACATTTAGCCAATTACCCATACGAGGTTAGTTCAGACACGAGCGACTCAGATATGTCTTTCAACATAGGGAGACTAGGGGTTTCCTTTAGTGTAGTTGTTGGAATTTGGGGCCCCAAGATCGTTCCAATACTAAAACCTTTTGAGCATAATTAATTAAGATAATAAGTGAGAGATAGAAAGATCTCTTGAGACAAGGATAGAGAACGTAAGTTGGATGCTTACTCACTAAAAAATAGATGTCCAAATTACAACATGGGAGTACTACTCAACCATATAAAGTGGTGCACTCACTAATGGAAGAATATCCAAGAATATGATGATACAAAATTTAGATTTTGTTGAAATAATCTAAGTGTGTGTGAATGAGCAATGAAGCTAACTTTATTCTCACACAATAGTGTAAGAAAATTGTAAATCAACCAACCCTAACTTTGAGATTAGGGTAGAGAAATCCTAAAAATAAAATATAAGGTTAACTCACAAAAAATAGTTACTACCACCTTGTAGAAGACTTCTTGCTCCAAGAGACTAGCCTCTCCTTTGCCAAAACTCCACCTGCTCAAGAGTGTGTGAACACTCTCTCTTCAAGAAGACCTTCAAACTTGAGATCTTTAAGTGAGTGAGTGAACAATGAGCAAGGCCCTTATTATATAGGTTGTTGATCCCTCCAAAAGCCATTCGAAAAGCCTTCAATAAAGCTACGATCGTTAAATCTATCGTTGATGAAACGCTACGCGAAGAAAAAATAGAAACCGTCGGCATCTTTTAATAAAACAAATTTCAAAAATCCTTCACGCTGAAGCCACCTGTGAGAATTGAACCCGGGTGGGTTATTAGAAAGGATGCTGCTTTATCCATGTTGCCATGCGTTACATCCATATAAAATTATAGAAAGAAATTTTCATATTGCTATTCCTCCCGCAGGTCTTCTTCCATAAAAGACTAAGATATGTGTTGCTCCAAGTTTGGACATGTTGACAATGTTTCCAACAATCCCTCTTTCAATGTCACAATGGTACAAGCTTGAGTAACCTGCAAATCTTCGGATGACTGTCTCTAGTCAATGCTTTGGTAAATATATCTGCAACATTCTCACTAGAAGGAACATAAATAGCTCAATGTGCTTCTTAGCTATCTGCTCTCGAATACAGTGGTAGTGTACCTCTATATGCTTTGTCCTTGCATGATGCACTGGATTCTTTGCTATAGCTATAGCACTCTGGCTATCTAAAAATATCTGAATGGGTTCATGTACTCTCATATCAAGATAACTGAAAATCTTCTATAACCAAACTGACTCTAGAGTAGCTGTAAATGTTGCACGATATTCAGCTTCACACGATGAAGTGGCAATAGTGGGTTGTCTCTTTGAAAGCCATGAGATAAGACAATCTCCAAGATAAAAGCAAAATCCACTAGTACTTCTTCTTATGTCTCTATCACCTACCCAATCAGAATCTGAAAATCCTTTTAGTAACAAATGTGTAGATTTTGAAAATACCATAGCAAAATTTGAAGTTCCCTTCAAATATCGAAAGATCTGCTTGATTGCTTTCCAATGTAACATTGTCAGATTTTGCATGAACCTTGATACTTGAGAAACTGCACATTGTATATCAGGACGTGTGTTACAAAGATATATCAAGCAACCAACTGCTTGACTATATAAAGTAGCATCAAATGACTCTGCATCTACTACCATCTGTAAAGATATGTTCTGATCCATAGGTGTTTGCGTAGGTTTATAATCACTCATCTGAAACCTCTCCAAAAGTTTCTCAATGTACTTCTACTGTGTCATATAGATACACTCATCTCGAAACAGAAATTGAATCCCAAGATAATAATGCAAAATGCCTAAATCATTCACATCAAATGTTTGCTTTAATTGTTCTTTGAACATCTGCAAATCTTCATTTCTGGGATCTGTTACAATACTATCATCCACATAAATGATTGCTATAATCATTTTACCTGTTTCAACTTTAATATAAAGAGTTGGAGCCGCATCTGAGTTATGGAAACCAATGGATAAAAGATATGTATGTATCTTTTCATACCATGCTCTAGGTGCCTGTTTTAAACAATACAAAGCTTTTATAAGATTACACACTAAGTGTTCTTTACTTGTCTCTTCAAAACCTTCTAGCTGTTGAATACACATCCTCATGTAAATCACCATTTAGAAAAGCAGTCTTAATGTCAAGTTGATATATATGCCAACCAAAATGTGTTGTTAAAGCAAGTATTGACCTAATAACAGTCATCCTAGACATAGGAGTAAATGTCTCATCATAATCAATACCTTTTTGTTGTGCATATCCTTTGACAAGCAATCTTGCTTTATACCTGTCAATAGTACCATCTCCTTTCCTTTTAATTTTGAAGATCCATCTTACACCTATAGCCTTCTTTCCTTTTTGTAACTCGCATAGCTTCCAAGTTTGATTCCTATGAATAGAATCAATCTCTTCTTGCATAGATTTTCTCCAAATAGGAATGTTAAGTGCATCTTTAACACATTCAGGTTCATCTTCAACAGTCATAGGTGCCAAATATCATGAATCTCAAAGTCTTTAGCAAAACTTACATGATCTTTTTGTTGTTGTTGTCTAGTCTAACTTCTTGTTCTTACATGATCTTGTTGTTGTTGTCTAGTCTGACTCCTTGTTCTTCCTGTAAAAGTCTTTATACTACTAGCTTTCCAAGTTTGATATAACCAAGTAGGTGTATCCTTGAATAGTGGTGAAACTCTTTCTGACCCTTGAGCTTCCACAGGTTTTGGAACTTATCTTGCAGAGGTACTAGGACTTTTTGGAACTTTAAATTCTTCCATTTCTGGAATTAAAGTCTCTTGTGGAACTGAATCTATAGAAGGCTATGAAATTCGTCTTTCTTCAGCTTTTTCTTGAATCCTAGGAATTTTAACTCCCTCCTGATATGGTTGAACATGTACATCTAGAATCTTCATAAAAAGTCCATAGTCATTTTGACTAATGAACTCTGGAATTTCTGCTTCTTTATCATAAACCTTATTTTCAACAATATAAGCATTACGTGAAAGAATAACTTCACCTGTTTCTGGAACATAAAACCTGTATCCTTTACTCTCAATAGGATATCCAATGAAAACACCTTTCTTTGCCTTTACATCTAGTTTGCCTCGGTCCTTTTTCTCAACATGTACATAAGAAAGTGATCCAAACACTGTGAAATAACTCACATTAAGTTTTCTACCATAATAAGTTTCATAAGTTTTGATTAGCTTTATAGCTGTTGTAGATGACCTATTCAAAATGTGATTAGTTGTATGTATTGCATCAAACCAAAATTTTAGTGAAAGCTTTTTGGATGCCATCATGCTCCGCATCATCTCAACAAGTACTATATTCTTTCTTTCTGCGACAACATTCTGCTGAGGAGTATAAGCAATAGTAAGGTGTGGAGTAATACCTTTCTCATCAAGGAATGTCTAAAATTATTCTCCACCTTTATCACTTCTGAGAATCTGGATAGTTTCCTGACAACCATAGCTACAAACTTCTTGAACATAGTAAAGGCTTCTGACTTCAACTTAAGACCATAGATCCATGAGTATCTTGTAAAATCATCAACAAATAGAACAAAATACATGAAGCCCTGAATAGAGTCTACTCTCATAGGCCCATTCACATCTAAATGAATAATCTGCAATTTCTTGATAGTTGTAATATGACCATGTTTCTTGAAAGGTAATTTATGCATCTTACCTTCAAGACAACCTTCACATATATCTGAATTATTTGGTAGCTTGAATGAGGGTAAAATCTCAACCATACCTCTGTCTTTGATACTCTTGAGAGCTTCAAAACTAACATGTCCAAATCTTTCATGCGATAGCTTCATATCTTCCATCGGTGACAAAGATTTAATTGCATATGCTTGATTGAGTTTTGACAAAACAAAGTTCCCTCCTCTATGCTCACCTTGTAAAATACAATTCCCTTCTTTGTGTGATCTCTCTCAAGTACAACTTTAAAACCATCACTGAAAAATGCAGATATAGATAGCAAATTTTTCTTCATTTTAGGTACATAAAGGATATCTAAAATTTGAAAATTACCACCTTCTCTTGACTTTAGGGTTATTGTACCTATTCCCACAACATCCAAATCATTTCCATGTGCAATAGTAACTCTTCTACCTGAAGAATAGGAAAGAGAAGAAAATACATCTCTGCAACCTGTCATATGCTTTGTAGCACTTGAGTCAAATATCCAAGGACTTGTTGAAAGAACTTGTAAAGTTTCTTGATCAAAAGCTACTACCTCAATGGTGATATAGGCATAAGAATCACCTTGAGATTTCCCTTTTTTATCATCTTCTGCAACATTACCTCATGCCTTTTTCTTTTTTGTTGCAATCCTTTTATAACATGCTGCTTTTAAATGTTGAGGTTTCTTGCAGTAATAACATATTACTTCCTTCTTCTTAGAAGACTTCTCTTTAGATGTAGTAGATACAGAATCTGAAGTAGAAGGTGTTGGAGTTAGACGTCTACGGAAGCACGCGAACAGCACAAGGAGGAAGAAGAAGCTTGGAGCACCAACACAATACTGAATGTATTACTAGAGAATGTACAAAGATAAGTAGCCCATTAGGGCAATAGGCGTATATACAAGCCAAGGGAAAAAAACCTCCTAAAGAGGGAAAAAAGTGCCCCGGCGGTCCTAGTGTGTTCACACACATCACTACCTAAATATATCAACAAATCCCCCCTGGGAGTGATGCAGTGAACAAGGAGTTGGCACTCATGTATAAGGAAGTGCCAAGCTATGTGGAAATCACTCCACAAAAGGAAGTAAGCCCAAAGCTTTGCAAAAAGCTTGTGAAAGTTGCCCTATACTTAGCCTCACAACTGGAAGTGGCCACAGTAGGCTGCTTCTTGCTCAACCAAGATATACATGACGTACCAAGCATGAAGCAAAAACCACTGTCGGACACATGAGTGTCATAGCAACCAGCCGAATCTGAGTCAGAAAAAGCATGCAAATCTGGCGGTAGTGATCCCCCCTTGGGATAAAACAACCCAAGTAGCCGAGTACCACTCAAGTAGCGAAAGATGCGCTTAACCGCCTTCCAATGCGTGACTCCTGGGCAATGCATAAACCTGCTCATCTGTGAGACAACAAACTGAATATCTGGCCAAGTAATGCATAAGTAAATCAAGCATCCAACAGCCTGCTGATAGAGAACAGTATCAAATGCATCTCCAGCATCATGAAGACTCAATCGTAAACCTGTCTCCATAGGAGTGGCAATAGGCTTACACAAAGCCATTCCACCATCAACTTGCATAAACTAAATGCCCAAATAGTGATGCAAATGCCCCAAATCAGACATCTCAAATGAGGCATGCAAATCAGCCTTGAAATCAGCAGTATGCTTCTCAATAGGACCAGTGAGCAGCATGTCATCAACATAGACAACAATGATCAGAAGCACATCATTGGCACGCTTAACATATAAGGTGCTTTCAGTTGGACTGTTCACAAAACCATGTGCAACCAGATAGGCATGTATTTTCTCATACCAAGCACGTGGTGCTTGCTTTAAACCATATAATGCCTTCTTTAACCTGCACACCTGGTTTTCATGCCCTTTCTGCACAAAGCCACGAGGCTGAAAAACATACACTTCTTCATGCAAGTCACCATTCAGAAATGTTGTTTTAATGTCCAACTGATGTACATTCCAACCATGATGGGCTGCAAGTGCACAAATGCTCCGAACAATAGTCATACGGCATGTAGGTGCAAAGGTCTCATCAAAATCAATGCCTCTTTCCTGCGCATAACCCTTTGCAACAAGCCTAGCCTTATACCTGTCAACTGTACCATCAGGTTTACGCTTCAGCTTGTATACCCACTTAGTGCCAATGGCCTTCTTGCCAGGAGGCAAGTCACATAAAGACCATGTACCATTCTTCATTATAGCATCATATTCAGATTGCATGGCAACCATCCAATTTTCTGAATTCTGTGCTGCATCAAAAGAAACAGGCTCATTCTCATCACAGAGACTAGACACAGCCATAGCATAGCAATCTGATGCAAAGGAGGCACTATGAGAGCTTGAACGAGTACGATATGACAAAGGTGCATCTAATTTGCTGTCACGCAAAGTCTGCACCAGCCATTTTGGCATAGTTTTTGCCTGCTCAATATCAGCTCTCTCATCAACAAGTGCATCATGTAAATCTGCATCAAAAATAGAATGATCTGCATCATCATATGAAACCTGCAACGGCTGAGAATTTGCCTCATTAGGACAAGCACTAGATTGTCCACCTGTAAAAAGAGGCATCAACATATCATACATGTCTTTGGAGCTAACAGATGTCTCCTTAGTACATGAAAGCAATGGCTGAATAGCATCTTCCACAAAGACAACATCACGGCTAACCAGAATGCGTTTAGTCTGTGGATGATAGAGACGATAGCCTTTACTTTTAGAACTATACCCAACAAAAATACATTTTACTGCCTTATCATCCAATTTTCTGGGATGTTGTTCAAGCACTAATGCATATGCCAAACAACCAAAAACACGCAGATGAGCAACAGATGGCTTGCGGTCATGCCAAGCCTCATATGGAGTGATAGATTGCAGCGCTTTAGTGGGACACCTGTTCAGTACATATGCTGCACACATGACAGCCTCAAGCCAGAAACTATGTGGTAAAGCCTGACTCTTGACCATGCACCTCACCATCTCCATGAGTGACCTGTTCTTTTGTTCAGCAACTCCATTCTGTTGAGGTGTATACGGCACTGTACACTGGTGTTTTATCCCACGTTCAGCCAGAAATGCATTAAAATCAGAAGACATATATTCCCCCCCCCTCGATCAGAACGGAGGGTGCCCATTTTACATGCTGACAGATTTTCAGCCAAAACCAAAAACTATTTAAAGCACATGAACACTTCGGACTTTGCTTTGAGTGGATATACCCATGCATGCCTGGAAAAATCATCAATGAAAGTCACGAAGTAAAGGTAATTCCCAAAAGAGGGTGTCTACATAGGACCACATACATCACTATGTACAAGCTGCAATTTCTGCGTAGCCCGAACTGAACCATCTTTTGGAAAGGAGGAACACTGCATTTTGCCCAAAATACAGCCTTCACATACATGTTTTCCAGGTGCCTCAAGCTTGGGCAGAGAAGACACCATATCAAATTTCTGCAGGTGTAGCAAACTAGCAAAATTCAGATGTCCAAAGCGTGCATGCCAAAGCTTTGCATCTGACATAGCCTGAGAATCATGAACTGCACATGCCGAATCATTCACAGATCTTTCATAGTCCATGAGCTTATATATGTTGATATATTGAGGTAGTGATGTGTGTGAACACTCTAGGACCGTCGGGGCACTTTTTTCCCTCTTTAGGAGGTTTCTTTCCCTCGGCTTGTACATACGCCTATTGCCCTAATGGGCTACTTATCTTTGTAGATTCTCTAGTAATACATTCAGTATTGTGTGTTTGTGCTCCAAGCTTCTTCTCCTTCCTTGTGCTGTTCACGTGCTTCCGCAGACATCTATCTCCAACAATTGGTATCAGAGCAGGTCGTCGCTTCTTCTAGGGTGCCGTCGACACTCCTCCGCTTGCAGTCTCAGATTCGCACGAAATTTGGTGAGCATACTCAGGGTGTTTCCGAGATCAAAACGGCTTCGCTCTGTGGTGCCGAAATCGCGATCTGAGCTCGTTTCGGCCTCCGAACGCGCTATCGCAGTGCTTGTGCAGGCTATTTCGTCCTTTTGTGCCAAAGGTATATACCAGTTTCTGTTCGCCAGTTTAAGCGTCTCGAAGTCTGCTACAGGTGTAGCAAAACTCGTGTGGGCAGTTCTGTTCAACTTTTTGAGATACAGTCAATTTTTTGCATCAAGGTATTTTAGTCACCGGCCATGGCTGAAAGCAGTGATGTATTCCGTATGTTGGCTGTTGAGGATAAGTTGGATGGTACCAACTACCCATTATGGGCTTATATGATGCAACATGTACTCGTTGCAAAAGGATTGTGGAACATTGTGCAGGGTGTTGAAAGACGTCCTGTTACACCTATAACGACAGGTACTGCAAATACAGGTGTTGGAGCTGATGAAGATGGTGTTGAAGATGATATTCCGCAGATTCCTGTTCGTGCTGTTGTTTCTGTTGCACCTACTACAGAGCAGATTCGTTGGGATGGCAGAGATGCCCAGGCACATGCATTGATAGCTTTGTCTATCAAACGTGCCATTATTCCTTACATTCGCTCTTGTAGAACAGCAAAGGATGCTTGGGATACACTTACCACTTTGTACCAGGCTACGAATGAGGCTCGTGTTGCTTACCTCTGAAAACAGTTGGAGAGTGAGCACATGAATGAAGGTGATTCTATGGACAGTTTTCTTACAAAGATCAAAGACCTAAAGGAACAATTGATTTCTGCTGATGAGGTTATACCAGATAGCTCACTTGTGGAGACCATCCTGAATGGTCTTCCTAATTCATATCAGAGTTTTGCCTCTACTCTTCGGTTGATGATGAAAGGCAATCCGAATGCCTTGTCATTTGAGGAATTAGTCTCTGTTCTATTGCAGGAAGATCAGTCCAGGCAGAACAGGTCCATTATGCGTGTTGCAGATCAAGCTTTCCTGGCTAGTCAGAAGGGCAAAGGAAAATGGAGCTCTTCTACTAGTAAGCAGAAATCTGCAAATGCAGCACAATCGAAGAACCAGGATAAAGATGAGAAGAAATCAGAAAAGCAGAAATTGTTCTGCAAGTACTGTAAAGGAAATGATCATATTATACAGAACTGTCCAAAACTGGCTGCTAAAGAGGCAAAGAAGAAAGAGGCTCGAATGGTTGTTGCAGAGGCCTCTACACCAAAAACAGAGTCTGCAAATCTTGTGCAGGAAGAAGAATGGGCGTTTACTACTGTCTGCAGTTTTGACCCATCTTCTCATGATCAGTGCATGTCTGTAGTGGACTCAGATGTTTGGTACTTTGACAGTGGGGCGACCAAACATATTACCTCGCAGCACAATTTCTTCTCTTCACTCAAGCCGGCCCCTACAGGGAATACTGTCACATGCGCCAATAACTCCTCTTATCCTGTTATGGGAGTTGGTAAGATCATTCTGACTACTGCTGATGGTAGTTCTTTCACTTTGTCAGATGCTTTATTTGTGCCTGGGATCAAAAAGAACCTGTTATCAGTTTTTGCATTAGCCAAGATTGGTTTGGTTGTGAAATTCGTTGATGACAGGTGTACAGTCCATGATCTCTCAAATGGCGATGTGATTATTGCTTCTGGCATTTTATGTCATGGGCTATATAAGCTCATAGACTATGAAAGATCTATGAATGATTCGGCATGTGCAGTTCATGATTCTCAGGCTATGTCAGATGCAAAGCTTTGGCATGCACACTTTGGTCATCTGAATTTTCCTAGTTTGTTACGCCGGCAGAAATCTGAAATGGTGTCCTCTTTGCCCAAACTTCACGCACCTGGAAAACATGTTTGTGAAGGCTGTATTTTGGGCAAAATGCAGCGTTCTTCCTTTCCAAAAGATGGTTCAGTTCGGGCTACGTAGAAATTGCAGCTTGTACATAGTGATGTCTGTGGTCCTATGCAGACACCCTCTTTTGGAAATTACCTTTACTTCGTGACTTTCATTGATGATTTTTCCAGGCATGCATGGGTATATCCACTCAAAGCAAAGTCCGAAGTGTTCATGTGCTTCAAACAGTTTTTGGTTTTGGCTGAAAATTTGTCAGCATGTAAAATGGGCACCCTCCGTTCTGATCGAGGGGGGGAATATATGTCTTCAGATTTTAATGCATTTCTGGCTGAACGTGGGATAAAACACCAGTGTACAGTGCCGTATACACCTCAACAGAATGGAGTTGCAGAACAAAAGAACAGGTCACTCATGGAGATGGCGAGGTGCATGGTCAAAAGTCAGGCTTTACCACATAGTTTCTGGCTTGAGGCTGTCATGTGTGCAGCATATGTACTGAACAGGTGTCCCACTAAAGCATTGCAGTCTATCACTCCATATGAGGCTTGGCATGACCGCAAGCCATCTGTTGCTCATCTGCGTGTTTTTGGTTGTTTGGCATATGCATTAGTGCCTGAACAACATCGTAGAAAATTGGATGATAAGGTAGTAAAATGTATTTTTGTTGGATACATGAAAGTAAAGGCTATCGTCTGTATCATCCACAGACTAAACGCATTGTGGTTAGCCGTGATGTTGTCTTTGTGGAAGATGCTATTCAGCCATTGCTTTCATGTACTAAGGAGACATCTGTTAGCTCCAAAGACATGTATGATACTTTGATGCCTCTTTTTACAGGTGGACAGGCTAGTGATGGTCCTAATGAGGCAACTTCTCAGCCTTTGCAGGTTTCATATGATGATGTAGATCATTCCATTTCTGATGCACATTTACATGATGCACTTGTTGATGAGAGAGCTGATATTGAGCAGGCAAAAACTATGCCAAAATGGCTGGTGCAGACTTTGCGTGACAGCAAATTAGATGCACCTTTGTCATATCGTACTCGTTCAGGCTCTCATAGTGCCTCCTTTGCATCAGATTTCTATGCTATGGCTGCATCTAGTCTCTGTGATGAGAATGAGCCTATTTCTTTTGATGAAGAACAAAATTCAGAAAATTGGATGGCTGCTATGCAATCTGAATATGATGCTATAATGAAGAATGGTACATGGTCTTTATGTGACTTGCCTCTTGGAAAGACGGCCATTGGCACTAAGTGGGTATACAAGCTGAAGCGTAAACCTGATGGTACAGTTGACAGGTATAAGGCTAGGCTTGTTGCAAAGGGTTATGCACAGGAAAGAGGCATTGATTTTAATGAGACCTTTGCACCTACATGCCGTATGACTACTGTTCGGAGCATTTGTGCACTTGCAGCCCATCATGGTTGGAATGTACATCAGTTGGACATTAAAACAGCATTTCTGAATGGTGATTTGCATGAAGAAGTGTATGTTTTTCAGCCCCGTGGCTTTGTGCAGAAAGGGCATGAAAACCAGGTTTGCAGGTTAAAGAAGGCATTATATGGTTTAAAGCAAGCACCACGTGCTTGGTATGAGAAGATACATGCCTATGTGATTGCACATGGTTTTGAGAACAGTCCAACTGAAAGCACCTTATATGTTAAACGTGCTAATGATGTGCTTCTGATCATTGTTGTCTATGTTGATGAAATGCTGCTCACTGGTCCTATTGAGACACATATTGCTGATTTAAGGCTGATTTGCATGCTTCATTTGAGATGTCTGATTTGGGGCATTTGCATCACTATTTGGGCATTCACTTTATGCACGTTGATGGTGGAATGGCTTTGTGTCAAACGAAATATATTGACACATTATTGCAGCGTTTTGGCCTTGAAGACTGTAAGCCTATTGCCACTCCTATGGAGACAGGTTTACGATTGAGTCTTCATGATGCTGGAGATGCATTTGATGCTATTCTCTATCAGCAGGCTGTTGGATATGCTTGATTTACTTATGCATTACTCGGCCAGATATTCAGTTTGATGTCTCACAGATGAGCAGGTTTATGCATTGCCCAGGAGTCACGCATTGGAAAGCGGTTAAGCGCATCTTTCGCTTCTTGAGTGGTACTCGGCTAGTTGGGTTGTTTTATCCCAAGGGGGGATCACTACCGCCAGATTTGCATGCTTTTTCTGACTCAGATTGGGCTGGTTGCTATGACACTCGTGTGTCCACCAGTGGTTTTTGCTTCATGCTTGGTAGCTCATGTATATCTTGGTTGAGCAAGAAGCAGCCTATTGTGGCCACTTCCAGTTGTGAGGCTGAGTATAGGGCAGCTTTCACAGCGACTATTGAGTGTGTGTGGCTCAGACGCCTTATGGCTAATTTGGGTGTTGGCGAGTCTTCTGCCACCACCATCTTCATTGACAGTCAGAGCGCATTGGCAGTTGCGAGGAACCCTGTGTTCCATGCTCGCACTAAGCACATTGAGGTGCATTATCACTATGTCAGGGAGAGGTTCTCTGCTGGGGAGATCAGCTTGGCATATGTGCCCACGCAGGAGAACATTGCAGACCTTTTCACGAAGGCTCTACCTAGGGAGAAGTTTGAAGCTTTCTGCAAAGCTTTGGGCTTACTTCCTTTTGTGGAGTGATTTCCACATAGCTTGGCACTTCCTTATACATGAGTGCCAACTCCTTGTTCACCGCATCACTCCCAGGGGGGATTTGTTGATATATTGAGGTAGTGATGTGTGTGAACACTCTAGGACCGTCGGGGCACTTTTTTCCCTCTTTAGGAGGTTTTTTTCCCTCGGCTTGTACATACGCCTATTGCCCTAATGGGCTACTTATCTTTGTACATTCTCTAGTAATACATTCAGTATTGTGTGTTTGTGCTCCAAGCTTCTTCTTCTTCCTTGTGCTGTTCGCGTGCTTCCGCAGACGTCTATCTCCAACAATATAGCCCATGACATAAAATGCCAGAAGCAATAATAACATCGCCATTTGACAGATCATGAACTGTACATCCTTCATCAACAGATTTCACAACCAAGCCAATCTTGGCTAATGCAGAAACTGATAACAGATTCTTCTTGATCCCTGGCACAAATAAAGCATCTCACAAGGTGAAAGAACTACCATCAGCAATAGTCGGAATGATCTTACCAACTCCCATAACAGGATAAGAGGAGTTGTTGGCGCATGTGACAGTATTCCCTGTAGGGGCAGGCTTGAGTGAAGAGAAGAAACTGCGCTGCGAGGTAATATGTTTGGTCGCCCCACTGTCAAAGTACCAAACATCTGAGTCCACTGCAGGCATGCACTGCTCATGAGAAGATGGGTCAAAACTGCAAACAGTAGTAAATGCCCATTCTTCTTCCTGCACAAGATTAGTAGACTCTGTTTTTGGTGTAGAGGCTTCTGCAACAACCATTCCAGCCTCCTTTTTCTTTGCCTCTTTTGCAGCCAGTTTTGGACAGTTCTTTATGATATGATCATTCCCTTTACAGTACTTGCAAAACAATTTCTGTTTTTCTGATTTCTTCTCATCTTTATCCAAGTTCTTTGAATGTGCAGCATTTGCAGATTTCTGCTTACTAGTAGAAGAGCTCCATTTTCCTTTGCCCTTCTGAATAGCCAGGAAAGCTTGATCTGCAACACGCATAATGGACCTATTCTGCCTGGACTGATCTTCCTGCAATAGAACAGAGAATAACTCCTCAAATGATAAGGCATTTGGATTGCCTTTTATCATCAACCGAAGAGTAGAAGCAAAACTCTGATATGAATTAGGAAGACCATTCAGAACGGTCTGCACAAGTGAACTATCTGGTATAACCTCATCAACAGAAATCAACTATTCCTTCAAAGCTTTGATCTTCGTCAGGAAACTGTCCATAGAATCACCTTCATTCATGTGCTCACTCTCCAACTATTTTCGGAGGTAAGCAACACGAGCCTCATTCCTAGCTTGGTACAATGTGGTAAGTGTATCCCAAGCATCCCTAGCTGTTCTACAAGAGCGAATATGAGGAATAATGGCACGTTTGACAGACAAAGCTATCAATGCATGTGCCTGGGCATCTCTGCCATCTCAACAAATCTACTCTGCAGTAGGTGCAACAGAAACAGCAGCACGAACAAGAATCTACGGAATATCATCTTCGACACCATCTTCATCAGCTCCAGCACCTGTATTTGTAGTACTTGTCGTTATAGGTGTAGTAGGACATCTTTCAACACCCTGCACAATGTTCCACAATCCTTTTGCAACCAAAACATGTCGCATCATATAAGCCCATAATGGGTAGTTCGTACCATCCAACTTATCCTCAACAGCCAACATACGGAATACATCACTGCTTTTAGCCATGGCCGGTGACTAAAATACCTTGATGCAAAAAATTGACTGTATCTCAAAAAGTTGAACAGAACTGCCCAGACGAGTTTTGCTAGACCTGTAGCAGACTTCGAGACGCTTAAACTAGCGAACAGAAACTAGTATATACCTTTGGCTCAAAAAGATGAAATAGCCTGCACAAGCGCTCCGATAGTGCGTTCGAAGGCCGAAACGAGCTCAGATCTCTGAAACACCCTGAGTATGCTCACCAAATTTCGTGCGAATCTGAGACTGCAAACGGAGGAGTGTCGACAACGCCCTAGATGAAGTGATGACCTGCTCTGATACCAATTGTTGGAGTTAGACGTCTGCGGAAGCACGCGAACAGCACAAGGAGGAAGAAGAAGCTTGGAGCACCAACACACAATACTGAATGTATTACTAGAGAATGTACAAAGATAAGTAGCCCATTAGGGCAATAGGCGTATATACAAGCTAGGGGAAAAGAACCTCCTAAAGAGGGAAAAAAGTGCCCCGACGGTCATAATGTGTTCACACACATCACTACCTAAATATATCAACAGAAGGTGAAAGGGACTTACTTTCCTTTATGGATTGCTTTTCCTTCTTCTCTTTCTTCTTCTTTTTCCCCTTTGATGAAGATAAAAGTGCTTCTTCGTTCTCTTCCATTCCCTTCAATTGATCTTCATCTTGAAGTAACAAGAACTCTAACTCTTCAAATGTAACCTCTCTATCTCTTGTGGTAAGGGTAAGAGTGGTTATAAAAGATTGAGATGAAATAGGACGTGAATTAATCAGCGTATTTACCATTTCTTCATCTGATATCTCAACTCCTACATTTAGAAGTTGATCTCTCGAGTCAACAAGTCTCGTAATGTGGGTTTGAATAGACTCACCAGCTTTCATCCTTGTATTTGCGGGTTATTTGGAAGGATGTTGCTTTATCCACGCTACCACGCATTGCTTCCATATAAGGACTATAGAAACAAATCTTCATATTGCTATTCCTGCCGCAGGTCTTCTTCTATAAAAGACTAAGATATGTGTTGCTCCAATTTTGGACATGTTGACATTGTTTCCAACAGTAGCCCACCTAGAGAAGATAGAGGGACCCTACAAGACTCAGTTGGAGTACATCCACATAAATAGATTGGGTACCAGAGTATATGAAGATGGCCTTCATAGGTTAGTGATCCAACTGCATAACCCTAACCAACCCCTTGGATTGGAACATCCAGCGGTGAAGTTCGAAAATGAGGCTTACATAGACAAAGAAGGAACCATGTACATAGTCACAAGTAAGCTTGACTCAAAGAAGGAATTTGGTGAGGTGGTAGAAACTGCAAACTTAGGAGCAGAAGGACAAGGGAAATAGATCGATGAACCTAGTATGCCTAGAGGCAAATCCATGCTAACGAGAGTGTTGACTCCTAAACGGATGCCCCAGGACAATAGGAGCATAGAGCTATTTTGGAATAAAGAAACCGATGAAGCATTTTGGAGATATAAGCCAGGGAACCCTACGATTGTGGGAGAAACAACGATTTATGAGCTGAAGGACCCAGAGGTCCTAAGGAAAACATTATACTTAGATGATGCTTCAAAAAGGGTGTATAAAGTCACAGAACATGGTCTTCATGCATATACATGGGGAGGAGAACTAGTTTTCCCAATGATAAGATCACATGCGTCTAAGGAGAATTCGGGTATCGTCACATCTCAAGGACACAGAAAGAAGAACAAGGAAGGACCAGAGAATAGTTTCATCAATCACATAGGGAGAGAAAGAACCACTACAGAAGGTGGGAAAGTGAAAAGAGAACAAACTAGGGACCATAGAGCTCAAAGGGGTAGGGATGACTTTCTTCTACCAAGGCCTAGAGACCACCCTAGTACTTTGAGGCCCACTCAACTAGTGAAGGCTATGAAGAATTGCTTTGACGAATTTGGAGACCCCTATAAGCATGTAGCTGAATCAAAGAGGTGCTACAGGTTCAACAAGTCAAAGACATGTTCACACAATTTAATGCCTTTGGACTCACTCTTGAAGGGTGATGCGTTGGCACCATATGATGGAGGCCTTCATCACGGATTTTTCCAAGAGTGGAATCAAGCACAACACATCATCGTTGATACATACATTCAAACAAACACCTCAAGAGACAATGAGGATGGAGGGATGTAGATTCAGATGCTACATAGAGTGATGCCTATGGAAATTTAGTAGGCCCATAACTAATACCACAGGTCCATAGTTCCATAGGTTTCCAAGATCTACAACACAAATTCCAGCAATCTTCCAATATTGACAAAACATGAACATACCACACTTAATCATACAAATGATGAGAAAAAGATAGAGAAAGATTAGACAACATGTGTAAAGGGTTATGTAAGCCACTGCTTACTCACACTATCATATATACAAATGTCAAATTACAATGTAGGAGCAAAACTCTCAACCATTCTATGTGAACAGAAATAGATGGATGAGTGAATGTACAAAATTTACAAGAATATTCAGATGTAGGGATAGAAAATCTGAATATGTATGAGATGTATGACCTCATAGGTTGTAGAAGAGTGTATATGAGTGACAAAACGAGGAAAGATCAGTTTGAAACTGATATTCAGCAAACCCTAATCTGATTTTAGGCTATGGAAGACCCTAAATCAGATGTGTGTGTGAAAGATCGCATACTTACAAATTAAGCATAGAATGCTAACACGTTGCTGTCAGAAATCCTCATACTCATGCTTCTCTAACACCTCATCCAAATGCATGTAGCATGCATGTACTAATTCTCCTTTAGATATGCCGAATAGGACACCTTTTGATATGGATGCCAGTGCCTCCATAAACTCCAAGTAGTACATGTGTGCATAAAGAGAATATGTACCTGAATTGTTAACATAAGATGCAAATCTTATGTTAACCTCCATCCAATGTCTTTGAAGTACACTGAAATCTTCATGTAGAAGACAATCTTCAAATACATTATATAGATGGCTGATCCACACCACCAAGCTTCTGATGGGCAAGTCCTCTCCATAAGCAATAGTGTGAGTACGCTCTTATCCAAGAAGAACTCCATAGCTACTCTTGAACATGCTCCTAGAGTGCACCATGGCTGCCCCATGTGTGCTAGAGCACCACCTCTACTGAGGGACCAAAGCTGGCATTGCAATTGGTGTAGGATGACTCAAAGTGATCCCAAAGCCATGTTTATATAGGCCACAAACTTCTAGTGACTTAAAAATAAACTAGAAGCGAAAAACTTCCACAAAAAGCTGAATTGTTGCTTTTGTGTTAATTTTATAGCAATTTTAATGTGTGTTTGCTTTATTTTAAAGTTGCTCTTAGCTATTTAAAATAGCTTCTTGACCTGCTTTTTCATAGATCTGATTACTTGATGAATGATCTGACAACATTTTTATCATCCTCATGCCGAGAGCTATCAGAAGCGATCAAACCCTAATGTTTTCCAACAATGCCCCCCATTGGAACTACCCACTCAAGCTAAGCTGATAGCTTTGTTCATCGATGGCCTATTGAGTGCTAAGCTTAGGTCATATGTATTCCTGAAGGAACCAAGGACCTTGGATCAATTCTTGCACATTTGTGTAGACATAGAGGATAGCCTATGGGAAGAGCTAGAACTTCTTGATACATTTAGGTAGTGATGTGTGTGAACACATTAGGACCGCTGGGGCACTTTTTTTCCTCTTTAGAAGGTTTTTTCCCCCGGCTTGTATATACATTTATTGCCCTAATGGGCTACTTACCTTTGTACATTCTCTAGTAATACATTTAGTATTGTGTGTTGTGCTCCAAGCTTCTTCTTCTTCCTTGTGCTATTCGCTTGCTTCCGCAGATGTCTAACTCCAAAAATTGGTATCAGAGCAGGTCGTCTCTTCATCTAGGGTGCCGTCGATACTCCTCCGTTTGCGATCTGAGCTCGTTTCGGCCTCCGAATGCACTATCACAGTGCTTGTGCAGGCTATTTCATCTTTTTGTGCCGATGTTTCGGTTCGCCAGTATAAGCGTCTCGAAGTCTGCTATAGGTTTAGCAGAACTCATCCGGGCAGTTCTATTCAACTTTTTGAGATGAAGTCAATTTTTTGCATCAAGGTATTTTAGTCATCGGCCATGGCTGAAAGCAGTGATGTATTTCGTATGTTGGCTGTTGAGAATAAGTTGGATGGTACCAATTATCTGTTGTGGGCTTATATAATGCAACATGTATTGGTTGCAAAAGGACTGTGGAACATTGTGCAGGGTGTTGAAAAACGTCCTATCACACCTGCAACTATTACAACTACAGGTACTGAAGCTGATGCAGAAGGTATCGAAGATGATATTTTGCATATTCCTGTTTGTGCTGTGGTTTCTGTTGCACCTATTGCAGAGCAGATTCGGGATGGCAGAGATGCCTAGGCACATGCATTGATAGCTTTGTCTATCAAATGTGCCATTATTCCTCATATTCGCTTTCGCAGAATAGCTAAGGATGTTTGGATACACTTCCCACATTGTACCAAGCTAGGAATGAGGCCTGTGTTTCTTACCTTCGAAAACAGTTGGAGAGTGAGCACATGAATGAAGGTGATTCTATGGATAGTTTCCTAACAAAGATCAAAGACTTGAAGGAACAGTTGATTTTTGCTGATGAGGTTATACCAGATAGCTCACTTGTGCAGACCTTTCTGAATGGTCTTCCTGATTCATATCAAAGTTTTGCTTCTACTCTTCGGTTGATGATGAAAGGCAATCCAAATGCCTCGTCATTTGAGGAGTTAGTCTCTGTTCTATTGCAAGAAGATCAGTCCAGGCAGAATAGGTCCATTATGCATGTTGCAGATCAAGCTTTCCTGCCTAGTCAGAAGGGCAAAGGAAAATGGAGCTCTTCTACTAGTAAGCAGAAATCTGCAAATGCTGCACATTCGAAGAACCAAGACAAAGATGAGAAAAAAATCAAAAAAGCAAAAATTGTTTTGTAAGTATTGTAAAGGGAATTATCATATCATAAAGAACTGTCCAAAACTAGTTGCAAAAGAGGCAAAGAAGAAAGAGGCTAGAATGGTTGTTACAGAAGCCTCTACACCAAAAACAGAGTCTTCCAATCTTGTGCAGGAAGAAGAATGGGCATTTACTACTATTTGCAGTTTTGACCCATCTTCCCATGAGCAGTGCATGTTTGCAGTAGACTCAAATGTTTGGTACTTTGATAGTGGGGCAACCAAACATATAACCTCACAGCGCAGTTTCTTCTCTTCACTCGAGCTTGCCCCTACAGGGAATACTATTACATGTGCCAACAACTCCTCTTATCCTATTATGGGAGTTGATAAGATCATTTTGACTACTGCTGATGGTAGTTCTTTCACTTTGTCAGATGCTTTGTTTGTGCCAGGGATCAAGAAAAATCTGTTATCAGTTTTTGCATTAGCCAAGATTAACTTGGTTGTGAAATTTTTTGATGATAGATGTACAGTTCATGATCTCTCAAATGGGGATGTGATTATTGCTTCTAGCATTTTATGTCATGGGTTGTATAAGCTCATAGACTATGAAAGATCTGTGAATGATTTGGCATGTGCAGTACATGATTCTCAGGCTATCTCATATGCAAAGCTTTGGCATGCGCGCTTTGTTCATCTGAATTTTGCTAGTTTGTTACACCTGTAAAAATATGAAATGGTGTCCTCTTTGCCCAAACTTGAGGCACCTGGAAAACATGTTTGTGAAGGTTGTATTTTGGGCAAAATGCAATGTTCCTCATTTCCAAAAGATGGTTCAGTTCGGGCTACTCAAAAATTGCAACTTATACATAGTGATGTCTGTGGTCCTATGTAGACACCTTCTTTTGGAAATTATCTTTACTTCGTGACTTTCATTGATGATTTTTCCAGGCATGCATGTGTATATCCATTGAAGGCAAAGTACGAAGTGTTCATGTGCTTCAAACAGTTTTTGGTTTTGGCTAAAAATCTGTCAGCATGTAAAATGGGCACCCTCCGTTCAGATCGAGGAGGGGAATATATGTCTTCTGATTTTAATGCATTTCTGGCTGAATGTGGGATATAGTTTCTCGCTTGAGACTGTCATGTATGCAGCATATGTACTGAACAGGTTTCCCACTAAAGCACTATAGTCTATCACTCCATATGAGACTTGGCATGATTGCAAGCCATCTGTTGCACATCTGCGTGTTTTTGGTTGTTTGGCATATGCATTAACGCCTGAACAATATCGTGAAAATTGGATGATAATGCAGTAAAATGTATTTTTATTGGGTATAGTTTTGAAAGTAAAGGCTATCATTTGATCATCCACAGACTAAACGCATTCTGGTTAGCCATGATGTTGTTTTCGTGGAAGATGCTATTCAACCATTGCTTTCATGTACTAAGGAGACATTTGTTAGCTCCAAAGACATGTATGATACTTTGCTTCCTCTTTTTACAGGTCAACAGTCTAGTGCTGGTCCTAATGAGACAACTTCTCAGCCTTTGCAGGTTTCATGTGATGATGCAGATCATTCCATTTCTTATGCAGATTTACATGATGCACTAATTGATGAGAGAGTTGATATTAAGCAGGCAAAAACTATGCCAAAATGGCTAGTGCAGACTTTGCATGATAGCGAATTAGATGCACCTTTGTCATATCATACTCATTTAGGTTCTCATAATGCCTCTTTTGCATCAGATTGCTATGCTATGGCTGCATCTAGTCTTTGTGATGAGAATGAGCCTGTTTCGTTTGATGAAGCACAAAATTGAGAAAACTGGATGGCTTCTATGCAATCTGAATATGATGCTATAATGAAGAATGGTACTTGGTCTTTATGTGACTTGCCTCTTGGAAAGAAGGCCATTGTGACTAAGTGGGCATACAATTTGAAGCGTAAGCCTGATGGTACAGTTGACAGGTATAAGGCTAGGCTTGTTGCAAAGGGTTATGCACAGGAAAGAGGCATTGATTTTGATGAGACCTTTGCACCTACTTGTCGAATGACTACTATTCATAGCATATGTGCACTTGCGCAACTCATCATGGTTGGAATGTACATCAGTTGGACATTAAAACAGCATTTCTGAATGGTGACTTGCATGAAGAAGTGTATGTTTTTCAGCCCCGTGGCTTTGTGCAGAAAGGGCATGAAAACCAAGTGTGCAGGTTAAAGAAGGCATTATATGGTTTAAAGCAAGCACCACCTGCTTGGTATGAGAAGATACATGCCTAACTGATTACACATGGTTTTGAGAACAGTCCAACTGAAAGCACCTTATATGTTAAGCATGCTAATGATTTGCTTTTGATCAAGGTCATTTTCTATGATCAAAGGGGTTGTAGGTACTAATGCCCAATTTGAATTCTCTTTTGGAGTGGCGTACTTCATAGAAACTACGTTGGCAGGGGGGGGGGGGGAGGTTGTTGTCCTAGTATAGGTTGGGGCCTAGGCTGCACTTGATATGGAACTTCATAATGAGGGGGGGCACCATAGTATTGTTGTGGCTGGTACTGCCCTTGGTATCTACCTGGCTGATATGGCTAAGGATAACTCTATCTAATCACATGTTTATTATATGGACAATCTTGAGCCATGCGGTTTGTGTACTTGCACTCTATGGTACAGTATATGCCATTGGAGTTTCCTATGGGTTGCATTGCGTTTGGACACACATGTGCCATGTGATCACCCCCACAAGTGTAACACCTTCGATGAGGGGCTAATTTGATGTGAGGCTTAATAGAGACTCCCAATCGTTTGGCCACTTGTTCTGCTAAGTCCTCAATAGAATTGGAATGTCTGGATGAGGCCTCTGTTATGCTATCTGAATCTTTATGTGACTTAGAGCGTTCTATTGGAGTTAGACGTCTACAGAAGCACGCAAACAACACAAGAAAGAAGAAGAAGCTTGGAGCACAACACACAATACTGAATGTATTACTAGAGAATGTACAAAGATAAGTAGCCAATTAGGGCAATAGGCGTATATACAAGCCGGGGGAAAAGAAACCTCCTAAAGAGGAAAAAAAGTACCCCAGCGGTCCTAGAGTGTTCACACACATCACTACCTAAATATATCAACAAATCCCCCCTGAGAGTGATGCAGTGAACAAGGAGTTGGCACTCATGTATAAGGAAGTGCCAAGCTATGTGGAAATCACTCCACAAAAGGAAGTAAGCCTAAAGCTTTGCGGAAAGCTTCAAACTTCTCCCTAGGCAGAGCCTTCGTGAAAATGTCTGGAATGTTCTCGTGCGTGGGCACATATGCCAAGCAGATCTCCCCAATAGAGAACCTCTCCCTGACATAATGATAATGCACCTCAATGTGCTTAGTGCAAGCATGGAACACAGGGTTCCTCACAACTACCAATGTGCTCTGACTACTAGTGAAGATGGTGGTGGCAAAAGACTAACCAATGCCCAAATCAGCCATAAGGCCTCTGAGCCACACACACTCAACAATAGCTGTGAAAGCTTCCCTATACTCAGCCTCACAACTGAAAGTGGCCACATTAGGCTACTTCTTGCTCAACCAAGATATACATGAGGTACCAAGCATGAAGCAAAAGCCACTAGTGGACACACAAGTGTCATAACAACTAGCCCAATCAGAGTCAGAAAAAGCATGGAAATCTGGCGGTAGTGATCCCCCCTTGGGATAAAACAACCTAAGTAGCCAAGTACCACTCAAGTAGTGAAAGATGTGCTTAATCGCTTGCCAATGCTTGACTCATGGGCAGAATGAGAAAGTTCAAGCTGCAAAGAACTTTTTGGCAGAGATGAACAATATGCTTAGGCTTGCTAAAGACAACATTAGGAGAGCTCAGGCTAGGGCTAGAGCCTATGCTGACCCTCAAAGGAGACATATCAACTTTGAGGTAGGAGAGGAGGTCTATCTTAGAGTTCCATCTAGATCTGATGCAAGAAAACTAGAAATTACGACCACCATGTGCTAGAGAGATGACTCTCCTCCCAACCAAATGCTTCTATATATAGCTCTCTCCAGGGGACTGCCTTCTTGGGTAGGTGGATACTAACTAGCCATTTGTCGGCCATGTAACTGCATGTGCGCCAAGTGTCCCAGTTAACATGAGTTAACTCAAGTGGATGCTTCTAGAAGGCTCTAGATCTCTTTAGGCAAAATACTCTCCCCATGTCCCCCATGGGGATTGAACCCAAGACCTCCTCCTTCACATCCTTGAGACTTAACCACTAAGCTAAGTGGATCACTTGTTCACAAGATCACAAGACCTCCTAGTAAGTCTAAACTCGAGATCTTTGGTCATACACACGGATGACCAAACGGTGTCAGATTTTAGATCTGTCTAAACCGGCTAGACCCTTGGATCATAGACTTACTTTATTACATTCTTCCCCCCTTGGAAAATATTTTGACCCTCGAAAATAGAGCTATATACATATTGTAGGCAACCCCCGAGCCTCATGTTCTAAAACTGGAAGAACATGGTCATGTTCTAAAACTAGAAGAACATGTCTCATCTCTGTGGTGGCATCCCTGCCCAAATGATTCAAAATGCTATGTCATTTTGCACTTTGATGAACTAGATAAAGTACAAACTAGTGAAATAATAATAAGGGTGGATCTAAACACATCCCTGGCCAATGCACAGTTTTTGGATGTGCGATCTAGGCACAAACATGTGAACTAGGTGGATTCAAATTACTGGTCTATTTCTAGGCATAACTGATGCATGGACTTAGATATGAAGGTGGTATTCTTATCCCTTGCAAGACTTTGAGAACTCTTGATTCACTTGAATTTGTTTTGGAGAACTTGAAGTTTGGTTGTCCCAAACATCTAACTTAGATGTTTGTTCAATGGTTTACTTTGATCCAACAGTTACTTGATTTTTTCACCCGACTAGAGGACTACTTCGTCCTAATGAGCTTAAAAATCCTATGTAAATTGTAAGAGAAAGTTACCATTTTCTCTGAGTCAGCCATACTATAACTTGCCCAATACAAATTCGCAATGAAATTTGTCCAACTTAGGACACTTTTCTCAAAGGCTAGTTCCTAGCTAAAAGTTCTTGGAAATTGTCCATCTATTGAACAATTCCTAACTTCTCTATTCTAGAGTATACTGGACTCTAGGAAATCATTTATGCTATTTAACTTGAAGCAAATTCAAATAAATAAGTCCACTTAGACTTCTTATCTTTTGAAGATTGAAAAGGTTCTTGTACATAACATCTATCTAGGATGTTTTAATTTAGTTATCTAGTTCTAACCAGCTAACCCTGGTCTTTTGCAAAAGGAATCAGATACCATATTTGAGCCAATTCCAAAAGATTTGAAAAGCGGAAAGAATTAACTGAAACTCAGTACAACCAATTCAAACTTTGAAGATACGTAAGCTCGCTATGAGTCAAAGTCTAGATGACTCAGGACTTTAACTTCTCAAAGATCTATCTCAACAAGATATTGAAGCATTTATTTATCTTTAAGAGAAATAAGGTGGATTCTCAAAAAGATTCAAAGAAAATCAAGAACATCAACCAACCACAGGATACTAGTGTGGAAATTACCATCGGTGTGTCGACCCATTGAGGTTCAGTTGATGAGTTTTTTTTTTACTCAAATAATGCTTCACTTGAGACTAAGTTCAAGTCATATTCAGTCTTTCTGACTCCTTATTGGGGAATGCAATTCTTGTGCATTTCTTTGAGTCAAAAGAGTGAATTTAACAAGTTACACTAGGAACTTGATGCTTGACTTAGTCAATCAAATCCTTGGTTGAAAAGATCAACTCAAAGTCAAAGTCCAACTTTTTCAGAAATTTATCAAATATTTCTGATTGACAACACTTAAGCTTGAAGTGTTCTAAGAAGATCTTAGAAGTTACTTACTTCATATCTTCAATTTCGTTGATTTTGAAGTATCTTGAGATACTACTTTCATCCTTCTTGAATTAAAATCCTTCTTTGAAGTTTTGATTTCCTTGAGGATTAAACCTAACTTCAAGATCTAAAGTAGGACTTAAAGATAATCATCAACTCATGGTCCGATGTCCCATAGCATCTTTCCTACATCAACTTGAGTATAAAATCTGGTGTCCCATACCACCCTATTTTATATTCACATTGACGTGTGAGTGAATATTATCCTAAAGTTGAAACATCTCTTGGTAGAGTACCTTCTTGCCTCAATTCTTTACAAGAATTTTGAAGTTTCAAGCATTACCTCTAACTAGATTGTCTAGGTTTTTTATCCCTTCACATGATCCTGTCACGATCTTGTGCTTTCCTTCAGGAATTTAAAAAACCTTTTGATGGAGCATCTATCCTTCTTTGCTAGGGTTTTCAAATGAAAACCAATTAGAATTCCAAGTACTTGAATTTTCATAGATTCAAGTTCAATTGGTTTATCCTTGACCAATTTGTGGTGACAAGAGCTTTTGACTTCTTGTCTTTAAATTCCTTTCTTACTGAAGCTTTAGGTACCTACCCCGGCCGGGACTTTTACAGGAATCTCTCTACTGCCTAAGTCTAAGCATCCGCTCATGCTTTCTGGATTTGTACCAAAATCCCTTTAAGGATAGGCAAACACTTATGTTTTACCTTCCACAGACTTAAGTACCATCTTCACGGTTGCAGACTACATTCTTGGAGTTGCTTCACTCTGTTCAGGCTTGGAACAGCTTACTCTTTTCACAGTTTTCCATTGGATAAATGGAACCTGAGTGAATAATTCTCGTAAGGAATTTTATTGCCAATACTTGGGCAATCTACAAAGTAGTTCCAATTGCACATACTTGGACAATCATGGCCAAGTTTGATCAATTCTAGTTGATCTTGCGACTAAAATAAAGAATAATTCTTTATAATTAAGATCTCCTGAACTATCAAAAGCTTCTTTGCTTACCCGCGGGATTTTAGAGATCTTTCCCCTACTAAGTCCAAGCATACACCGATGCCTCTCAGATTCCAAAGCTAAGAATCTTTGATATACCTTTGGGTTATACCACTATTTGGACTTAATTAACCATACCAAAGGTTTGGAAACTACTAGGAACTACTTGTTATTAAACTAAGTTGAAAGATTCTAGTCTCACATCTAGGGAGATTTTTCTTTCAGTAACACTAAGCCAATCATTCATCTTGGAATCTTTTGCTTTCCAGTCCAATGATTCATCTTGGAATCCTTAGTTTTACTTGAATCTTCTCTCTAAAAGAAATATTGACTATTGAACAAGAACAAGACTTAAGGCTTTATTGCTTGTCCAAAAGATATTTCTTTTTAATCTAGGGATATAGTTAACCAGACTATTTTCTTTGTTGTCTTATCTTTAGGAATTCGCTTAATTCTTAAAGATTACTTGGGTTTCTTATTTAAACTCGATTTAGCTTAAATAAAACCAAGCATACTTTATATCTTGGCAAAACATCTATATCCTAAAGAGGTTTTGCCTTCTTCATCTTTCGGCAAAAACATCCATAACTAGTAGATGTTTTGCTCTTATCTATCCAATCCATCAATTTCTTTATACACCTTTTATCATTCCTTGGTCCTATCATATATTATGAATTTATGTGTATTTTGGGAAGAGTTCATGAATCAACTAAGATCCTCTACTTGGAACGTCTACCTTCCCTAAAATAAATTCATCTCGAAGATGGTAGGAGAATGATTTCATGTGAAATAGAAGGCTTCACTATTTCATTTTAGTGTTTCTCTTTTAGGAAATATCTCAATTCTTAAAAGTCACTTACTGAGGTTTCATCGTGAGATACGAATCTTGAAACCACAAAGAAAACTTCTTAGAACTTTCGCAGTCTTCTAAATAGAAGAGTGCTTCTAAAGTTTCCATGTCTTCATGGCCCTATGCATCATTACTAGAGATGCAAAACATGAACGAAACACAAATATATTGAACTTCAAAGTTCAATTTGTATTTGATTCCATGGAACTTGGAAGCATAGCTGGAGTTATCATCCAATCTTGGGATGCTTGAGAAATTACATAATTATGTAACTAATCAACTAAAGCTTATCTGCGTGACTTTCTAAATATCACCTATACTTAGAGTAATCATTATAAGCTTATCTTCATGACTCCCTAAGTACATCGGGGACTTAGAGTCGTCATACATCGCAAAAGCTTTGCAAGTAATTAAGTTTTCTTGTTCATCAAGAATACTTAACTTTCTCCTAGTGCCTACTTATACCTAGCAAGACATCAAACATACTTAATTGTCATTAAGTATTTATTTTTGATAACAGAGTATCAACTTGGGAAGGAATCGACTAATTACTTGAGCTGCAAACTATAACTAGTATGTCTTTGCAACTTAACTAGTCCTCTATCTTCCTTAATGTCAAGCTGTGAGCTTTATAAAGTAAGCTAAATACTAAGAGAGTACATTTTCATATCTACTTGTAAACAACATCCCATTCTTTCATGCAAATGCATGTGCCTACATGAAAATGCATATGCTCACATGCGTATGCATGCATGTTCTTTGCATGCCCAAAAAATAATGCAACAATCATGCATGAGTTTGATGCATGAATTTTCCTTGTACTAAGAATGTATATCATGCAATCTTGATGCATGTATATCCTTTCCTTTGTCCTAATGCACTATGATATAAAAACATATCCTTGTGGTGCAATAAAAAGCTTACTCAATGGAAAGGAATTCTGGAATTAAACTACCAAAATACATTCTTTGATGCACAAGGATCTTATTTACATCAAGTCTTTCCTTAATGCAAACTAATGCTTGGAATGAGAAGTGGATTTTTTCATTATTCTAGTCTAAACTTACTCAATTGAAATCTTAGCTATTTCAATGTGCCTCTAGGATTAAGTGTAGAATAATGAAAACAAAATAAATCAAGCACTAAGGCCAAGTAGAAACTGAAAAATACTTAGCTTTGATCATAGCTTCGTCCATCCTCTGATCCTTGTGAGGAGCTATTCACCATCCTTCAAGGTCTTAGTGAGCATCCGCACACCTCCTCCCCAAATTTGGAAGTGCAACGATATCAGACTTATATTTTTGCTTCTTCTAAAGCAATAGCAAAGTATATATGATACTTTAGTCCATCGAGGTCGACTTGATTCTAATTGAAAATGCTAGAATAATGACGAAGTTAGGCCTCCGGATCTTCACTCCATAGCTCCACTTCCCTTGAACTTCTCGAAAGACTTGGTTGTCAAAGCTTTCTTGATCTTAGTGATTAAAGTGATTTACGTTGAAATCAGAGGTTCGGAGTTCGATTCTATCCCTCTACCCTTTTTATCTTGCTGAAGAAGAAGCTTTCAGCAGCAGCTTACAAATCTAGAAAAATTTGAGAGAACTGTAAGACACCAAACAGCGTCGCCAGCTTGGATAAGGGAGAAGCTTGGTAACCAACAGATTATGAGTTCGAATCCAGATGGGTGCCTTCTCTACTTCTAGTGATCGACTTCTACAGCACCACAATCAGATCAAAATTTCTCCCTGCTGCAATCATAAGACGGGATTCGACTCGGGATCATGGATAAGAGAATGGCCTCCTCATCTGAGGTGTCAAAGGATCGAATCCGACTGTTGTTTCACGGTAAATCTTCACTTTTTGCTCCTTGTAAAGGCTTCTATAGCGCAAATTATTAACTCTAAATATGGTGCCCTCGAGAATGTGTACGTTGACTTAACTTCTTGGACAGAGCGTTGATTTTCTAATAGGTAGTAATGTGTTCGAATCCCGAAATCGGCGGTTCTGTAACACTTTGGACTTGTACACTTCTGGACAGCGCGCAATGACGATTAGAAGATGTTGCATTGTTTTTAGACGCCACGAACAGCCCTTGTCTTGGTGGATATGCAAGCATCTTCCCAAACGTAGGAAGTGGATTCGAATCCTCTGCTGTGAGCAGCAGAGGTGCACTGTTGTTTCACGGTAGATCTTCACTTTTTGCTCCTTGTAAAGGCTTCTACAGCGCAAATTATTAACTCTGGATATGGTGCTCCTCAGAATGTGTACGTCGACTTAACTTCTTGGACAGAGCGTTGATTTTCTAATAGGTGGTACTGCGTTCGAATCCCGAAATCGACGGTTCTGCAACACTTTTGACTTGTACACTTCTGGACAGCGCGCAATGACGATTAGAAGATGTTGCATTGTTTTTAGACGCCACGAACAGCCCTTGTCTTGGTGGATATGCAAGCATCTTCCCAAACGTAGGAAGTGGATTCGAATCCTCTGTGAGCAGCAGAGGTGCTTCCTTTTGGTAATTTTCGCCTTATGCTATGGCCGCCATGACGAAATTCGGCACACACATCAAGACAGCCGCGAGCGAGTAACGTAGAAGAAGGTGCACATGCAAGATTGATGAGCAAGAAGATCAAGGAGAGAGCTATGGAGAGTGCTCTATACCAATGCAAGAAAACTAAAAATTAGGACCACCACATGCTAGAGAGATGACTCTCCTCCCAACCAAATGCCTCTATATATAGCTCTCTTCAAGGGACTTCTTGGACAGGTGGATACTAACCAGCCATGTGTCGGCCATGTAACTGCATGTGCACCAAGTGTCCCAATTAACATGAGTTAACTCAAGTGGATGCTTCTAGAAGGCTCTAGATCTCTTTAGGCAAAATACTCTCCCCATGTCCCCCATGCGGATTGAACCCAAGACCTCCTCCTTCACATCCTTGAAACTTAACCACTAAGCTAAGTGGATCACATGTTCACAAGAGCAGAAAGACCTCCTAGTAAGTCTAAACTCGAGATCTTTGTTCATACACACAGATGACCAAACGGTGTCCAATTTCAGATCTGTCTGAACCGGCCAGACCCTTGGATCATAGACTTACTTTATTACATCTGAAACCATGAAGACGAGACCTTGTCCAAAACTATCTCCTAGGTATTGTGGACTTTTCCAAATACTTCAGAGAATAGGAAAGATGGCTTATTGGCTCCAACTTTCAGAAAATAGTCAAATCCATCGAGTTTTTTATGTTAGCCGGCTTAAGAAAAGGTTGGGTGAATCTGACAACCGCATTCCAGACAGTGAGGTAATAGAGCCTATTTCTGTTCAATCTATTCCACATGAGCCTGAGAGCATACTACACACTCGAGAGAAACGGATGAGAAGTCACTTGTATAAAGAGTATCTAGTAAAGTGGAAAGATAGTTCAGAGGATAGTGCCACATGGGAGCAGGTTAGCACCCTTCAGAGACGATTTCCCAATTTTAGACTATCTTCGCAAGGGTCTTCTTAAGGGGAAGGATACGAGGAAACAACACGGAGATATGACCATGTATTTTTGTTACATAGGGACTTAGTGGGAGTATTAGTTTTATATATTCTCTCTTTCTCATAGACCTTTCAATGCCATTTTTGAGGACAAAAGTGGAGAAGGAAATGTAACATGGAGTATCACTCACTAGTTCTGAGTAAGAGGTGTCAATCACCCCTCAGATTTATTGAGTAGGATTCTCACATGAGTGCCAAGTGGCACTCATGTGAGAGGCCATGAGTAATTGCCCTTTGTGGCTAATTAGAGAGAGAGAGAATGTGTAAAGGTTTTCATGCAGCTGGGCGGTAGAGCGTGAGATATACCTTCGTGCATCGTCCGATTCAAAGAGTGATTGCTACCTCGAAATTTGTGCTGGTTTCACTTCAAAAGTGAAAGATCTCATTGAGAGTAATCCCTTATGATATTATGATACCAATATCATAAGGGGTTACTCTCAATGAGATCCTTCACTTTTTAAGTGAAGACTACACAAATTTCGAGGTAGCCATCACTCTCTGAATCCGACAACGCATGAAGGTATATCTCACTCTACTACCCAGCCGCATGAAAACCTTTACACATTCTCTCTCTCTCTCTCTCTCTCTAATTAGCCACAAAGGGCAATTACTCATGGCCTCTCATATGAGTTCCACTTAGCACTCATGTGAGTATCCTACTCAATAAATCTATGGGGAGGTTCACACCTCTTACTCAGAACTAGTGAGTGATACTCCATGTTACAAATCACACCCACTTCATGAAGGGCTATGCACCACAATGCGCTCTCCTTCTAGCGCTCTCCACGATGATATCCTCAGGAGTAGAAAAACGAGCTCCTAAGGGTGCACAAGGTACTCCGCACAAAGACTGTAGATTAGGCAAAAAAACATAGTACACAAGGAGTACGAAGATAGACTTCTTAGGCCTTACAAATGCAGTCGAACTTACAGTTTGTGACTGACCAAGCCTCTATATGTTTTATTAAAGAACATATACAAAGAAGTGTCCAGTGGCAATTTGTCCTTTCACATGGACAGTAACGGTAACAATCTCCCACTAAAGGCCAATATGGCCGAAGTAACTATGGGAGAAAAATAAAGAATGATAAAGAATACCTGAGTGTGAGTATACAAACTATACCTCCCACCTGATGGGCATGTTACACAGTATACAAGTTTCTGTGTAAGATCATGAATCAAGTAACTCCCATCAAGTGACA
This sequence comes from Ceratopteris richardii, assembly GCA_020310875.1. NCBI lineage: Eukaryota > Viridiplantae > Streptophyta > Polypodiopsida > Polypodiales > Pteridaceae > Ceratopteris > Ceratopteris richardii. Next base: position 127,846,406 of record CM035425.1, on the reverse strand, counting down.
ACAGTGTCGAAAGCTATCCTGTGGTAGAGCTTTAGTCAAAGCATCTGCAGCATTATCTCAAGTGTGAACCTTCTCAAGAATAATGCGCTCAGTGGCTAAGTATCTCGAATGAAGTGATACCTCACCTCAATGTGCTTGGTCTTTGCATGATAGACCGGATTCTTAGCGAAAGAAATGGCACTCTGACTATCACTGAGCAAATGAAGTACATGCTAAGATAAACCCATATCACAAGCAAGACGAGAAAGCCACAACGCTTCTTTAAATGACTCACTTGCTGCAACATACTCTGCTTCTGTGGTGGAAACCGTTGTACATTCTTGAAGACGAGATCTCCAAGAGATAGCATCTCCAACAAAATGAAAAATGTACCTTGATGTAGACTTACGATTGTCTACACAACCAGCATAGTCAGAATCTGTGTAACCAAGAATGGATGCTTTCCCTCTACCTAAGCATAGACACTTGTCCTTAGTGCCACTGAAATATCTTAAATCACCTTGACCGCTTCACGATGTTTCTTGCTAGGATTAGACATATATCTTCTCACAACTCCCACTGTAAATGCAATGTCTGGTCTCGTAGCTACCATAGCATACATGAGACTACCAACAGCAGATTGATAGGGAAGTTTGGTCATGAATTCCTTTTCCTCATCTGATTTGGGGCAATCATCCTTGCTAAATTTCACATATGTGGGTAAAGGTGTACTCAATGACTTTCCACCCTGCATATTAAACCTGTGAAGTACTTTGGATATGTACTCACTTTCAGACAAGTATATGTGTCTTTTGCTCCTATCACGAGTAATGTGCATGCCAAGAATATGTTTGGCATCCCCCAAATCCTTCATATCAAATGTCTAACTCAACTTCTTTTTGAGAATTAACAAATCATAAGAGGACTTCCCAACAATCAGCATATCATCAACATAAAGTATCAAGTATATCAAGTTTCCATCTGAGCATCTCTTTGTGTAGAGACAATGATCCTCATTGCTTCGAGAATAGCCTTGAGACTTCATAAAAGCATCAAACTTTTGGTACCTTTGTCTAGGGGACTGTTTAAGTCCATACAAGCTCTTCTTAAGCTTACAAACTAGATTTTCCTTGCTAGGAACTAGATAACCCTCTGGTTGTTCGATATAGATCTCATTTGTAAGATCTCCATGCAAGAAAGCAGTTTTCACATCCATTTGGACTAGCTCTAAGTCCTCCATTGCAACAAATCCAAGCAACATGTGCAGGGTAGTCATCTTGACCACTGGAGAGAAGATTTCCTCAAAATCAACACATGTTGTTTCTTAAAACCCTTTGCAAACAAGCTGTGCTTTATACTTTGGAGAAGCACTATCTAATGTGAATTTCCGCTTATATACCCATTTACATGGTAAAGCTTTCCTGCCCTTTGGCAAAGGTACCAAATCCCAAGTACCATTCTTGTGAATAGAATCCAACTCACTCTTCATGGCACGCTCCCACTTGACATGATCCTCTGTCTGCATAGCCTCTTTGTAGCAAGAGGGCTCACCGACATCTGTTAGCATAACAAAATCTAAACCTGGAACACATCTATCAGGTGGATTTGAGACACGTGCAAAACGTCTCAATGGTTGCTGAATAGGAATATGTGCAGACTCATCTGAATGGACATTCTCTTGAACATCCCTATGTGCAAATTTTTTATGCATGCTAACCGGAGGACTAGTATCCTCAAACACCACTCTTCTCACTTCAACCTCCTTAATGGGCTGTTTATGCATCTTAGACTCATTGAAAATGACATCACTACTTCTGATCACTGACCGTGTTTCAGGATCCCATAAGTGATATTCAAATTATCCTTCTCGACCATATCCAAGAAAAATGCACTTCTTTGACTTATGATCCAACTTTTGTCTAAGATTCTTTGGTATATGAACATATTCTTCACACCAAAAACTCAAAGATGATCATAATATGGTGGCTTCCCTGTCAATAACTCTTGTGCCACTTTCAAACCTTTGGCAGTACTAGAAGAGAGGTTAATCACATGAAATGCAGTCAATACTGCTTCTGTCCAAAAACCTTGTGAGAGGTTTGCATGATGCAACATAGAGACTACTCTATCCTGGATAGTTCTATTCATCGTCTCAGCTACACCATTCTATATTGGGGTATAAGGAGCTGTAAACTCTCTAGGAATCCCTCTAGACTTACAAAAAAGGCTGAATTCATGTGAGGTATACTCACCCCCATTATCTGAATGTAAATCCTTAAGATTAGTTCCTTTTTCAGTCTCAATTGAAGCAAGCCATTTTTTGAAAGTAGGGAATACCTCATCCTTCGATTTGATAGGATACACCCAAATTTTTCTAGTAGCATCATCTATGAAAGTGACAAAGTAAAGAGAACCACCTAAGGACCTAGTCGGCATAGGACCACACACATTTGTATGAGTGAGATCTAAAGGCTAAATTGAAGAGTCAATGTGCGTTCTATGCACATTTCTAGTTTGATTTCCATATTGACAATCCTCACAAAATGAAAAATTGGAGAAAGATAACAGAGGTAAGTAGCCAGAACGAGAAAGATTTTCCATTCCCCTACGAGATATATGGCCCAAACGACCATGCCAAATACAAGCCCTCATAGGTTGTTCAGTAACAACTAGCAAGTGTTCTTTCTGTGATACAAATAAAGGATAAAGTGAGCCAACTTTACCTCCTTTTGCAATAACCATATTGCCCTTTGATATGCGAAAGGACTAAGCATAGAAGACCACCTTGTAACCAAGGTCATCAAGTTGATCAGCTGACACCAAACTGCGTGATAACTGAGGTACATGGCGTACATTATGCATAGTAAATTTTGAACCATCAATGAACTGCAACCACATCTCCAATCCCCACAACATCACACTGGTAAGAGTCAGCAAGTCTCACGGTAACAAGAGACTTTGTTGCATAATTAGAGAACCATTCTCTGTGTGGTGTCACATGGAAAGAAGCACCAGAATCTAGCGGCCATGTGTGGGAAAGAGAATCAGCCATAAGTGCCTCAGTTGGCACAATACTATCAAGTGTCAACACATCAGCATCATCAAAAATAGCATTAATTTCTTCAATCTTCACAATCGAAGTAGATGGTGTAGGTAACTGTTTAACATGCCCATCAATGTTCTGTCCTTTACCTTTAGCATTCTTTAATGCATAACAACATTTCTTCATATGTCCTTTCTTATGACAATAATGGCATTAAATATCCCTCTTCCTTGTAACCAAGGTCATCAAGTTGACCAACTGACATCAAACTATGTGATAATTGAGGTACATGGCGTACATTGTGCATAGTAAATTTTGAACCATCAATGAACTGCACAACCACATCGACAATCCCCAGAACATCACACTGGTAAGAATCACCAAGTCTCACGATACCAAGAGACTTTGCTGCATAATTAGAGAACCATTCTCTATGTGGTTTCACATGGAAAGAAGCACCAAAATCTAGCAGCCAGGTGTTAGAAAGAGAATCAGCCATAAGAGCCTTAGTTGGCATAGTACTATCAAGTGTCAACACATCAGGATCATCACAAATAGCATTGATTTCTTCAATCTTCAGAGTCGAAGTATATGGTGCAGGTAACTGTTTAACATGCCCATCAACATTTTTTCCTTTACCTTTAGCATTCTTTAATGCATAACAGTCTTTCTTCATGTGTCCTTTCTTATGACAATAATGGCATTTGATATCCCTCTTCCTTGATTTACATCTCCTCTTATTCCGTTGAACATTCTTTTCCTTATTCTTGCTCCTACCACGTTGTTGATTCTTTCCTTGGTAATAATCACGAACATTATATGCATCTCCACTCTGAGTACCAACCATGGATTTTCTACGAATCTCCTCACTCAAGAGTGCTCCACATATGTCATCATAGACGAGTTTACCACCAGGTGCACTATTGCTAATAACTGTGCAAAATGTATCCCATGATGAAGGCAAGGTGCATAACAACAATATTGCTTGCATTTCATTATCTACGCTTGTAACAGAGAGAATATAGCATCAAACTCATTTAGATGAGTAGCAACATTATTTGTGTCCTTCATACGAAGGTCATATAATTTTCTTATCAGATAGACTTTATTTGATGTCGTCTTCTTTTCATAGGTATTGCATAACTTCTTCCAAAGCTCCTCTGCACTTTCAAAGTCTAATACTGTAAAGTAAACATTATCTGCCAGGTGCAAGTGAATGGTAGACCTAGCCATTTCATCTAACTCATCGCAATCATCTTCATCCATGTCAGCAGGCTTCTTTGAAATTCCATTTACTAGCTTCCATTGCCTCCTTTGAATCTACACATTTTTAATCTGATTCTTCCATAGAGCAAAGTTTGTGCCATCAAATTTTCGGATCTCAAAATGGTCTTTGCTCTGTAAGTTATAGCTCCTCCTCGGAACCCTGATCCACCGGATGTGCCTGAGGCCTCTGATGCCATGACGGTAGAGAATTGAATGGAATGATAATGGAGCTAGAAGAGTCCGAACACCAACGAATAAGTGTATCAAGGAAATCGACCACTGTATAGTTGACAAAACCAAAAATCTAGAAAAATTTTGCTATAGTATCCTTTGCGAAATGAGTGTATGACCAGTGTCAAAATATCATAAAACTGCAAGTACTGACATGTTTGCCTGCATAGTGAATCACTGACACCACTGCATATAATGAGTTACCCAATCAAAGCCAACTAGGCTTATCGAGCACCTATGAACAACTATCATACATCTCCTATGGCGAGGCTGGGTAAGCCTTCCACCTGCATACCGAAGAGACCTCGACATTTGGGTGTCTACTAGTTAAGAAAACCTCACCATGACCCTCTTTATCAAACGTAAAAGGCTTTATGCAAAGAACATAACCGCTATATCAATGACCACATGGACGTACATAAGTGGTATCCACAGAAACATACATAATGTGTATGTGCTCAATATATGCAGTAAAATGACACTAAAAGATTGAATGCACAACCCAAAAACTAACCAATAATAGCTGCAAGTGTTTGTCAACTCTAATGTTTTTGGCTAAAAAAAAACCTGCATAAATTTGCAGCGGTTGCTCCCACCAAAATTGAAATCTTTCAAGAGACCGGTAGATTTGTGAGTGTGGCTGAAAACACAGCCCCAGAGGTTGATCTTTAATGTCAAAGAAGTACAAAAGAACACTCTTCTTGATGTTCTTGGACTTGTGTGAAGAGAACTATGTGCAGAAGTACTCCAAAACGGCTCCTAAAGACACCCCAAAAATGCTTCAGAAATAGGCTTTGAAAGCAAAGAATGAAGCTTTGGCAGACCAAAACATGTTCAAGGTAATGTCAACCTTAGTCTTTCCCCTTCTTCACACACCACAAGAGTGTAGCTTAGTGGCAAGAGATTGCCACGGTGAAGCGAGCTCCGGGGGGAATAGTACTGGGATGGGTGACCTCCCGGGAAGTACCGGGAACCTCTATATTCCTTGATCGTTGAGGTCCTCCCTCATGCGCAACCAACGGCGCCAACGGTGACTTCAGTGACTCAGATGACAAGGTATGCCAAGGTCTATGCCTTGGTCGCCGCCTTAGTTGTAAGCCTTGGTTATCCCTCCAGAAGTTGAAAAGGGTCATATCTATCAACCTACATGGATGACATAATTACTACAACAATATCCAGAGATGATGCATACATGGATGTGCGTGCCCACCTATCTAAACTACAACCTGTGCTATGGACTAGTCCCTCGAAGATGTTCTTGGAAGGCCTTTGCAATTAAAGTTTAGAACAACCGACAATGTCAAGATTGGCTCAACTACCCTTACTTCACACCTCCCTAGAATAACACACCTATAGTGGGATACATGATGGCTACCATTCACCATTGGTTACCCCGCCTACATCGTATGCTCGACATTGCCGCACAAATGAGAGAGACATTTTTTGATATGATGCAAATGGTCTTCAAGGCATTCAGACATGTTAAGGCTTCAATGGTCAACACCCCTGGATTCGAACATGGAAACTTGGATTCAGTGTATGATATGAGCACGACGCCATCGATCAAGGTATGTTATGCATGGCACTGCCAATTGAAATATATTTCTGCCTGCTACAAGTAGACGTTTGAAGAGATGTTCAGTACTAGATTCTCGGAGTACCATTCAGTAGTATTTCTTAGCAGACCCACTCACCTACTCCATTTGTTCGCATGCTAATGCGTGATGTACTCCGAGCATTATCAGATGCCACCTCCTGACGAACCCCAACCCATTGATTAGGAGAAGTTAGAAAAAGATCTTATCAAGGGCATTTGAATAACGAAAAACAGCCTTGTGACAGAACTCCTCAATAACTACATTATCCACGCATGATCAATTTTTGTGAGGGATGACAAAAATGAGGAGGAGGGGAGTGTTCACAGCACAGGACCAAGTACAGGATCCCATCACAGATGTAGAGGAAGCACATAGGGCCAAAGAGGAACTAATAAGTGGTATTCGAGCATCAATGCCTACCTTATTATTAAAAACAATAATTTCATAACCAAAAAAGTGATTTTTTTATCACCAAAACAATGTAATATATGTACATACATCCGATTACCGCATGTACAACTTTATTTTGTGCAAGCTAAGGAGTCCTCGAGCTTGAGGACTCTAAGTAGGTAGCTCATACCAATTTTCATAATTTTTGGAAGCCGTTAGGTACCTCAAATTAGATGTAGAACCTATTTTTTAACTATACCAGTCACTAGATGTGAAACCGGTCAAAACTAGGCAAAAACTATAAATAGACCTAGAGAGCTCATTTTGAGAACTTTTGAAACTTGTAACTTTTGGGCTAGTAGAGCTATTGTAACTAGTTTGTGATGAATACGAGTTCTTTTCTTGCCTTCCATTGATCTCCATTGCCACTTTCCTTGTGTGTGTGTGTGCGTGTGTGTATGCATTTGTGTTTCTCACCATCACCTTCATGCACTTCACTCGCTCTCGATCTTCACATCGGCCTACCCTCTCCGTGGATTGACAATTACGAGGTGGAAATCCTCATGTTGGTACTCACCATTGTACCAGAGTGACAATCACCTAAGTTTTTTTTGAAAGGAAGTTTGTTCTTGAGATCTACTCATTCAATAGCTTGAATTAATTGGTATAATAGTGAAGTGCTTGTCACCCATGGGACTCTCCGATCCCACATGAGAAGGGGTTAAACACCTATCCACCTGCTAAAAATAACAAAGATCAAAGGCATGGTAAGCTTGGAATTGGGTAATCCCAGATGAGAAGGGGTTAAACACCTATCCACCTACTAGAAATAACAAAGCTCAGAGGCCTCATAAGGTAGGAATTGGGTAGGGATAGGTCTAAGATTAAAAGAGGAGAATGATTTATGTGCCACAGTGAGCATGACCCCTGTCACCAACGACATAATACAACGAGAGTACCTGAAAGCCCATTAATCCTTGAGGGGAACTGGTATTCACCTCACCACTACAAGTGAAAATGAGGGATGACCTAGCAATGGCAACGAAAGCCCAAAGGGCTTGGACCCATGCCCCCTCCCACAAAGGGAGGCTAAGGCTGGATTCACAGAGCCTGATATCACAAATTGTGCTATCCAAATGTCAAGTTTGTATTCGATCGAACAAAAAAGAAGTACTTTCGTCTCCACCATTCATTGAGGCAACCTCCCCCCTTGGAACAAACTTGTTCTGCTATGACAAACTATGATTATTTGCCAACGTCATGATTCAACCAATAATGTCACATCTATGATTTGCTTTTGAGAGATTACCATCGCTCTATATGAACTGAACATCGAGGATCATTAAAATTCTACCGCCCTATTTGAACACACCCTAATAGCTGAGAGTCCAGACAATTCGACCACCAAGAAGCGATATTTGGTTTTCTATGCATTCAGACGTAGTCAATTTTGATGACTCATTTTTCCATTGGCTTTCCGGATGCTTTGGCACTTGGCAGCAGCAGTGGTCCGTGGATAGGATACTTCCCCTCTGACTGAGATATTGAATCCGGTAAGCTCGGGATTTGTGAACGACATGCACGTTGCGCCTTCTGATTGGAAGGCATTCCTCAGGTTTCTTCGATTTAAGGCTCTTCGTACTCTTATCCACATACAGCCCTCGCTTCTGTGTGTATGATGGATTTCTGCTCTATGTTGTCTCCCCGTTCTCCATCTTCCTCCTCGTCCCCTATCCCTTGCCCTTCAGCTTCTTCCGCCGCTGCGTCTTCGTTTTCCTCTTCCCCTAGCGGCTCCATCCTTTCGTCTCCGCCGGTCCGATCCGCCATCGACACCGACTTCAGTTCATCGTCTTCGTCCTTCCCCGGCTCCTCCAGACCCTTCACCGGTCCAATCAAGGGGCCACCTCGACTCACTAAGCGGCCTCATCCTATCAACGTCTCTAGCTATACCACCTCAACAGAGGCCTATTCCTCCACTGCTGGTATTAATACCACAGCTACCCCGCGTGCGACATATTATTCTGTACTGGGCGTCTCCCCGACATCTACACCTCGAGAGATCCGTGCTGCCTACCGGAGACTGGCACTTCAACACCACCCTGATGTTAGCCCTCTTCATCAACTTGACAAGTCAACGAAGATTTTTGCGCAGATCAATGAAGCCTACACAGTCCTCTCCGATCCGCAAAAGAAGGCTTGCTATGACATGAAACTAACGCTGCAGACGAAGAGTGCTCCGGCATCTCCCATGTACCGTCAGCGTGCTGCGACCCCCCGCGCCTACACAGATGATGCGACAGGCAGGGTCTATCCTTCTATGAATTCTTTTTACAGAGAATGGAGGAGAAGTCGGAATTGACATCTTTAGATCTGAAAGGGGTTGAAGTCTCTATAGATCACTAGGCGCTCGTAAAAATTGTTCACGATTTCAGCAATCTGATTGCGTATGCTCGATGCCAATTGAGTGTCTCAATCACTGATTGCGTGTGCCTAATAAGAATAATCTTTCCGACAGACTCGTGTACATAACTAACACTGAAAGTCGAGCTTCTGGTCTGTAGAAGTTCAGCACAAGTTGTTTACACAGGAATTCGCCTGTCTGGTGCTCTATGGGCGACTGCTTCGAGTGGAGATGCAATCGATAAAAGACAGTATGCTCTCGCTAAATATCGCAATTCTGTCTGAGGATCAACATCATAGATCTACCACACATGGTGAATCATTGTTGCTGACTCGCGATATCTAACGTATTTTCTTGGGGTTGTATCTTATGGAGCCTGCTCATTGCTGCCCTTTAGTGTTATATAGTAGCCCCATATCCTTTTGATCTAAACATGCTGTTGTGATGCTACCAAATTGTTTTCATTGTGGATTGCTGGTGTAAGGTGGATACGAAAGATCAAGCTTTCTTGGTTATGATTGTCAATCATTGTCGTTGGCTGTGAGAAGTTCCTTTACTTCTAAACCCTTGTGATGAGTATAATGTTTTTCGTGGATAAGTAGAACGTCAAACCGCTGGATTCATCTATGTACAGTAGTATGGCTCTCTCTCATGCATGCCTACGATTTTGCCATGTAGTCTGTCTAGTGGTATGTATCTGGTCTATATTTTATTACAGAAAAGTGTGTTATTGCAGGCATTCTTTCCATGTCGTGAAATGGTCTTTTAATCTATTCCTAGTATTTTATCGTTAATCTAAGTGCAATTATTTTAAGCGTACCAATGAAAGTGAATAGTGGCATCTTTGCTATATCAGTATATATTTATTTATATGGAGTTTTGAGTTTTCGTTATTTGATTATCACAGGTTTTATGTTTTGTTTACTTGAAGTAGCACTGTGTGAGCTTGATTCTTGAGTTTTCGTTATTTGATTATCACAGGTTTTAGGTTCTGTTTACTTGAAGTAGCACTGTGTGAGCTTGATTGATTGAATCCGTGAAGTAGCACTGTGTGAGCTTGATTGATTGAATCCGGACTCTACAGAGGGCAGTGTTTGGAGCACTTTTGATTATGGTTGTTTGAAAGCAGGCATCAGACAGCACCACACTTTCATCTTATTTGTAAATGGGATTTCTGCAATCCTTTCCTATGTGGATTTGTACGTTTGTATATTTATTCTCTTTCACCTTGCATGCTCTTAATTGCCAAAGATACTATTGGGTATAGCCAAGACAAGCGACCGAGAGGTGTGGTAGGATAGGGGTAGCATGGCTTCACATAGGAATGCATTATGCCAAACTGTTATGGGCAATGGTTTCCATTATATACATGTCTACACTTTCATCAAATTCACCATGTGACATGTATTGACAGATGTCCTGCTTTTGCAATAAAAACCGTTAGTTTCGGGAGCTTGGTGAGAAAATATGTTTCCTGCCGCATGATTTGTGACACGTGACCTGCTGGCCAGTACGGCAATGATGCACCATTGCCGTACCTGCTGGGCAGAACGGCAATGATGCACTTCGTGAAGGTCTTTAGAACGCTGAACGGGCTGGGTCTTCTGCCTCTTCAAGCGGGGGTGAAGGTTCAATCTCCATTTACGGCGGACAGTGTGGCCCTAAGGCCAATGTAAAACCATGTCATCTCCGGTTGAAACCAGTCCTCTCTTGTGTCGCTTTCAGGCTGTCTAATCCCTGCTTTGTGGGATACGGGAGTCTTGTGGGTTCGATGCCCATTCATTTGTACAGCAATTTCAAAGTTAAAGCTAGAGGGAGTAGATTTCGGCTAAACTTCCATTAAAAAAAATGCTAATTGAAAGGAATCAGGTATCTGTGAAATGCAATGGAGATTGCAGACAGATCGGTAGGCTTCTAAAAGGCAAGTCCCTTTTGTGTCTGCCGTTGTTGTGGTAGTTGGCTGCACACCAAATCATAGGAACAAATACACAAAATTATTCCAGGTTCAACAATTTTAAAATCGATAGCTCTATCTATCTTTCAGGTGGAGGGTCGAGTATTACAGAACTAGTTTTTGTGTGGTCGCCTTCTAATAAAAAATTCACGACTTTATGCGTTTCGAAAAAGAACTTAGTAATCTATTGAAATTTCACTCTTAAAAGTACAACTGTGTGTGTGTGTGTCAACTGGAGCGTAAAACAAGTTAAAGCCAGCAAAGGGGGCCCGACCAACTACAACTAAAACAGAAGAAGACGGGCTCGGCATTTGGACATCAAAGGTCAAATTGATGATAAAAGCTTGCAGTAATATGGATTCTTCTTGGGCAAAATTAATTTTTAGGAAAACAAGTTTAATCACTTGAGCTGGACAGCCTTGGTGGAAGGTGCACGACTTGCTCACCTTGCTCTTCTTCCTTTTCGGATCACTCCCAAAGGTTCTGATTTGGTCTGTTCATTATGGAAAAGCTGAGATAAGATGAAACCTTACCTGAAGAAGGGAAATGGGCAGCCAACCTTAGGCAAAATGATTTGATCTAGTTCTCAATCAAGGAATCGGGATTGTGGACTATGATAACCTCCAAAGAGCAAAGAAACTACGAAAGGGTTTTGCTTGTGGAAGCATCTCTAGAATGGAGAAAGTAAACAATGGATCAAACTCGAGGACATAAACCTTGCTTTGAGAGTGGACTATGAAGATTGGTGTTTACCAAGAAATAAAATGATTGCTTGGGGTACTTCGAAGTCTTGCCTCCTCATTAGCCATGATCCCGTGAGGAGCCAAGGTATATAATGGCACAATGGTCATGGACCTTAGGAGCCAAGGTATAAAATTGCACAATGGAAATACTTGAAAAATCCGGAAAGAAAGATGTACAGCCAACTTCGACAACCCCCAAAAAGAGTGGTCAATTCACAAGAGCCTTAATCTTTTAGGTAGAAGAAATTGTAAAAAGTCCCCTCCCTTCATACATCATAGGGTTTTTGTTTTGATAAACAACAAATTCACGAAAAATGGGTTCCCCATGAGGGGGAAAAAAGATGATTAACCTTTTGTGTAACACTCAATAAAGGCTTTTAGGTCATTTCCTAGATCTTTGACTCAGCCATACTAGGTTTGTACCTATCACGTTTGGGCCATTAAAGTATTTTTGCCTACCCTTGCTTTGTTTGATATGGGGGGTCCCATGGGCACTATGCCCCCTCTTCTTGTATAGTTTTTCTTTCAATTAATTCATGCAAGAGAGAATAAGCTTCAGCAAAACTTCATTTTATTAATAAAAACTAAGAACACATGTGGCAGTCCCATGGGCACTGTGCCCCCCTCTTGTATAGTTGTTCTTTCAATTAATTCATGCAAGGGAGAATAGGCGTCGGCTGAACTTCCTTCTATTAAAAAGAAAACTACAAAGAACATGTATGGCGAGAAGAAAATTACAACAACTATCCCACAATTCATATGTTAGTAGGACATTCCAAATTATGAAGAATCCTTGATTTCTTCCTGTAGGACATAGGGGCTACAAGAAAGAAGACTTTGTAGGACATAGGGGCTACAAGAAAGAAGACTTTGGGTGATTGTAACCCGAATCTAGGTAATACCTACAAGAAAACAAATTATGAAGAAAGATAGACACTTATATACCCATGCTAATTCTATTCTTCTGTGAAAGTGGAGATGTGTATGTTGGTCCCATACTATCTTGCTTCCAAGTTCTATTTTTGGTGAGGAAATAACAAGGGCCTTTTTGGATGGCATGGTGCCTAGGATATTTCTCGATTTTCTAACAATCATGGAGCTTTGTCAATTATCTACCACTTTATTCACACTACATGGAGCTTTATGAATATTCTAAAGACACATCATGGATCATTCTTACCCCTTATGATGTTCCAACCTTTCCCCTGCCTTAAATATTTTTCTGCTACCAAGTCAGATTTTCAATGAAGTTTGTTCATCCTATTCTACCAGGTGTCAATATAGGGAAACTCTTTTAAAATTTGTAAGGTTCTAGGAAGAACGATGCTATTTTCCCCTAGTTTCAAAGCCTTAGTCTGAAAGCACCCTTCCATCATCCTAAACTTTTTTGTTTGAAGAGGGTTTTGCCTTATGCTCCTCTAGATCTCAAAAAGCATTTGATCTCAAGCCTTGTTTTTTTTTTATTGATTGATGTCCTCTCTAGTATGTACTTTTTATTCTTTTGTCCTTGTGTAAGTTTTGGTTTCTTCTAAGAGGTCCTTTTCTCTCTACATTTGATGTCCTCACATTCACATTGCCAAGGAGAATTTGGAATGGAAAGAGGTTTTAAGGAGGCCCTTGTGAGGCACATACAAGTAGTGAAAATACATCCCAACTCATCTTTAAGATGGACTCTTCCATGCCATTCCCACCTTCAAACAAATCCTTCTATGTATGATTGATTTGATTGAGTGTACTATATTTTGATAGGTTACGATTGGAATGGATCTTACGTATCTCGTTTTGATTCTCTCATTCCATTCGTTCAAGTGCAAATGCATGAGTTTCCTCTCATATGAATTGCTCTTTTATTTTTCTTATTATTAGGTCTTTGTACTCATTTTAGCATTTCTTTTGCAAAGTTCTTGATAAAAGTCAGCGTGAGACCCATTGTTATATGTTATTAGCACTTCTTCATTGAGAGTAGCCAAACTTGTTGCACTAGTCAAAATGTGGTGATGACCATGTTCTGTAGACTTGTTTTTAGGGTTTTTTTAATGTGTTGCTTCAAAATATAAATTAGAACACAATATCCTACTTGTAGGGATTTGTCTATGATATGAGCATTGTAGCAAGCCTTCTAACACTTATTAGCAATGAAATGCCTACTACAACATTTATTCTTGTCTTTTGAAGTTCTCTCATTTTGTTTGTGAGTTTGATAACTTATGCTACCTAACCAAAACCTATTTAAAGCACATAAACACTTTAGAATTTTCTTTTAATGGATACACCCATGCATGCATGGAGAATTCATCAATAAAATTTAGGAAGTAAAGGTAGCTCCCAAATGAAGGTGTCTACAAAGGACCATAAACATTGTTATAAAAAAGCCATACTTTATGAGCATCTCAAAGTTAACCATCTTTTTGGAAGGAGGAATACTGTATTTTTCCCAAAATACAACCTTTGCAGACATGTTTACAAGGTGCCTCAAGTTTAAGTAGAGAGGAGACCATTACAAATTTTTGCAAGAGAAGCAAACGCAAAATTCAGATGACCAAAGCATGCATTCCAAAGATTTGCATTTGAGATAGCCTGAGAAACTTGAACTGCACATGCTTAATCATCCACACACTTTGCATAGCATATGAGCTTATGATTCGGCATGTGCAGTTCATGATTCTCAGGCTATGTCAGATGCAAAGCTTTGGCATGCACGCTTTGGTCATCTGAATTTTGCTAGTTTGCTACGCCTGCAAAAATCTGAATCAATATGGTGTCTTCTTTGCCCAAGCTTGAGGCACCTGGAAAAGTGAATGCTGTATTTTGGGCAAAATGCAGCGTTCCTCCTTTCCAAAAGATGGTTCCGTTCGGCCTACGTAGAAATTGCAGCTTGTACATAGTGATGTCTGTGGTCCTATGCAGACACCCTCTTTTGGGAATTACCTTTACTTTGTGACTTTCATTGATGATTTTTCCAGGCATGCATGGGTATATCCACTCAAAGCAAAGTCCAAACTGTTCATGTGCTTTAAATAGTTTTTGGTTTTGGCTGAAAATCTGTCAGCATGTAAAATGGGCACCCTCCGTTCTGATCGAGGGGGGGAATATATGTCTTTTGATTTTAATGCATTTCTGGCTGAACGTGGGATAAAACACCAGTGTACAGTGCCGTATACACCTCAACAGAATGGAGTTGCTCAACGAAAGAACAGGTCACTCATGGAGATGGCGAGGTGCATGGTCAAGAGTCAGGCTTTACCACATAGTCTTTGGCTTGAGGCTGTCATGTGTGCAGCATATGTACTGAACAGGTGTCCCACTAAAGCGCTGCAGTCTATCACTCTATATGAGGCTTGGCATGACCGCAAGCCATCTATTGCTCATCTGTGTGTTTTTGGTTGTTTGGCATATGCATTAGTGCCTGAACAACATCGTAGAAAATTGGATGATAAGGCAGTAAAATGTATTTTTGTTGGGTACAGTTCTGAAAGTAAAGGCTATCGTCTGTATCATCCACAGACTAAACGCATTCTGGTTAGCCGTGATGTTGTCTTTGTGGAAGATGCTATTCAGCCATTGCTTTCATGTACTAAGGAGACATCTGTTAGCTCCAAAGACATGTATGATACGTTGATGCCTCTTTTTACAGGTGGACAGTCTAGTGCTGGTCCTAATGAGGCAACTTCTCAGCCTTTGCAGGTTTCATATGATGATGCAGATCATTCCATTTGTGATGCAGATTTACATGATGCACTTGATGAGAGAGCTGATATTGAGCAGGCAAAAACTATGCCAAAATGGCTGGTGCAAACTTGCGTGACAACAAATTAGATGCACCTTTGTCATATCGTACTCGTTCAGGCTCTCATAGTGCCTCCTTTGCATCAGATTGCTATGCTATGGTTGCGTCTAGTCTCTGTGATGAGAATGAGCCTGTTTCTTTTGATGAAGCACAAAATTCTGAAAATTGGATGGCTGCCATGCAATCTGAATATGATGCTATAATGAAGAATGGTACATGGTCTTTATGTGACTTGCCTCCTGGCAAGACGGCCATTGGCACTAAGTGGGTATACAAGCTGAAGCATAAGCCTGATGGTACAGTTGACAGGTATAAGGCTAGGCTTGTTGCAAAGGGTTATGCGTAGGAAAGAGGCATTGATTTTGATGAGACCTTTGCACCTACATGCCGTATGACTACTGTTCGGAGCATTTGTGCACTTGCAGCCCATCATGGTTGGAATGTACATCAATTGGACATAAAACAGTATTTCTGAATGGTGACTTGCATGAAGAAATGTATGTTTTTCAGCCCCGTGGCTTTGTGCAGAAAGGGCATGAAAACCAGGTGTGTAGGTTAAAAAAGGCATTATATGGTTTAAAGCAAGCACCACGTGCTTGGTATGAGAAGATACATGCCTATCTGGTTGCACATGGTTTTGTGAACAGTCCATCTGAAAGCACCTTATATGTTAAGCGTGCTAATGATGTGCTTCTGATCATTGTTGTTTATGTTGATGACATGCTGCTCACTGGTCCTATTGAGAGGCATATTGCTGATTTCAAGGCTGATTTGCATGCCTCATTTGAGATGTCTGATTTAGGGCATTTGCATCACTATTTAGGCATTCAGTTTATGCAAGTTGATGGTGGAATGGCTTTGTGTCAAATGAAATATATTGACACATTATTGCAGCGTTTTGGCCTTGAAGACTGTAAGCCTATTGCCACTCCTATGGAGACAGGTTTACGCTTGAGTCTTCATGATGCTGGAGATGCATTTGATGTTGTTCTCTATCAGCAGGCTGTTGGATGCTTGATTTACTTATGCATTACTCGGCCAGATATTCAGTTTCTTGTCTCACAAATGAGCAAGTTTATGCATTGCCCAGGAGTCACGCATTGGAAGGCGGTTAAGCGCATCTTTTGCTACTTGAGTGGTACTCGGCTACTTCGGTTGTTTTATCCCAAGGGGGGATCACTACCGCCAGATTTGCATGCTTTTTCTGACTCAGATTGGGTTGGTTGCTATGACACTCGTGTGTCCACCAGTGGTTTTTGCTTCATGCTCGGTAGCTCATGTATATCTTGGTTGAGCAAGAAGCAGCCTACTATGGCCACTTCCAGTTGTGAGGCTGAGTATAGGGCAGCTTTCACAGCAACTATTGAGTGTGTGTGGCTCAGACGCCTTATGGCTGATTTGGGTGTTGGCCAGTCGATCAATACTACTACTATTTATAATAAGAGAATGACACTTGTCTTGCACATGCATTTCTTCAGGCACTAGAGTATTTTTAGAATTTTCACAAGAACTTGGGCTAGCTCAACCTTCAAAGGGGTTTAACGGGATCAAGATTTCATTCATCAAATGGTCATAAGCACAATCAAAATCAATGCAAGCAGACTCAACATCATGCATATATTTGACATCAAATGGTTTTGGTGTGAAATCAATCAATGAAGGGCAAGGGACAACAAATGGCACACTTGGAAGTAATTTTGATGGAGATGATTGGGCATTTTTTGTAATTTTTGGAGCTAGTATACAATCATCAAGAATAGTGTTTGTTTGATTGTTGGTCCCTATATCTAGTGGATTTGGCATCTTACATAAACATGAAAGGTTAGTAATTAGATAAAAATGGTTGTTAATCAAAAAATACTATTTAGAGGTGATAGTTACTTCAAAGTAGCTAAGAAATAGCTAAACATATCAATTACTACTATTCAAAGTTGATAGCTAATTACTATTAGTTGAGGAATAGCTAAGGATTAGCTAAAGTAAAACGTGTTTAGCTTCTACAAAGTAGCTAAGAAATATCTATTTTAGTAAAACATCTATTTGAGCTAGTTATTCTCACCTATTCGCTAAGTATTGTTAGCTAAAAAATAGATAGGTAGCTAAGAGATAGTTGAAGGTATCAATTATTATTATTCAAAGTTGGTAGCTAATCGTTATAACCTATTAACTTAGTACTATTAATTGAGAAAATAGCTTTCCGCAAAGATTTGGGCTTACTTTCTTTTTGGATTGATTCCACATAGCTTGGCACTTCCTTATACATGAGTGCAACTCCTTGTTCACCACATCACTCCCAAGGGGGATTTTTTGATATATTTAGCTGGTGATGTGTATGAACACACTAGGACCGTCGGGGCACTTTTTTCCCTCTTTAGGAGGTTTTTTTCCCTTGGCTTGTGTATATGCCTATAGCCCTAATGGGTTACTTATCTTTGTACATTCTAGTGGTATTACATTCAGTATTGTGTGTTGTGCTTCAAGCTTCTTCTTCTTCCTTGTGTTGTTCGTGTGCTTCCATAGACGTCTAACTCCAACATTGTCCTTGTGGCTAGCTAAGAAAGTTTGATCTGCAACACACTTTATTGAGTTTTTCTACCTATATTGATCGTCACAAAACAAAAGAGAGACTAACTTCTCAAATCTTAAGGCATTTCGATTGCCTTTCATCATCAATCAAATAGTCGGATCAAAATTCTGATCTAATGGAAAATGATGAGGGACATTTTGCACAAGTGAACTATATGTCAAGACTTTGTCAATAAAAATCAATTGCTCCTTCAAATCTTTGATCTTTGTCAAAAAGAAAGAATCCATAGAATCTTCTTCATTCATATGCTTACTTTCCAATGATTTATTCCCCAATGAAAAATACGTGTTTTAGAGGATTCCAACCTAGGCCACTTGGGTGCAAGGCGTTTGACTTAGCCAAGGAGCCCAACACCATTACTTGTAGAGAGTTACAAATAACCTCTGATGTGCTATAGTTAATGAAGATTCTAACCCATTCTTTAACTATATTGACATTGTTTTCCAACATAGCCATTGTGGGCATATATGATGCATCATGTATTGGTAGCAAAAGGGTTATGGAATATTGTGTAGGGTGTTGAAAAGAGTCCTCCATCTACAACGACAATTATTGAAGGTGATGTAGATGGTATCGAAAACGATGATCTTCAATATCCTGTTTATTTTTCGTAGTTCCTACTACACCTACTATAGAGAAAATTTGTTGGGATCACAGAGATGCTCATGCACATGCATTGTTAGCTTTTTCTCTCAAACGTGCCATTATCCCTCACATTCACTCATGCAAAACACAAATGGATGCTTTGCATACACTTACAACTTTATATCATGCAAGAAATAAGGCTTGTTTTGCTTGCCTCTGAAAAGAATTGGAAAGTAAGCATATGAATGAAGAAGATTCTATGGATTTTTTTTTGACAAAGATCAGAGATTTGAAGGAGCAATTGATTTCTATTGACGAAGTCTTGACATATAGTTCACTTGTGCAGAATGTCTCTAATTGTTTTCCAAATTTAGATCAAAGTTTTACTTCTATTATTTGATTGATGATGAAAGGCAATCCAAACACCTTAATTGAGGCTCTGTAGAGAGAGCAGTAACCTTTGCAAGCTTATTGTTGTTGAAGAAGATGATATAGAAAAATGAAGGAGCAAGACAATGATGGCCACAAGTGTATGTATATTGCTTCCATGTAACGTAGACGTGATTTGAAGTCTTTATATAGACTTGTGAAGTGCTCCATGAATTATACAAGTGGATTCTGAATTCAAATGAAGGTTGTAAAGGTTGTTGGAGGGAATCAATTCACTTTCCTACAATTTAGCAAAAATGAAGATGTAGTTTGATCTACTTTTAGGTGATTGATTGATTGATTGATTACAAGGCAACCACCACAAATTCATGAAATTTGGGCTCTCTCTTTATCTCTTTATCTGTAAGCTTGATGTTCCAATAGTTCCCCCTCAAACTAAAGTATGCTTGAGTCTTCATTCTCTAATAGGTTGAATACCTACCATAGCTTTAAATCTACAAAGCTTTATTCCATCAAGTGCTTTTGTCATCATATTTGCTACTTTCTTTTCAGTTGGAACAAAAGAAATGTGAATCTGCTTTGTCGTGAGCTTCTCCGTGATGAAGTGGTAATGAACCTCTATGTGTTTGGTTCTTGCATGAAAAATAGGGTTTGTTGCTTGATGCATGGAACCTACATTATCTCCAAATATGTGAGCTTTGGAACTCACAAGTCCCAAATCTGTATACAATGCTTTTAACCATATTGCCTCTTGAGTTGCTATGTTCAAACCTCTATACTTTGCTTTACTTGAGGATAAAGCAATTGTTTGTTGCTTCTTAGAACTCCATGACACTAGCTTTGAACCTGCAAATGCTAAGTAACCAGAGTTACTTCTTCTATCATCCTTAGCTCCTACCCAATCCGCATCTGAATAGGTTTTGTTATCCAAATATGAAGAGTAAGGATAGAATATACCTTCATTGATTGTACCTTTGAGATACTTAAGTACTTTCTTAGCTGCATCCATCTGTGGTCTTCTAGGTGAGTGCATGAATTGACTAAGCACTCCCACACTATATGAAATATCTACCTTGTATGAGTAGCATATATCAAGCTCTCTACCAAGCTTTGATATTCTTTAATGTCTTCAATTTTCTCACCTTCATAAACACTATGTTTATGATTCATCTCCAAAGGTGTACCTGTAGGTTTAGTGTTCTCCATTTTGAACTTAAGAAGTAGATCTTCTATGTATCTTATGTGAGTCAAACACATTCCTTCATCTATGTATATCACTTGCATACCTAGGAAATATGTGAGCTCACCTAAGTCATTGATTTTAAACTCCCCTTGCATGTGTCTCTTGATCTTTTGAATGCCATTCATATCATCACTTGTCACAATAGTATCATCTACATATACACACAGATAGATAACCTCATTATGATCCCTTTTGATGAATAGAGAAGGATCAGAGTTGCTAGGTCTAAACCCTTGATCTTGAAGGAATGTAACCAACCTGTAATTCCAAGCTCTAGGGGCTTGTTTCAATCCATACAATGCTTTCTTGAGTCTGCAAACATAAGATGTCACTGATTAGGGTTTTCGAAACCTAGAGGTTGTGACATGTATACCTCTTCACTTATCCAACCATTTAGAAATACATTTTTTACATCAAGTTGGAGGAGTCTCCAATTCCTTGCAACAACTACACTTATCAATGTTGTGATTGTAGTCATCTTTGCAACTGGTGAGAATGTTTCCTCATAGTCTATACCATGAGTTTGTGAGCATGGAAACTAATCTTGCCTTGTACCTCCAAAATAATCCATCTGAGTTTCTTTTAACTTTATATTCCCATCTACAACCAATTACCTTTTGATTGGATGACATTGGGACCAAATCCCAAGTGTCCATTTCCTTCAATGCATCTATTTCTTCTTTCATGGCCTTTTCCCAATTAGGGTTTCCCTTTGCCTCTTCATAGGTTGAGGGTTCCTCTGAAATTGAGTCCTTGGATGCTTTGTAACAAATGTGGAATCATATCCATACCTTTCTGGTTGTCTTTTCTCCTTTGTTGATCTTCTAGGTGCTTGCTTGGAGCATTCTCCACACTCTTGCATCTTTGCTTTGCCTCTTGACTTCCATAGCTTGTAATCCTTTTCCTTTTCATCTTAGTCATCATCTGTATCACTTCTTGGATCCTGGACGTTTGTGTCATGCTTGCTTCCTAATTGATGAGAATCAAAATCAAGATCATATGGTAGAGTTACCTTTTGTTTGTCTTTATCATACCAGGAATTGTGTTTTCCAAACACAACATCTCTACTTGTAGTGAATTGCTTGGTCGAAGGATTATAGAACCAATAACTCATCTACGTTGAGTCATACCCAATAAACACTACCTTTGTTGCCCCTTGATCTAGCTCACCTCTTATTTTTGATGGCGCATGAACATAAGCTAAATAACCAAACACTTTGCAATGCCCAAGACTAGGTTTTCTTCCATGCCATGCTTCATAAGGAGTCATACCTTCAAGTGATTTGGATGGTGGTCTATTGACAAGTTACACAACAATTGAAATAGCTTCAACCCATATATAATGTGGCAACCTGTTCTCTTCAAGCATTGTTCTAGCTGATCGAACCAATATCTTGTTTCTCCTCTTTGCAATTCCATTCAATTGAGGAGAGTACCTAGTAGTCGCTTCCCTTTTGATACCTTTATTCTATAAGAAGTCATCAAACTCTTTGGAGAAATATTCTCCCCCTCCATTAGATTTGAGCTTCTTGAGTTATCTACCTATATGATTCTCCACATGTGCTAGATACCTTTTGAAGCAATCAAACACTTCATTCTTACTCTTGATAAAGTATAGAATAGTCCATCTACTATGTTCATCAATAAATGAGACATAATACCTTTCCTACCAATGAAGGTTCTTGACTTGGTCCCCATACATCTATATGTACTAAGTCCAATAAGTTGTTGTGGATGTAACCTTTGTGGTTGAATGGTTGTCTTTGTGCCTTCCCAATCTGACATGCATCACACTTGTTGATCATGTGTTTCCTTGATATGTTTGGCAATCCTAGAACACTTTGATCCTTGCATATATCCTTCAAGATTCTTTTATTCACATGAGCAAGTCTCTTATACCACACTTCAAGCTCACTTAGGGTTTGAGACCCAAAAGTGAATAGAGCTATGTTCCTGGTTTTTCCTACTTCAAAAGTTAAGAGCCTACCATGCTTCTCACCATTGGCTATCTTCTTAACGCCTTGACGTGCATCTTCCACAAAAGCTCCATGTTGGGTGAACCTAACTTGCAAGCCTTTTTCAACTATTTCACCTATACTTATTAGGTTTTTAGTGATAGTGGGTACATAGAGAACCTTACTCAAAATGTTTGTCCTACCATTGGAAGCTTTGGTGTTACCAATCTTCTCCACATTGTGCTTTGTGTCATTCTTTGTTTGTACTTCATGTCTATGCTTTAGACTTTCCAAATCAAATAGTAGAGCAATGTTGCCTACAACATGATTTGAACATTCTGAATCTATGTAGAACAAATGACCATATTCTTTACCTTCTTTGTGGCTTAGATTCATGAGAAGCAATGAGTATTCATGTACTTGATCTTTAGAATAATTGTTGTAGTCCCTTCTATTATAGCCTCTATTGTTATTGTTGAAGTTGTATCCACCTCTACCTCTATTGCTGCCATATCCACCTTTTCCACTTCCTTTTTGGGGCTTCCCATTAAACCAACACTTTTGAGTGGTGTGGTTGGTCTAATCCCAGACGGCACAAGGTTGAATATTCTGATCTTTGGCTTTTTCATGCTTTGGTCCTTTCTTCTTCCCTTTCCACTTACTCTAGCTTGCAAAGTTGGTTTGGGAAGTCTCCTCTTCATCATCTTCCTTCTTCTTGCCTTTCAGCTTCTTATCCTCCTTATCTCCGTATAGAGCACTAGTTGAATTACCATGATAGGAGTTACCTTCCTTTATGCTATTGTTGGCCTCTTGATTGAAGAGTTGTCTAAGAAAGATGTTGAAGTCTGGATTTTGCACATCCATGATGAGATCATAAGCCATGGTGAAGGATTGCCATTGCTTATCACTTCGAATCCCATTGAGAATTTGCCTCATGATAGCCTCTTCTTCAATCAGCACTCCAATGGATGCTAACTGATCTGCAACCTCCTTGACCTTGGTAACAAGCTTTGTGATGGTTTTTTTAGGTGTCTTCTTTATTTGGTTGAACCCGTTCCAAAGATGATTCTTTCTTGCTTTGGTACTAGTAGAAAAGAAAGTCTTGAGAGCATCACAACTCTCTTGAGATGCCTTGCATTCTCTAATATGTGGTAATAGAAAGTCAGAGATAGAGTTTAGTATGTACGACCTTGCTTGAGCATCCCTTGCACACCAAAGTACTTTGAAGCATCAAGGAGAAAGAGTCGATACAAAATAGATAGGTGTGTGCATTGACTAGCTAAAAAAACTTACTATCTGTGCATGAGAAAATGAACTTCAAATGCTCATACCGACCAATGTGATTACAATTAGAAAAGATAATTTGATGAGAGTGATACACATAGGGTTGAATGTATAAAATGCACAAAAGTACAAGGAATAAGCAAAATATGCTTTTGGAATGAACTAGACACTCAACAGTGGTACCTCCTATTTTTCACGAATATGTAGAGATTGACCCTGAGATAGAAAAACTAAGATTTCTCCCAATCTACTAAATCAAATGCTTTGAAAATTTATACACAACTAGAGACTAATATATTCAAATGATTCCTCTAGCATCCAATTTGGAGCTTTGCAGAGAGAGCAACAACCTCTGCAAGCTTACTATTGTTGAAGAAGATGATGTAGAAAAATGAAGGAGCAAGACAATGATGGCCACAATTGTATGTATATTGCTTCTATGTAATGTACAAGTGATTTTAAGTCTTTATATAGACTTTTGAAGTTTTCCACAACTTCTACAAGTGGATTTTGAATTCAAATGAAGGTGGTAAAGGTTGTTGGAGGGAATCAATTCACTTTCCTACAATCTAGAAAAAATGAAGATCTAGTTTGATCTACTTTTAGGTGATTGATTGATTGATTGATTGATTGCAAATCAACCACCACAAATTCGTGGAATTTGGGCTCTCTCTTTATCCTTTTACATGTGTAAAGCTCTAAGGCTTTTACAATAATAAAAGATCCATAAAAAATCTTTTAAAAAAACACAATAAGTGAGCATAAGTAAAAGAATTCTCCGATGGATATTCTTTCGACGTAATCCAAGCGATAGCTTTTAGTCTAGATCAAATCCACCTCAAGCATAGTGTAAGCTTGATGTTCCAATAGTTCAAGATTCTCAAGCTATCTGAGATACAAATCTTTGTCATGCATTCTTTGGTTATTGAATTTCGCTAGTTTGCTTTACTTGATTCCTCTCTACCCAAACTTGAGGCACATTTTAAACATGTCCTTGAAGGCTGTATTTTGGAAAAAATGTAGCATTCCTCCTTCTCAAAAGATGGTTCAATTTGTGCTACTTATAGATCACAACTTGTTCATAGTGATGTCTGTGGTCTTATGCAAACACCTTCATTTCAAGAACTACCTTTATTGCATGACCTAGTTAGAAATTAGGGTCCTAAGCCATTTTGAGGGCTCAAACAAGATCCAAAAAATATGAAAATTGAAATGTGAATCATACTTGCATTGCCCAAGCTTGAGATTTCCTTGGCTTGCATAAAATGGAGTTGGAATTATTGAAATTGATTATTTACAATGATGTGTAGTGATGATGATCACTTTTTTATTAATGTAAAGTTTTGAAAATTTCAGAGGCTTTATTATCCTCATCAATTTCTCTAGATTTCGTGTTTGCTTTAGCCTCCTTGGTCTCTTCTACCACTAACACCCCCCTTTTGAGTCTATCATCCCTAACAGACACATGTGATATGGGCTGATCAATATTGTCTTCGTCTTCTTTTGTAACTCTACCTCCTAGTATCGGCTAAGGTTCATACTCTTCTTCAAATGACTATTGCACTAGGATTTCAATCGTTTCTTCTGCTTTTAGAGTGTTAGGTGGTGAAGCAAGCCTCTTTTTGGAGAATTGGCGATGTATGCAGACTCTAAAGTTGGAATGGTTAGTTCTTTTATTGCCATTAAAGGTGTTTGCAATCCTATATATTGTTGTCTTTGTAATTGATTGACCTCCTTTCTCAACTTTTCATGCACTTCTAGCAAGTTGGTACAATCTTCAAAGATGATCTTGATACTCTCTAGAGGGACTTCCTAGAACTTTGTGGAGCTAATATGAGCGATTGATGTGTTCTCAATTGCATCCTCTAGGTTCTCTGTGTTTTGTTGTTGTAGCCTCTAGTTTTCCACTTTTGTTGCAGCTAGGTGCCATCTTAGTAAATCCATGTTGCAGTTGAGCTTGGCATTTCTCGCCATCTACATACGTAGTTTCTCTTCCATTTCATTGATAGCTTGTGTGCTTTGATCTTGTACATGCACCTCTAGTTGGGCATGCACCTATTGGAGAGTAGTATATTGTGTTTGCATAGTGTCATTGGTAGCGATTAGTGCCAATATTCTCTCTTGTATGTGAGTGTATTGGCCCTATAACATTATATTGCATTCTACCAGCATTGTGTACTTCTGGCATAATTGATTGGCACAGTTGATCATTGTTGATATTGTCTAATAAATATTAGATGCAATGGTAAAAATGATAGTGGGTGGTGGTGATGTTGGTGGAGGGGGGATCAGGGATTGTGGCATTCTGGGGGGTGGGGGAGGTGTGGTGAGTGGTGATGATATGTCCATAGAATCAGACATTGTCATGTGTGTGGAATCAATAGCAATGAGTGATACCATGTTGTAGCATGTGAAGGTATTCTTGTGATACTAGAGAAACACTATGTGGAAGTGGAAATAGATTGAGAATCGTGGTGCATGTGTGAAGTAGCGAGAGAGTTCCAAAATGAAGGACATGTAGATGGTGGATGGAACACTAAAGAATAAAGGAATGGAAATTGAAGGGTAAAGGAGTAGTGTTGTGTACTTGGGAATAGAGTGAAGGAGGGTTGGAGAGGAGGTTGGTATGGTGAGGTTGATGGTGGAATATAGGGTGCAGTGGAGGTGAAGTGAACGACTAATGGTTTTGACAGTAAACTTGTGGGTGTGAAAAGACTAGCATTAGATAATGTATTATATGTGACAATGGGCTACGAAAATCAAAATTGGATAGAGGCATTGTTGTAGTTATAGGATTTTTGGTGATGGGTAACTCAATGGTAGTGGTTAGAATTGGCTCAAGTGTTTGCAAAGGCCACATGATAGATGTGGGTGTGTGTGGGGGCATCTCAAAGGTTGTTTCTATTAATTGACTAACAATTTCAATAGTGGAAGTATGCACAATGGTGATAGGGGTGCCGGTAGAAGAGGCAGTAGATGTTACAAGGGATGGTTTTACTAGACTGAGGGAGAGTCCTAACTCTTCATTCATTGTACTGCATAGTAGGTTTCTTGATCATGTGATTGAGAGCTTCAACCATGCATATTGCCTTTGCTAATGCTCATATGGATTGGATGAATGTGGGATCTTCTTCAAGCAATTGTTCCAATACTACTTGAGTCCTTTGCTTTGATAATCGGCTATGAGAATGAATGTCTTGCATGGTCTTCTATAATCTTTTAAGGGTTTCCATGTAGGTAGGATCATCATCTTCTTCTTGATCACTTGGTTGTGTGTCTTCTCCCTGAGATCTAGGTGACTGCTACTATAAGAGAACGACTATTACGACCACCACGTGCTAGAGAGATGACTCTCCTCCCAACAAAATGCCTCTATGTATAGCTCTCTCTAGGGGATTGCCTGCTTGGGTAGGTGGATACTAACCATCCATGTGTCAACCATGTAATTACATGTGCACCAAGTGTCCCAGTTAACTCGAGTTAACTCAAGTGGATACTTCTAGAAGGCTCTAGATCTCTTTGGGCAAAATACTCTCCCCATGTACCCCATGGGGTTTGAACCCAAGACCTCCTCCTTCACACCCTTGAGACTTAACCACTAAGCTAAGTATATCACTTGGTTACAAGAGTAAATAA
Organism: Ceratopteris richardii; assembly: GCA_020310875.1. NCBI lineage: Eukaryota > Viridiplantae > Streptophyta > Polypodiopsida > Polypodiales > Pteridaceae > Ceratopteris > Ceratopteris richardii. Next base: position 127,819,334 of record CM035425.1, on the reverse strand, counting down.
CCTTCTAAGAAGTCTAGACTCGAGATCTTTGGTCATATACACGGGTGACCAAATGGTGTCCGATTTCAAATCTGTCTAAACCGACTAGATCCTTAGATCATAGAGCTACTTTATTATGTGCTTTCCCCCTTGGAAAATATTTTTCTCCTAAAAAATAGAGCTATATACATACTGTAGACAACCCTTGAGCCTCATGTTCTAAAACTAGAAGAACATGGTCATGTTCTAAAATTACAAGAACATGTCTCATCTTTGTGGTGGCATCCCTGCCCAAATGATTCAAAACACTGTCTCGTTTTGCACTTTGTTAAACTGATCAAAGTACAAAGTAGTGAATGAATAATAAGGGTGGATCTAAAAACATATGTGACCAGTTCATAGTTTCTACTAGGTGCGATCTAGGCATAAACATGTGAACTAGATGGATTCAAATTACTAGTCCATATCTAGGCATGACTGGTGCATGGACTTAGTGAGAAAGGTGGGATTCTTATCCCGTGCAAGACTTTGAGAAATCTTTATTCACTTCAATTTGGTTTGGAGAACTTGAAGTTTGGTTGTCCTAAATATCTAACTTGGATGTTTGTTCAATGGTTTACTCTTATCCAATAATTACTTGATTTTTTCACCGGATTAGAGGACTATTTGTCCTAACGAGTTAAAAAATCCTATGTAAACTGCATGAGAAAGTTTACTATTTTCTTTGAGTCAACCGTACTATAACTTGCCCAATTCAAATTCAAAATGAAAGTTCTCCAACTTAGGATACTTTTCTCAAAGACTTGAGCTAAACATTTTTGGGAATTGTCAATCTCATTAGCAATTCCTAACTTCTCTATTCTAGAGTATACTAGGCTCTAGGAAATCATTTATGCTATAACTTGAAGCAAAATCAAATAAATAAGTCCACTTACACTTATTATCTTTTGAATATTGAAATGGTTCTTGTATAGAATATCTATTTGGGATGTTTAATTTAGTTACTTGGTTCTAACCAACTAACTCTCAACTTTTGTGAAAAGAATCAGATACCATATCTGAGTCAGATCCAAAAGATTTGGAAAGTGAAAAGAAAGAACTAAAACTCTATACAACCAATTCAAACTTCAAAGATACATAAGCTTTCTATGAGTCAAAGTCTAGATGATTTAGGACTTTAACTTCTCAAAGATCTGTTTCAACAAGTTATTGAAGCATTCTATCTATCTTTAAGAGGAAGGGACTTGATTCTCAAAAAAATTCATAGAGTAAATCTAAAACATCATTTAACCACAAGATACTAGTGTGTAATCCAACATCAGTGTGTCAATCCACTGAGCGCATGCCTATATTCAATCTTTATGACCCCTTACTGGGAATGTAATTCTTGTGCATTCCTTTGAATCAAACGGATTGAATATTCTAAGTTACACTAGGAACTTGGTGCTTAACTTAGCCAATCTATCCTAAGTTGAAAGGATCAATTAAAAGTCAAAGTCTCACTCTTCTAGAAATTCATCAAATATTTATTATCGACGACACTTAAGCTTGAAGTGTTTCAAAATAAGAAGAAGTCTTTTGTCCTTTTTGATAAAGAAGATCTTGGAAGTTACTTACTTCATATCTTCTTAAATTCATCTTGAACTATCTTTAGATCATGCTTTTATCCTTCTTGAATTTAAACTTCTTCTTTGAAGTTATGCATTTTCTTGAGGATCAGATCTAACTTCAAGGTCTAATCTAGGACTAAAAGATAATTATCATTCCACGGTCCGATGTCCCATACCATCTTTCCTACATCAATCTGAGTATAAAATCTGGTGTCCCATACCACCCTATTTTATATTCACATTAATGTGTGGGTGATACTTATCCTAAAGTCTAAACATCTCTTGATAGAGTACCTCCTTACTTCAATTCTTTACGAGAGTTTTGAAGTTTTAGGTATTACCTCTAACTAGATTTTCTTGGTTTCACAATCTTGTGCTTTCCTTTGGGAACTTGAAAACCTTTTGATTGAACATCTATCCTTCTTTGTTAGAGTTTTCAAATGAAAAACAATCAAAATTCCAAGTACTTGAATTTTCACAGATTCAAGTTCAATTAGTTTATTCTTGACCAATTTGTAGTGACAAGAGCTTTTGACTTCTTGTCTTTAGATTCCTTCTTTAGTGATGCTTTAGGTACCTATCTCGACTGAGACTTTACAGGAATCTCTCTATTGCTTAAGTCTAAGCATCCGCTCATGCTTTTTGGATTTGTACCAAAAATCCCTTTAAGGATAGGCAAACATTATGTTTTACCTTCCACAAAATTAAGTATTGTCTTGACGGTTGCAGACTACATTCTTGGAATTTCTTCACTCTGTTCAGACTTGGAACAGTTTACTCTTTTCACAATTTTCCATTGGATAAATGGAACCTAAGTGAATAATTCCCAAAAGGAATTTTTTTTGCCAATACTTGGGCAAACTTCAGAGTAGTTCCAACCACAATTTCTTGGACATGCCTTGCCAAGCTTGATCAAGTCTTGTTGACCTTGCGACTAAAATAAAGACTTAGTCTTTATTATTAAGATCTCTTAAACTAACAAAAGCGTCTTCGCTTATCCATGGGATTTTTAGAAATCTTTTCGTCAACTTAAGTCCAAGCATACACTGATGTCTCTCATATTCCAAAGCTAAGAATCTTTGATACGCCTTTCGGTTATATCAATATTTGGACTTAAGTACCAATACCAGTGGTTTGGGAATTGTTGGGAACCACTTGCTATTAAACTTACTTGAAAGATTCCAATCTCACATCTAAGGAGATTTTTTTCTTTCAAGGAGTTTAGATTCCTGCCAAGGATTCAAATAATACCAAGCCAATGATTCATCTTGGAATCTTTTGCTTTAGTAAAATAAACTTTTCAAAAGAAATCTTGACTTGTGGATAAACAATAAAGCTTTAAGTCTTGGCCTTGTCCAAAAGATATTCCCTTTTAAACAATGAAATAATTAACCAAACTATTTCCTTTATTGGCTTATCTTTAGAAGTAGCTTAATTCCCAAAGATTACTTTGAAGTATCTTTTAGGAAATATCTTCATTTGCAAAGATTACTTTGACTTGGGTCTCTTCTTTGAGACCTAATTATCTTAAACAAAACCAAGCATACTTTTTTCATCCTCAGAAAAGTGCTTAATAAAGTTTCCATGCTTTTTGAAAACTTTGCATCTTGACTAGAGATGCAGTCATGGAACCTAGCATCCAACTATCGAACATTAAAATTCAAGTGATGCTAAAATTTATTCACTTCTTTGATTTTCATCACTCTTCAAGATGAAATCAAAGAAAAATCTTCAAAAGTTCCATGATTTTTACTACTTTGGAACATATCAACTATCCTTTGAACTTGAAAGTCCAATTCAATTTTGAGTTCCATTTGACTTTATTTGATTCTTATCACGTCTTGGGATAGAATCAGATATAAAAAGGAAATTTTATCAATTAACTTGGATGCATGATTTCTTAAATCCAAGCTAACGACTACATCTAGGCTTGTCATTAAGATTTTCTAAGTTTTTGTAAACTTAGAGTCATCATGGAAACTTTCAAGTAGCCCTATTTTCCTGCCATTCCAACGAGCAAGAAAATTGAACACTTGACTTTTAAAGAACCTACTTTCCCTAATCAAGAATCCTAATTTGTGATACCTAAGTATCACGTTTGAGAAAAAAAAAACTAGCTACTTGAGTTGCATGGCAGCCAGGAGCCTTGCAACTACCTAATTTGCTATTTTCCCTAGCTATCTAAGATGAGTTAGAAAAAGGCGTTAATGAAAGTATAAGTATTCAACTACTTAACAAACAATCATGCATATGCAAATGCCTGTTCTTGCATGCAAATGCATGTGAGTGCATGCATATGTTGGCATTCTCCTTTCATGCATCAAACTTAAATCAAGCAATTCTTGAGCTTGATGCATGTCCCCAATCATCCATGCACAAACATTCTACTTGCTAGCTTTTCCTTTATTTTTAAAGATATAACCATTCACATGCATAAACTTGAGCATTAACTATCTTTTTCAAGCAAGACAAAAACATGTTTTGTGCATGAAAACATTCTTTGAAAAGGAGAAATGCACCAACATTCTTTCATAGATGCATGTCTATGCTTGATAAGTGTTTCCATACTTTGATGCTTTCTAATTTTTCTTTCATTAAATTGCATACAATGCTTTCAAAATTGAAGATTCCTTCCCTACTTCAATGATAATAGCAATGCATTCTATATGAAAGCATAGATCAACTCAAATATTGAAATGAAAACATCAACTTTTAAAGTACTTAGCTCTAACTCAAGCTACATCCTTCCCTTGATCCTCGAGAAGAACCATTTTGCACCCTTAGGTCCTTTGGAAAAATATTTCCATGCAAAGAAGAGCCATCCTTCATAGACATGCTCCCATCTCTCCCAAACCTTGAAGAGATCTTTCTTTTTTCGATAAAAAAAAGAGCTCTCTTTTGTCGATAAAAAAGAAATGAAAATCAAAAGCATGATCTTCCTTGCTTCGATTCGATATTTCTTCACTTTGGCTTTCCTACTTTGACTTATGTACTATTAAAGTATCCACTTAGGCATGAAATCATGATCTAAATAATCACTTCAAATCGGGTTTGAACTCGGGGTAAAGAAGATCTTCAGAAGAACTCCAAAATCAGAATTGAAGGGTTGGTGGCGTGAGTGGATGAGAGGAAGTCATATTGCTATGACACATTGGATGTTTACATCAAATCTTTGCTTGCAGGAGGTCGCATGATCAGTTTTTTGATGAGCACACCTCTACAAAATCGAAAGACTGACTGCCGAGTACGAATCCCATAGAAGTAGCCACCTCTTTTGTTGCTTGGCACAAGAACACTTTTGAGACTTACACACCCGAGCTTGTGGATACATATGAGTGTTGTAATGGGATGGACCCAAGTTTGAGTCTTTTAGCATCAGCTGCATTATAGTTTTGTCATTTTGTGCTATGATATACAGAAATAAGTTCCTACAGAACAATAAATCAGACTAGGTGGTTACTGAAGAGCTCTGATTGCGTAAAGGTAGCCGATTCGATGCAGATAATGAAATGTGCATCTTGTTGCTGTTGGGGATAAAACAAATAACTCCATGTTGTGACCTACATTTGCATCCTCCCCTGCTTTGATCAGCACCAGATTAATACAGAGAATCTTGTTCAATAATATGAAGGCTCTTTTTTGCTGATACTTCAAAGCAAGGACGAATGCAAGTGCCATATATAACATCTCCTTTGATAGAACAGCACATCAGAATTCTTGGTTGAAGCAGCACATTGGCAAGCACATGGCTAGTAGCTGCAAAATATATTGAGAACCACATAAACTTTTGCTTTTAGCTACACCTGACAGCAAATCCATATCAAATATTCTTCTAATACACTAGCGCGACATGGTAACCATGGCCATTTCAGATGCCGCCATAGTCAAGGCTACACATAACTTTTGCTACAGTATAATAGTAAAGTGCGCGCACAATATATGTGTATAATCATGACCGTAAAAAGTGATAATGAATCACATATGCGCCCTGGATAGATGATTAACATTTGGCCATGAGAAAGCAAGCTCGAAATGGAAAAGATTGATAGCCGATCGATAATGGCACAGACATGATCACGAATGGCATCACAGAGTCCATAACATCACTCAGAATTAAATTTAGACGCACCACAATAGTCCTACCTTCGTGACTACGCTAAAATTGGTTTTCTCTAGGTAGTCGGTTCAAACCCGAGAATCAGCACAAATTAGATATGAAGAAGAAATCTACTTTTTGCTACATCAATCCATGGTGCACCAAACAAATCTATCGAGAAGAATATTTATGAAATCTTGTGAAGAGAATGAAAAATATCAAGGTCACCATGGGAGCTTTCCTAGAGCTCTGATACCAATGCAAGAGACAACTATTATGACCACCACGTGCTAGAGAGATGACTCTCCTCCCAACCAAATGCCTCTATATATAGCTCTCTCCAGGGGGCTGCTTGCTTGGGCAGGTGGATACTAACCATCCATGTGTCAGCCATGTAACTACATGTGCACCAAGTGTCCCAATCAACTCGAGTTAACTCAAGTGGATGCTTCTAGAAGGCTCTAGATCTCTTTGGGAAAAATACTCTCCCCATGTACCCCATGGGATTTAAACCCAAGACCTCCTCCTTCACACTCTTGAGACTTAACCACTAAGCTAAGTGGATCACTTGGTTACAAAAGTAAATGGACTTCTAGTAAGTCTAGACTCGGGATCTTTGGTCATACACACGGGTGACCAAACGGTGTCTGATTTTAGATCCGTTTGAACCGACCTAGAGCCTAGATCATAGACTTACTTTATTATAGCTACTCTTCATGTGAAGGAACATGCGGCTCTTCTTCTATAGATTTTTGTTCTTTATGTCTCCCAGATGGGCTTATTATATATTTTTTTCATCTTCCTCCTTTGATCCAATGGGAATGCCATGATTCCTTGAAGGACTTGTTTGAAATCAAATGTGTCCATATGCTCCAGTCACAAAATCTAATGGAATTGGTGAGATTGATGATTGAGCTGCAACTACTTCCCCTGAAGTAGTTGCAATCTAAGATTTTGTGGGTCATGAGAGACGAATAATGAGCCAAAGAATGGTGGGTAGTGAGTGACACTTTTGGAGTGGTGATTGTTCAAGATGATTGCATATAAGGGATTGTGCCACACATGCATTTCGGCTATGGTGTTTCTAAGGGCCTCCTTTGCTTGAAAACTTGTAGTTCTGCTCAAGTGGGTGCTCACTCTATGGGAGTGTCATATGCCAAAGACTTGTAAATGAGTTGTGTAATAGAACATCACCTATTTAGGACTATTTGTACTACCATCTTTCATTTCCTATGTAAAATTGGTCAATAATCCTATGTGTTATATCTATATTTCTTTACAGACTCTACCAAGTAGAGATTGAACCATATCTTCTTATGGGGTTGTGTGAAGTGATCCTACCCTAGGAACGCAAAATGTTGCATATTCTTAGGGTCATAGATAGACTAGGTGTGATGGGGCTTATTTAATTGATCTTCAATATGTTCCTTTTCTTCATGGCGTCTGGTATTTGCATCTCTTTATCAGTAGGGACTCTTCCCTACACATCTAGAGCTTCACTCACCAATTTTTGGGACAACTTGAATCACTTCAGTTCTTGGTTAGGCAGGAGTGATGGTACGATAAAGGTACTCAGAAGATCCTTATTTGCCCTAGGCTAGAGGGTGTGAATCAAGTAGTGGCATCTCATAAAATCTAACTTTGGTAATGGGCCACTGAAATAGTCCAATAATCCTGCTCTTTCCTAGATGTTATGTAACTCTAATGAGTTTTGTAGCTCCTCAAACTCCCTCAAAAAGAACCAAAACTAGCCCTAGGTATTGTGGAATTGACATTTGGACCCCCATATGTAGTGTGCATCTATCAATGGTCACACCAACTCATTGAACCAATGAAAGTGAGTGTGAACTCTCTCTTTCCATTGTGGGTCCAAGATGGGAATGGTACCCCTATATTTATGGAACTAGATAGTTACTTCTGTGGGGTGCTCCTTGATGGGCACAAATTTGATTTCCATTTTCTAGGATCTAGTTCTTGCTTCTGCCATTGCTTATTCAAATACATACAAATGCGTTTGTGGATGTGCTATAAGAAGGAAATGTTGGAAACAATGTCCATATTGGTCCAAACTCCTTAATTAGCATAAGAAGTCTTTTTAAACAAATAAGCATGTGGCACCTTGGTTGAAATAATTGTCTTCCAAAGAAGCCACCAGAGTTCAAAACCCATAGCGGGTAGTGGCACAACAGTGTATTTTTTTTTGTAAAAGTGTTTTTCTTTTAGTGGCACAAAAATCAAAGCAATGCATATTCTTCATGTAGATGATTTTTCAAGTAGAGTTTTTGTGATCTATTATGATGCCTATGCTTTTTTTCTTTGTCTCATCGTAGAGGGCATGAGGTTGTAGATCTTATCTAATCAAGACCAAGGCTCATTGTGTAGTTATCTTCTTATGCTCAAGCTAGAGCAGGAGCTCAATGCAAGGAGGCATCTTGGAGGAAGTGTTCTCACACACTTGAAGGAGGTGTGCTCTACATCTGGAGACATTTGGATGAGTTTTTGTTAGGAACATACTATGAGTAACAAGTCTACATCTGTGCCCACTTGTTCATTTACTAGTTTCTAATTTAGGATAATCAAAATTCGGGTTTGTTGTACAACATTTCTAAACAATTCATATTCTCCATATTCACACACACACTTTCACACTCTTCATACCTCTTAGGCACACAATCTCTTGTATCTAGTTCCTATTTCTACCTAGATTGAGATATTGTCAGTTTGTATCATATTCACACATTGTAATGTGACATTAAAATATAGATAGTGTAGGTGAGCATCCTAGCTTACCATACACTTTGAAAATATTTTCTATTCTCTCTCTATCTCTCACTCATCATCTTTTTTAGTATTACGGTGTGTATGTTAAGGTCTATTTGTTGGAAGATACTTTAAATATGTGATTAGTTGTTATTGTGTCCCACCCCACTTCCAACATTTGGTATCAGAGAAAGTTGGCATACACCCTTAACAAGATGAGCGATTATAGACTTGAGAATGAAGACAAGCTTGAAGGAACTTTTAACTATCCAATGTGGAGTTTTATGATGATGAATCTATTAGTATCAAAAAACTTATAAAAGATTGTTAATGGCACTTATCCAATGCCAAGAAAAGTTAGAGAAGAGGCTATTTCATCTTCTAGAAGAACCCTTGTTCCTATTTTTGCTCAACAAGAGACCATCATCAAGAGTCAATGGTACTACTACCAAATTACTTCCTACATAAGAGCAATCTAAATGCAATTCTAGGGATGCACTAGCAGTTTCATATATTGCTATGGGAGTCAAGAGGCATACTATACCTCAAATCAGGCCTTGTAGAACCTCTCGACAGGATTGGTTGGAGTTAGAGAATCTCTATAAGAAAGCTCATCTAAGGAGATAGCTATCCAACACAAGGATGAAAGTTGGTGAATCAGTTAAGTCACATATTTTGAAGCTCAAATATTACAAGATTAGTTACTTAATATTGGATTCAACATTTTAGATGAAGAGATGGTCAACACACTTCTAAACTCACTTCCATCTACATATCGTGATTTTTTTACTTCTTTATCTCTCTCTAGAAGAGATAGAGAACTTTCATTTGAAGAGATGCAATTCCTATTACTTCAAGATGAAGATCAACAAAAAGGTATGGAAGAGAATGATGAAGCCATGTTATCATTGTCGAAGGGGAAGAAAAGCAAGTCTACTAGTCTTTCTCCAAATGCTTCCTTTACATCCAAAGAAAAGTCTTTTGACTACATTTGATTCAAAGAAAGAGGTATGCCATTACTATAAGAAACTTGGTAATTTAGCAAAATACAAAACAAGGATTTTTAATGAGAAGAAGAAAGCATCAAGTAATAGTGTTGAAGATGACCCAAAACCTAAATCTTCAAAGATAGATCCATATGCATGTGTTACTATTCAAGAGGTAGCTTTTGATCATGTAGCATTAAATGCAATCTCATATAATCCTTGGATTTTTTATTCTAGAGCTACTAAGCATATGACAAGTTGTAGAAAGGTATTTTCTTCCCTTTCTAACTCTTTCGATAAAAGAGTGACCATTGCAGATGGTCATGAGTTGGATGTTGTTGGTGTTGGAGAAGTGAACCTAAAGTCCAAAGTAGGTGGAAATTTTACAATTTGTAATGTTCTTTATGTTCCAGACATGAAGAAGATTTTTCTCTCTATATGTACTTTCTTGTGAGTACTTTCTTGTGAGATGGTTATAAGGTTATTTTTAAGAAAAATTCATGTCAAATCCTCTCATCTGATGAGGAGCATTGTCTACTTCAAGGTGAAAACAGAAGTGGCATGTTTGTGTTATCCAAAATAAGTCATGCTAATCTTGCTAGGTCTTCTACACCTAAGGAAAACATGAAGTTGCGGCATGCTAGATTTGGTCATATCAGTTACACAGCTCTCAAGCATATTAAAGATCAAGGTATGGTGGAGATTTTTCCTACTTTTTCTTTATGAGATGATGTAGAGTCTTGAAGGAAAGATTCACAAACTTCCTTTTAAGAGGCATGGATACATCATGGCCACAAGGAAGTCGTAGATCATACATTCAGATACTATTCAAGGTTTCAGGTACTTTGTTACGTTCATTGATGATTTCTCAAGATATTCATGGATTTACATTCTTAAAGTGAAGTTAGATGTTTTTCCTAATTTAAAAAAATTCTTAGCTATGGTTGAAAAGGAAAGTTTGTCATAGATCCAGATTTTGAGAAGTGATGGAGGAGGAGAGTACATGGCTAAAGACTTTAAATTCTTTTTTTAAAGAAAAAGGTATCTCTCATCAACTCACTATTGCTGTGCCAAAACAAAATGGTGTTGGAGAGAGAAAGAATAGGATACTTGTTGAGATGATGCATAGTATGATTTCATCCAAAAAGCTCTCTCCCAAGCTTTGGTTTGATGTAGTAAATATATCTAATCACATTCTGAATAGGTCTTTTGTAAAAGCTGAAGGTTATCACACCTTCTGAACCTTATTATGGCAAGAAACCCAATGTGAGTTACTTCAAAGTTTTTTGTTCCCTAGCTTATGTTCACATTGAGAAGAAGGATCATGTAAAAGTCATTAAAGTCGTCTTGATTGGTTATGCAATCAAAAGCAAGTGACACAGATTCTATGTTCCATATACATGTGATATCCTACTCTCATGCAATGCATATATTGCAGAAAGTCAGATTTATAATAAAAAGCAAAAGATTCCAAATTTCATAAAAATAGGTGACTATGAATTTTTCATAAGAAATTTGAATTCTTATATTCAGCCATACAAAGGGGGTGATGAACCTTCTCAAACCCTAAGAGATGCACTTAATAAAGCTGAAGAGAGAATTCAATTACCTACATCTAGACCTAGTCCATCGTTAGTACCTCTTGAAGTTTCAGCTTATGAACTTGGAGAAGGCTCCAGAGTTCTAGAAGAAAGAGATTTCGAAGAACCAGAAAGGATTTGGCACCACATTTCACGGATACACCAAAGTGGTCATATCAAACTTGGAAGGACAATGGTATAAAGGAATACACTAGAAGAACCAGAATTCAAACAAGGACACAACAAACATACCAAGTAAATTATGCAAAACATTTTGAGATTCATAATATTTTAATTCTTACTTTAGATGAGAAAGAACCAACTAGTGTTCAAGATGCACTACAAAGTGATATGATTATCATGTTGATATATTTATGTAGTGATGTGTGTGAACACTCTAGGACCGCCGGGCCACTTTTTTCCCTCTTTAGGAGGTTTTTTTCCCCCGGCTTGTATATATGCCTATTGATGGACTACTTCTTTGTACATTCTCTAGTAATAGATTCAATATTGTGTGTTGTGCTCCAAGCTTCTTCTTCTTTCTTGTGTTGTTCATGTGCTTCCGCTGATGTCTAACTCCAATAATTGGTATCGAAGCAAGTCGCCGCTTCATCTAGGGTGTCGTCTAGACCTCTCCGGTTGCAGTCTCAAAATCACACAAATTTTGGTGAGCATACTTAGCGTGTTTCCGAGAACAAAATAGCTTTGTTGTGTGGTGCCAAAATCGCGATATGAGCTCGTTTCCGCCTCCGAACGCACTATCACAGTGCTTGTGCATGCTATTTCATCTTTTTGTGCCAAAGGTATATACTAGTTTTGGCTCACCATTATAAGCATCTCAAAGTTTGCTACAAAGTTTAGCAGAACTTGTATGGGCAGTTCTGTTCAATTTTTTGAGATACAATTAATTTTCTGCATCAAGGTATTTTAGTTATCGGCCATGGCTAAAAGCAGTGATGTATTTCGTATGTTGTCTGTTGAGGATAAGTTGGATGGTACCAACTACCTGTAGTGGGCTTATATGTTGTAACATGTATTGGTTGCAAAAGGACTGTGAAACATTGTGCGGGGTGTTGAAAAACGTCCTATCACATCTGTGACTGTTACAACTACAATTACTGAAGCTGATGCAGAAAGTGTCAAAGATGATGATATTTTGCATATTCATGTTCATGCTACGGTTTGTGCTCCACCTACTATAGAGAAAATTTTTTGGGATGGCAAAGATGCCCAGGCACATGCATTGATAGCTTTGTTGTCAAACGTGCTATTATTCCTCACATTGGCTCTTGCCAAACAGCTAAGGATGCTTGGGATAGACTTACCACATTGCAAGCTAGGAATGAGGCTCATGTTGCTTACCTCCAAAAACAGTTGGAGAGTGAGCACATGAATGAAGGTGATTCTATGGACAGTTTTCTAACAAAGATCAAAGACTTGAAGGAACAGCTGATTTCTATTGATGAGGTTATACTAGATAGCTCTTTTGTGCAAACCGTTCTAAATGATCTTCGTGATTCATATCAAAGTTTTGCTTCTACTCTTCGGTTGATGATGAAAGGCAATCCAAATGCCTTGTCATTTGAGGAGTTAGTCTATGTTCTGTTGCAGGAAGATCACTCTAGGCAGAACAGGTCCATTATGTGTGTTGCAGATCAAGCTTTCTTAGCTAGTCAGAAGGGCAAAGGAAAATGGAGCTCTTCAATTAGTAAGCAAAAATCTGCTAATTCTGCACAATCGAAGAGGGAAGACAAAGATGAAAAGAAATCAAAAAAGCAAAAATTGCTTTGCAAGTATTGTGAGGGAAATTATCATATCATAAAGAACTGTCCAAAATTGGCTACTAAAGAGGCAAAGAAGAAAGAGGATGGAATGGTTGTTGTAGAAGCCTCTACACCAAAAATAGAGTCTGCTAATCTTGTGCAAGAAGAAGAATGGGTGTTTACTACTGTTGGCAATTTTGACCCATCTTCTCATGAGCAGTGCATGTCTGCAGTAGACTCAGATGTTTGGTACTTTGATAGTGGGGTGACCAAACATATTACCTTGCAGCGTAGTTTCTTCGCTTCACTCGAGCTAGAATTAAGACTGGACCAACTGTGGAACAACACGAAAAGCTTTACCCACAACTGTGGATATGTGGTTGACAGCTTACCAAGCTAGAATTAAGACTGGACCAACTGTGGAACAACACACAAGCTTTACCCACAAGGAGAATTAGAAAAAGAGAGGCTTGCTTTATGCAGGAAACTCATAGAGGTAGCGCAAGCAACCCTAGAAAAGACTATCCCAGCCCTTCCAAAGCAGAGGAGCAATACAAGGAGTGTGTTAAAGCCAGGGATAAAGAACTTAAAGAGAAGGATGACAAATGTGAGCGAGTGAAAACCCAAGACGAACCTATGTCAACAATACCTGACTTAGAGCCCGACTGGCCAAAAGAATTATGGAATAGAATCCGAGAAAACAATGGAAGAGGAATGGAGTGACTAAGCCTCCCTTTGAGGAATTAGATGTGGAAGTTTACCAACGAAATCCCAACATGGAAGAAGTATATGAGGAAGTATCAAGACTAGTCCGAAATAGAGAAGAAGCTCATAGCATTTCAACCTTACCAAATTACGTGGGAGAATATGAAAAGGAATCCATGATAATCCAAGCGCCCATAGTACAGGGAAAAGGAAACTCAGATAAGAATTCAGACAATCTAACAAAACTTAAGAAGATGAAGGTACAATGAAAACTGACTGTGGAAGAATTACTTCGGGTTAAACCGCAAATATGGAAACAATTAGCAAGTCAAATAGAATTAGGACAGGAGAAGGATGAAAAGGAAAACAAGGGAAAAGAAAACCCATCTAAGTACAAATCCCAGTAGATAAGGTGGGAGAATTTAGTGGAGGAGATGAAGGTAATACATGTCTACCTGTCACTTACAATGGGTACATGACCAAGGCTATACTAGACACAGGAGCAGGAGTAGGAATTGTCACCAAGGAGATTTGGGAGAAATGGGGAAAGCTTGCCTTACGGCCCACATGCATGAAGCTCCAATTAGCAGACGGTCATGTGTCAAAGTACACAGGTAGTGCACCATTAATTGGCTCACAAAGGGTAAAATTGGAAGAAGTTGGTTGCAGATTGCAGAGGTATTTTTCTAATTTCCCTAAGGTTCAAAGTGTTTTAAAATTATTTTGGAAGGTTCAAGTGAACCCCTCTCTTAGGTGCACAAGTGAAGAATTAAAAGACAAAATGTGAAGGTATGTGAAGCGCTAGCATACGCAGAAGTGAAAGTATGAAAGTATGGCCCCCCAATTAAAATTTTTGTTTTTAGTCTAAAGTCACTATAGCACAAAACAGGGATTCGTTGGCTGCCCACTTTTGGAGATAATCTTGGGACATCAAAGTGAGCACCAAGATACTCTTGCAGTTAGGAGCGTATGTGAATCGACACTCAAATCAAGGCAAGGACTATTCTTGGAAAAGCAAGAGTAAGCAAGACTAAGCAAGGTGAGCATAGCCTAAGCTAAGCAAGAGAGAAAAGTGCAAGAGACACACAGCGTGCGACGCAGAGAAGTGAAGTGCAAGGTGTGCATGAAGAGTGACTAAGAAGTGTGCAGAGAAGTGTTAAGCTATTCCCTTAAGGATCCCAAGGTCACATTGTAGTGTGCGTGTGCCGACAGAAGGTGTCCAATCCCTCCCCCTTATTGGAAGCTTGGTGCAAGGTGTGCACAAGTGCAGGCTTGGAGAAGGTGGAGGTCTGGTGCAGAGGAGGTCAGCCGCAACAAGACCTTGGGTATTTGGTATTTTGTAATTGCGCTCTGTGGGATTTTGCACAGAAGCATTGGATTGTATTGTGCATCACCATTGCATTTGTCTTATTATAATAAATCGATAGAGGCTTCGAGTGTGCATCTTTCTTCTTGTCTTTCCCTTTTCTCCTACAAACACTCAAATCCCTTCTTGTCCAAGAATCCCCCAACAAAATTTGGCATGCTCGGTGGGACTCCAAGGAGATTTGAGCATAGGAGAAGCCAAGTGCAAAGGGTAGAAGAGTTCAAGTGCCGATAGTACTACTTCAGTGGACTAAGAGGTAAATATTCTTATCAATTATCTCATACTAAAAGGACTATGAACAAACCATGATCGCAACCTGGTCCCAAACATTGAGGGTCACCTACAAGAAAACAAGAAGGAAGGCTATTAGAAGATCCTCTAGTCCACTATCTTCAACCTCATCAATAAAGAGCATGGCAGGACAGGTAGACTTGGAAACCTTACTATCAAGATTAAATATAAAATTTCCTTCTTTCAAAGGCCTAGCTCAGGAAGATCCGGACGAGCATATTAGAAGGTTTTTGGCACTATGCAAAACTAGAGGCTTAATGGGAAGGGAGGATGCCTTTTTGATACTCTTCCCTGCCACATTAGAAGGGTTAGCAGATAAATGGTTCAGCAAGTTTGCTGAGAACCATTTTACAACTTGGGACTTAATGAAAGATGCACTCAAAACCCAATTCCAGCATGGAAATACTATAGAGATCATCATAGGGGAACTAGAAAATTTGAGATTAGGTCCAGGTGAAAAGTTCTCAGAGTTTGTGACTAGGGCCAAGGCACTAATGGCTAAATTGGCAGATCCACCACATGAGTTTTTTGTTAAGAAATGGTTAGCTAAGCCACTTCCAGTGACCACCCAATGTAAAATCAAGGCATTAGTGTTGCCCACAGCCTCCATAGAGGAGTTCATCAACACAGCCACACGGCTGGAGTAGATAAGGCAACAATATGGAGCCATTTCTTCTCAACTACCCTAATCTACAGAAATGGAGGATCCAGTAATCCAGCTAAGGAAAGAGCTGGATGGCTTAAAAAGGAATAAGCCCCACAAAGAGGAGGAGAATGTTGTTACTCAGTTGAGGAGGGAGATTGAGGCTTTAAAGCTCCAAAAGGAGGAAGAAGCCCAAGCAGAGGAATTGGTTGAGCTGCGACAAGAGTTGTTGGAACTCAAAGGGGATGGCATCAAGAGTGGACTTTGGTGTACCATGTGCAACAAGCAAGGCCATATAGTAAGTGAATGTCCTCTGTTAAGTGTGACTTGCCAATTATGCAGGAAAGCTGGTCATGAGGCCCAGGAATGCCAATAAAGGGGAATACCTGCAACAACATATTGGACACAAGGAGGACCCTTACCACTAGCAAATGTGATGGTGGCTGCACCCAACCACGGTAACAATTATAACCCTAGACAGAAGGATAATTTTGGAAATGGGCCAAGGAGGCCAATTATTTTTTTTCGATGTGGAGAATGTGGGCATTATCAAAGTAGCTGCACCCTAACAGAAAATGCCCCTCCTTGCAGGAACTGCCCAGAGGCTAGAGACCACTATACTAATTGTTGCCCTAAGAACCAAGCATCTTCATCTAGTCCCCACATTCAAATGATTTCTGTGTGCAAAGAAGAAATGGTAGAGCAAGTTAGGGTGCCATCACCATCTACCAGGGTGGTGCAATTAGAAGAACTTGAATCTTTTACAGTGCATACAAGAAGCAAGGGGAAGGCTCAAGTGGACATAGGTCAAGAATCAATGATTAATGGATTGAACAAAGACAAAGTTACATCTGAAGACAAAGCCACCACATGTGCAGATACAAGGCAAAAAGAAAATTTCATAGGTACCAGTGATGCTATTAGACATGCATTCAATAGGGCTCATGAAGAGTCTGATAAGTCAAATGGAGCCTATGCTCTTAAGGAATCCGAAGCTTCTAGACTACTCAAGTCCATGAAAAAGGAGGTCAGTATTTTTGACTTAATAAAGATGGATGGGAAATTCAGGTCAAAACTCTTGCAGATAATTGATGAAATGTCCACAACAAGTTCAGTGGTAAAGGCTGCTGTTATGCATAAAGATAAAAGTGTAGGGGAAGGACCCCTCACATATTACAAGAGCCCTTGGCTAACAGTCTCTATCAAAGGTCATGAGTTTCAAGGAGTTATTGTGGATGGTGGTTCTGGCATTAACTTGATGCCTAAATATACCATGAAAAAGATTGGACTATACCCTTCAAGACCTATCAACTTCACTGTAACACTAGCAGATCAAAGCATACTAAAATCTATGGGAGTGGTCCTTGGAGTCCCAGTCAAGGTACAAGGTACCATCTTTAACTTGGACTTTGTTGTTTTAATGTTGCCATAGGTAGAAGGAAGTTTCCCCCTATTAATTGGGAGACCTTGGTTAAGGCATGCCAATGTGCTGCATGATTGGGGCAAGGATACAATGTGGGTAAAGCAAGAGGGAAAAGGGTTGCAGCAGATAATTTTAGAAGAAGGACTAGACAATCAGAAAAATACTAGCATGATGTAGACAATTGGTATTTGTATGGAAGAAGAATTGTTGGACATCCCAGAAGTTGATCTATTTGAAGGAGCAAATTTATATGAAGATGAAAACATGTTGGCTTGGCTCCATGCAGACGACCCATCTTACTGGTATGGATTTTTTCCAAACTCAAGTGGAGAGGAAGCATATGAAGAAAAAGAGGACATCATTCAGGGTACTGACTCGAGTGAGACAGTCTCAGTAAAAGGCCATGGAAGAGATAAGAAAAGAGAAGCTCTTAAGTGTAGCAGTGATGAATCTACCTCAAATCATATGTCAATGGCCATTTTTTTATGGATACTGGTATGGTTATTGTTACCGTTAGTGTCCATGTGAAAGGCCAAATGGCCACCGGACACTTCTTTGTATATGTTCTTTAGTAAAACATATAGTGGCTTGGTCAGTCACAGACTGTAAGTTCGACCGCATTTTTAAGACCTAAGAAGTCTGTCTTCGTGCTCCCTGTGTACTGCGTTTTCTGCGTATTCTACAACCTCTGTGCGGAGTACTACGTGTGTGGCATCAAGAGCTCAGTTTTCTACTCCGAGCATATCATCGTGGAGCTCTCGAGAAGGAGAGTGCAGTGTGGTGCATCACCATCGAAATACTTCACTGGTATCAGAGCAATTCGAGGCAAAAAAAAGCTTTGTTCCTTTTGTGCGAGCGAAGCGAACCCCCCCCCCCCCCCCCAGGCTTTCTCCAAGGCTTACGACTAAGGCGGCGACCAAGGCATAGACCTTGGCATCCGAGTCACCGAAGTCACCGTTGGCTGCGCGCGAGGGAGGACCTCAACGATTAAGGAATATAGAGGTTCCCGGTACTTCCCGGGAGGTCACCCATCCCAATACTGTTCCCCCCAGAGCTCGCTTAACCGTGACAATCTCTTGCCACTAAGCTACACTCGTGGTGTTTGAAGAAGGGGAAAGACTAAGGTTGACATTACCTTGAACAAGTTTTGGTCCCTCAAAGCTTCATTTTTTATTTTAAAGCCTATTTCTGAAGCAATTTTGGGGTGTTTTTGGAGCCATTTCGGAGTACTTTCGCACGTAGTTCTCTTCACACAGGTCCAAGAACATCAAGAAGAGTGTTCCTTGTACTTCTGAGACAATAAATATCAACCTTTGGGGCTGTATTTTCAGCCACACTCGTAAAACTACAGGTTTCTGGAGGGGTTTTCAGTTTTGGTGGGAGCAGTCGCTGCAAATTTATGCAGGTTTTTAAAGCCTAAAACATCAGAGTTGACAGACACTTGCAGGTGTTATTGGCTAGTTTTTGGGCTGTGTATTCAGCTTTTCAGTGTCATTTTACTGCATATATTGAGCACATACACACCATGTACTCTTCTATGGATACCGCTTATGTACGTCCATGTGGGCATTGATATAGCGGTTACGTTCTTTGCATAAAGCCTTTTACGTTTGATAAAGAGGGTCGTGGTGAGGTTTTCTTAACTGGGAGACACCCAGATGTCGGGGTCTCTTCGGTGATGCAGGTGGAAGACTTAGCCAGCCTCGCCATAGGAGATGTATGATAGTTGTTCATAGGTGCTTGATAAGCCTAGTTGGCTTCTATTGGGTAACTGATTATATACAGTGGAGTCAATGATTCACATGCAGGTAGACATGTCAGTACTTGCAGTTTTATGATACTTTGACATTGGTCATATGCTAATTTTGCAGAGGATACTCTGGCAAAATTTTTCCAGATTTCTGGTTTAGTCAACTATATAGTGGTCGATTTACTCCTTGATACACTTATTTGTTGGTGTTTGGACTCTTCTAGCTCCATTATCATTCTATTCAGTTCTCTACGATCATGGCATCAGAGGTCTCAGGCACATCCGGTGGATCAGGGTCTAGTGCTAGCGTTCCGAGGAGGAGCTATAACTTGCAGGGCAAAGACCATTTTGAGATCCGAAAATTTGATGGCACAAACTTTGCTCTATGGAAGAATCAGATTAAAGATGTGCTGATTCAAAGAAGGCAATGGAAGCCAGTAAATGGGATTTCAAACAAGCCTGCTGACATGGATGAAGATGATTGGGATGAGTTAGATGAAATGGCCAGGTCTACCATTTGCTTGCACCTAGCAGATAATGTTTACTTTACAGTATTAGACTGTGAAAGTGCAGAGGAGCTTTGGAAGAAGTTATGCAATACATATGAAAAAGAGACGGCATCAAATAAAGTATATCTGATGAGAAAATTATACGACCTTATGAAGGACACAGATAGTGTTGCTGCTCATCTAAATGAGTTTGATGCCATATTCTCCCAGTTACAGGCTCAGAAAATGGATATGGACAATGAAATGAAAGCAGTATTGCTGTTATGCACCCTGCCATCATCATGGGATACATTTTTCACAGCTATTAGCAATAGTGCACCAGGTGGTAAACTCGTCTATGATGACATATGTGGAGCACTCTTGAGTGAGGAGATTCGTAGAAAATCTATGGTTGGCACTCAGAGTGGAGATGCATATAATGTTCGTGATTCTTACCAAGGAAAGAATCAACGTGGCAGGAGCAAGAACAAGGATAAGAATGGTCAACGGAATAAGAGCAGAAGTAAATCAAGGAAGAGGGATATTGAATGCCATTATTGTCATAAGAAAGGACACATGAAGAAAGACTGTTATGCATTAAAGAATGCTAAAGGTAAAGGACAGAATGTTGATGGGCATGTTAAACAGTTACCTGCACCATCTACTTCGACTGTGAAGATTGAAGAAATTAATGCTATTTCTGATGATGCTGATGTGTTGACACTTGATAGTACTGTGCCATCTGAGGCACTTATGGCTGATTCTCTTTCCCACACCTGGCTGCTAGATTCTGGTGCTTCTTTCCATGTGACACCACATAGAGAATGGTTCTCTAATTATGCAGCAAAGTCTCTTGGTACCGTGAGACTTGGTGACTCTTACCAGTGTGATGTTGTGGGGATTGGAGATGTGGTTGTGCAGTTCATTGACGGTTCAAAATTTACTATGCATAATGTACGCCATGTACCTCAGTTATCACACAGTTTGATGTCAGTTGGTCAACTTGATGACCTTGGTTACAAGGTGGTCTTCTATGCTCAGACCTTTCGTATATCAAAGGGCAATATGGTTATTGCAAAAGGAAGGAAAGTTGGCTCACTTTACCCTTTATTTGTATCACAGAAAGAACACTTGTTAGCTGTTACCGAACAGCCTATGGCTTGTATTTGGCATGGTCGTTTGGGCCATATATCTCGTAGTGGAATGGAAAATCTTTCTCGTTCTGGCTACTTACCTGTGTTATCTTTCTCTGATTTTTCATTTTGTGAGCATTGTCAATATGGAAAGCAAACCAGAAATGTGCATGAAACGCACATTGACTCTTCAATTCAGCCTTTAGATCTTGTTCATACAGATGTGTGTGGTCCTATGCCCACTAGGTCCTTAGGTGGTTCTCTTTACTTTGTCACTTTCATAGATGATGCTACTAGAAAAGTCTGGGTATATCCTATCAAATCGAAGGATGATGTATTTCCTAGTTTCAGAAAATGGCTTGCTTCAGTTGAAACTGAAAAAGGAACTAAGCTTAAGGCTTTACGTTCAGATAATGGGGGTGAGTATACCTCACATGAATTCAGCCTTTTCTGTCAGTGTAGAGGGATTCGTAGAGAGTTTACAGCTCCTTATACCCCAGTACAGAATGGTGTAGCTGAGAGGATGAATAGAACTATTCAAGATAGAGTAGTCTCTATGTTGCATCATGCAAACCTCTCACAAGGTTTTTGGGCAGAAGCAGTATTGACTGCAGTTCATGTGATTAACCTTTCACCTAGTACTGCCAAAGGTCTGAAAGTGGCACAAGAGTTATGGACAGGGAAACCACCATATTATGATCATCTTCGAGTTTTTGGGTGTGAAGCATATGTTCATATACCCAAGAATCTTAGACAGAAGTTGGACCATAAGTCAAAGAAATGCATTTTTCTTGGATATGGTCGAGAAGGACAATTTGGATATCGCTTATGGGATCCTGAAACACCGTGAGTGATCAGAAGTAGTGATGTCATTTTTAATGAGTCTAAGATGCATAAACAGCCGATTAAGGAGGTTGAAGTGAGAAGAGTGGTGTTTGAGGATACTAGTCCTCCGGTTAGCATGCATAAAAATGCTACACATAGGGATGTTCAAGAGAATGTCCATTCAGATCAGTCTGCACATGTTCCTGTTCAGCAACCATTGAGACGTTCTGCACGTGTCTCATATCCACCTGATAGATATGTTCCACGTTTAGATTTTGTTATGCTAACAGATGCCGGTGAGCCCTCTTGCTACAAAGAGGCTATGCAGACAGAGGATCATGTCAAGTGGGAGCGTGCCATGAAGAGTGAGTTGGATTCTATTCACAAGAATGGTACTTGGGACTTAGTACCTTTGCCAAAGGGCAGGAAATCTTTACCATGTAAATGGGAATATAAGCTGAAATTCACATCAGATAGTGCTTCTCCAAAATATAAAGCACGACTTGTTGCAAAGGGTTTTAAGCAACAACATGGTGTTGATTTTGAGGAAATCTTCTCTCCAGTGGTCAAGATGACTACTTTGCGCATGTTGCTTGGATTCGTTGCAATGGAGGACTTAGAGTTAGTCCAAATGGATGTGAAAACAGCTTTCTTGCATGGAGATCTTACAGATGAGATCTATATGGAACAACCAGAGGGTTATGTAGTTCCTGGCAAGGAAAGTCTAGTTTGTAAGCTCAAGAAGAGCTTGTATGGACTTAAACAGTCTCCTAGACAATGGTACCAAAAGTTTGATGCTTTTATGAAGTCCCAAGGCTATTCTCGGAGCAATGAGGATCATTGTCTCTACACAAAGAGATGTTCTGATGGCAGCTTGATATGCTTGATACTTTACGTCGATGATATGTTGATTGCTGGGAAGTCCTCTTATGATTTGTCAATTCTCAAAAAGAAGTTGAGTCAGACATTTGATATGAAGGATTTGGGGGATGCCAAACATATTCTTGGCATGCGCATCACTCGTGATAGGAGTAAAAGATGCATATACTTGTCTCAAAGTGAGTACATATCCAAAGTACTTCATCGACTCAATATGCAGGGTGGAAAGGCATTGAGTACACCTTTACCCACATATGTGAAATTGAGCAAGGATGACTGCCCCAAATCAGATGAGGAAAAGGAATTCATGACCAAAATTCCCTATCAGTCTGCTGTTGGTAGTCTCATGTATGCTATGGTAGCTACGAGACCAGACATTGCATTTGCAGTGGGAGTTGTGAGCAGATATATGTCTAATCCTGGCAAGAAACATTGGGAAGCGGTCAAAATGATTTTGAGATATCTGAGTGGCACTAAGGACAAGTGTCTATGCTTAGGTAGAGGGAAAGCATCCATTATTGGTTACACAGATTCTGACTATGCTGGTTGTGTAGACAATCGTAAGTCTACATCAGGGTACATTTTTCATTTTGCTGGAGGTGCTATCTCTTGGAGATCTCGTCTTCAAGAATGTACAGCTATTTCCACCATAGAAGCAGAGTATGTTGCAGCAAGTGAGGCATGTAAGGAAGCATTGTGGCTTTCTCGTCTTGCTTATGATATGGGTTTGCCTCAACATGTACCTCACTTGCTCAGTGATAGTCAGAGTGCCATTGCTTTGGCTAAGAATCCGGTCTATCATGCAAAGACCAAGCACATTGAGGTGAGGTATCACTTCATTAGAGATTGTTTAGCCACTGAGAGCATTATTCTTGAGAAGGTTCACACTCGAGATAATGCTGCAGATGCTTTGACTAAAGCTCTACCACAGGATAGCTTTCGACACTGTTGTCACTTGATGGGGGTTACTTGATTCTTGATCTTACGCAGTCACTTGTATACTGTGTAACATGCCCATCAGGTGGGAGGTATAGTTTGTATACTTACACTCAGGTATTCTTTATCATTCTTTCTTTTTTCTCCCATAGTTACTCTGGCCATATTGGCCTTTAGTGGGAGATTGTTACCGTTAGTGTCCATGTGAAAGGCCAAATGGCCACCGGACACTTCTTTGTATATGTTCTTTAGTAAAACATATAGTGGCTTGGTCAGTCACAGACTGTAAGTTCGACCGCATTTTTAAGACCTAAGAAGTCTGTCTTCGTGCTCCCTGTGTACTGTGTTTTCTGCGTATTCTACAACCTCTGTGCGGAGTACTACGTGTGTGGCGTCAGGAGCTCGGTTTTCTACTCTGAGCATATCATCGTGGAGCTCTCGAGAAGGAGAGTGCAGTGTGGTGCATCGCCATCGAAATACTTCAGTTATCATCTGTTATGTCAATTTTTATGATAGTAAGTGCATGGCTTTACAAGGATGTGGAAGGAGTACCTCCATGTCTTTGGAAACAGAAGGTTCCATTTGATGAAGAAGCGGGAATAGTAAAAATGGAATTTTGCAGATTAAGTCATAATGTAGCTGAAACAAAGATACAAAAGATGCAGTATGGAGGAGATAATATTTTTCTGAAGGATTTAGGATACAACTATCAGATGATCAGTGTGCCCAACAAGAAGACAAAACAAATGAAGTGAAGCATAATTGGAGATTATGGAGGAGTTTTTCTGAGTCAAACTATCAAGGCTCAAGGCCTATCATCAACAAAAGTGAAGATTCATGGATCACCTGGAACCTGTAAGATTTGTCCAGGTTGTACATAGTCTTCTCATTTCATTTTGCTTAAGTTTTAGTAGTTTTCTTTATCCATTTCATGCTTGTTCCTTGAGTTTTTATCAAATTTAGCAACCATTTGATAGCCTTTGCATAAGTTCAATTTTTGGAAATTTTTTTGGGAATTTTTAAAGCATTTTTAGAATTTTTCTAGCATTGTTCATCATTTTCCGATGTCATTTTCTTGCCAAATTGGAGGAATAATAGAAGATCTCTATGGTTTTGAGTGAGGGAAGTCGCTTAGACCTGTAGGGAATTTTTTGAGAATTTTTCAAAAATTTTTTGGAATTTTTTGGATTTTTTTGTAATTTTTTTTGAATTTTTTCATTATTTTTCTCTTTTTTTGAAAAAAAAAATGGAAGGCCCCTCACGCGAATTTTTTGCGAAAAAAAAGCCCCCCCTAGGAATTTTTTCGACCAAAAAAAAAATCCCCCCTCCCTCTCTCTCTCTCTCTCTCTCCACCCCCGGCCCCCCCTCCTGCCCCTCCCCCCCCCCTTGCCCCCCCCTCCCCCTCTCTCCTCCTCTCTCTCTCTCTCTCTCTCTCTCTCTCTCTCTCTCTCTCTCTCTCTCTCTCTCTCTCTCTCTCTCTCTCTCTCTCTCTCTCTCTCTCTCTCTCTCTCTCTCTCTCTCTCTCTCTCTCTCTCTCTCTCTCTCTCTCTCTCTCCCCTCCCGTGCCCCCCGTGCCCCCCCCTCCTCGCCCCCAAATTTTTTTAATTTATTTTTTTGTTTTCTTTTTATTTATTTTTTATTTTTTTTATTATAATCACTTTATTTTTTCTTTTGAATTTTTTTATTATTTATTATTTTTTATTTTTTATTTTACTTTATTTTTATTTTTTCCCAGCACGCACCTTCAAGTATTAAAAAAAAGGGAGTCGTTTTATTTTATTTTTCTTTTTAATATTTTAATATATATATAAATATATTTTTTTTTATTTTTTTATGGCTCAATCCTTTTGGCTCTGGATCGCACCTCTGATGGTCATTTTTTTCAAATTTGGGCTCATTTAAATGTATTTTGGCACCTCTGGATTCATTTTTTGATTTAATTTTTCCAAAATCCTTCATTTTCTCTAACTTTTGGTCAAAACCCACATAATTTGAGCAGATTTATCATGTGTTTTTATTTAAACACATGGTCCACATTGTCTATTCTCACCTCATTTCAACATAGGTTACACTTTTTCCCATGTGCACCCTTTGTAGCTCTAATCTTTGATCTTTTGGACCCTCTCCAGACCCCATAATCCTACTCCCTCACCCTCGCTTTACCTTTCTAGCCAGCCACATCCTTACCCCTCTCTGCCCTATCCATCTCAACCCCCTCAGCCCTCCCTTCCCCCTCCTTTCTACCCTCCCCTTGCCCTCCTTTGCTTTTCCATGCAACAATTCCACTTTTGGGTTCTTCTCTGGTGCTTGTTCTCTCCTTCTTCTGGTGGACTTGGTCGTTGCTCAGGTGTCCTTTTAAAGATTTTGCAGCACAAATATTATGTTGTCATATCTGCTCAGAGTTTTGGTTGTAGCTCTCCGGGACGGAGAGCACATTAGGTGGTGGGCAACTATTGAGCCCATAAAAGTCATATTGGTCAAAGTCAATTGTAGTCAAAGTCAAATATAATCAAAGTCAAAAGGTAAAAGTCAAATCGGTCAAGGTCAATAGGGGCAAATTCAAAGTGTTAAAGTTCAGGTGTCAAAGTGCACAGGTAGTGCACCATTAATTGGCTCACAAAGGGTAAAATTGGAAGAAGTTGGTTGTAGGTTGCAGAGGTATTTCTCTACTTTCCCTAAGGTTCAAAGTGTTTTTAAAGTGTTTTGGAAGGTTTAGGTGAACCCCCCTCTTAGGTGCACAAGTGAAGAATTAAAAGACAAAATGTGAAGGTATGTGAAGCGACAGCGTACACAAAAGTGAAAGTATGAAAGTATGGCCCCCCAATTAAAATTTTTATTTTTAGTCTAAAGTTACTACAGGACAAAACATGGATTCGTTGGCTACCCACTTTTGGAGACAATCTTGGGACATCAAAGTGAGCACCAAGATACTCTTGCAGTTAGGAGCATACGTGAATCGACACTCAAATCAAGGCAAGGACTATTCTTGGAAAAGCAAGAGTAAGCAAGACTAAGCAAGGTGAGCATAGTCTAAGATAGGCAAGAGAGAGAAGTGCAAGGGACACAGAGCATGCAATGCAGAGAAGTGAAGTGCAAGGTGTGCATGAAGAGTGACTAAGAAGTGTGCAGAGAAGTGTTAAGCTATTCCCGCCAAGGATCCCAAGGTCACATTGCAGTGTGCGCGTGCCGACAGAAGGTGTCCAATCCCTCCCCCTTATTGGAAGCTTGGTGCAAGGTGTGCACAAGTGCAGGCTTGGAGAAGGTGGAGGTCTGGTGCAGAGGAGGCCGACAGCAACAAGGGTATTTGATATTTTGTAATTGCGCACTCTGTGGGATTTTGCACAGAAGCATTGGATTGTATTGTGCATCACCATTGTATTTGTCTTATTATAATAAATCGACAGAGGCTTCCAGTGTGTATCTTTCTTCTTGTCTTTCCCTTTTCTCCTACAAACACTCAAATCCCTTCTTGTCCAAGAATCCGCCAACACCTTTCTCTCATACCCTAACAGCCTCCATACTCTACAAAATGGAGCTACAAAGGGGGTTAGAATATGAGAGTGCATCTTCTTTTGTATCTTGGAGTCACTCTATTTCTATTTTGTTTAGATTTTATATTATATCCTTTGTATTTGGGTACCTTGCCATTTGCTTCTACCATTGTATTCATTCTCCTTTGAGAGGAGTTATCCCACATGAGATGTACTTTGTAGAGCCCCTCCCAAATCTATATAAGGAGGGCCTCTCCCCCCATTTGTAGTTGGTTAGAAGCCTGAGGAGCCTACTCCATGCTCTTGGCAAGCTCATTTCAAATCCATATGAGTTTACTCATTTCTTGGTCTACTCACTTTGAGTCTCTCACACTCTTTCTTTTGTGAGTACACTTCTCTTTTCATTTTGCTTCCACGTGTACTCTCTACAACATATTACTTACCATAGGTTTATGTCCATTCCAAGCCTCATAAGGAGTGATGACTCTTAATGCTTTTGTAGGGCATCCATTCAGCACATAGTTTGTACACATGACTGCTTCCATCCAAAACGTGTCAAGAAAGTGCTTTCCTTTAACCATACATCGTGCCATTTTAAGAAGTTTTCTATTTTTATGCTCGGCAACACCATTTTTTTGAGGTGTATATGGCACCATAAATTGGCATGAAATACCTCTTTCGCAAAGAAAAGCATTAAACTCATGTGACATGTATTCACCACCATGATCTGTGTGTAGAGTCAAAAGCTTGTTTGAAGAATATTTTTCAGCCATAGCTAAAAATGCTTTGAAGCAAGAAAATACCTCATTCTTTGCTTTCATAGGATACACCCATGTATGGTGAGTAGCATCATCAATGAAGGTAACAAAATACACATGCTTCCCAAAACATGGAGTCTTGATGGGACCACATGTATCACTATTAACAAGCTGCAATTTTCTTGTAGTGTGTGTATGAATATCTTTTGGGAAAGGAGCACAATGAATTTTTCCAAGAGTGCAACCTTTACATGCATGCTTTTCAATGGACTCAAATGTTGGAAAACCAATAACCATGTCCTTCTTTTGTAGGTAAAGAAAACTATTGAAGTTCAAGTGACCAAAACAAGCATGCCAAGGCTCTATTTTAACCATGGAAAAGTATGAACTACCAAGGCATTCAAAGCAACCCTCTTATATGTATCCATGCGATACAAACCATTACATAATGTACCAGACATCACGATAATATCACCATTGCTAAAATCGTGAACCATACACTTATCATCAACAAAGTGTACATGAAGTCTAGCTTTGGTAATCAACGGAACTGAAATTATGTTCTTGATATCGGATACATACAATTCACTTTTCAAGAGAATCATACCTACATTTGCAGTCGTAAGCTCAATTTTTCCTACTCCAATGATAGGATAATTTTGCACACACCACATGTCCTCCTTTGTTTGAAAGATGCAAAAAATCTTTTGCATGAAGTTATGTGCTTTGAAGCACCACTATCAAAGAACCAATCCAATAGCCTTTCGAAAATATTTGCATCTCTTCTTCTTTTGCAAGTCAGCATAATTAGAGGAATGAGTGGAAGAGGAAGGTTGAGGCTTTGATTTTGATGATGTTGATATATTTAGGTAGTGATGTGTGTGAACACTCTAGGACCACGGGGGCACTTTTTTCCCTCTTTAGGAGGTTTTTTTCCCCCGGCTTGTATATACGCCTATAGCCCTAATGGGCTACTTATCTTTGTACATTCTCTAGTAATACACGCAGTCTTATGTGTTGTGCTCCAAGCTTCTTCTTCTTCCTTGTGTTGTTCGTGTGCTTCCGCAGATGTCTAACTCCAACAATTGGTATTAGAGCCAGGTTGCCGCTTCATCTAAGGAGTCGTCGACACTCGTCCGGTTGCAGTCTCAAATTCACATGAAATTTGGTGAGCATACTCAGGGTGTTTCAGAGAAGCCGCTTCGCTCTATGGTGCCAAAATCGCGATCTGAGCTCGTTTCGGCCTCCGAACGCACTATCGTAGTGCTTGTGCAGGCTTTTTTGTCTTTTTGTGCCAAAGGTATATACTTGTTTCGATTCGCATAAGCATCTCGAAGTCTGCTACAGGTTTAGCAGAACTCGTCTCGGCAGTTCTATTCAACTTTTTGAGATACAGTCAATTTTTTGCATCAAGGTATTTTAGTCACCGGCCATGGCTGAAAGCAGTGATGTATTCCGTATAGTGGCTATTGAGGATAAGTTGGATGGTACCAACTACCCATTAAGGGCTTATATGATGCGACATGTATTGGTTGCAAAAGGACTGTGGAACATTGTGCAGGGTGTTGAAAGACGTCTTGTTACACCTGCGACTACAGATACTGCAAATACAGGTGCTGAAGCTGATGGAGATGGTGTCGAAGATGATATTCTGCAAATTCCTCTTCGTGCTTCTGTTTCTATTGCACCTACTGCAGAGCAAATTCATTGGGATGGTAGAGATGCTCAAGCACATGCATTGATAGCTTTGTTTGTCAAACGTTCTATTATTCCTCACATTTGCTCTTGTAGAACAACAAAGGATGCTTGGGATACACTTACCACATTGTACCAGGCTAGGAATGAGGCTCGTGTTGCTTACCTCCGAAAATAGTTGGAGAGTGAGCACATGAATGAAGGTGATTCTATGGACAATTTTCTAACAAAGATCAAAGACTTGAAGGAACAGTTGATTTCTGTTGATGAGGTTATACCAGATAGCTCACTTGTGCAAACCGTTCTGAATGGTCTTCCTGATTCATATCAGAGTTTTGCTTCTACTCTTCGATTGCTTCTACTCTGTTTTGTTACAGGAAGATCAGTTGAGGCAGAATAGGTCCATTATGCGTGTTGCAGATCAAGCTTTCTTGGTTAGTCAGAAGGGCAAAGGAAAATGGAGCTCTTCTACTAGTAAGCAGAAATCTGCAAATGCTACACATTCAAAGAATGAGGATAAAGATGAGAAGAAATTAGAAAAGCAAAAATTGTTTTGCAAGTACTGTAAAGGGAATGATCATATCATAAAGAACTGTCCAAAACTGGTTGCAAAAGAGGCAAAGAAGAAAGAGGCTCGAATGGTTGTTGCAGAGGCCTCTACACCAAAAACAAAGTTTGCTAATCTTGTGCAGGAAGAAGAATGGGCGTTTACTACTATTTGCAGTTTTGACCCATCTTGTCATGAGCAGTGCATGTCTGCAGTAGACTCAGATGTTTGGTATTTTGACAGTGGGGTGACCAAACATATTACCTCGCAGCGCAATTTCTTCTCTTCACTCGAGCCTGCCCCCACAGGGAATACTGTTACATGCGCCAAGAACTCCTCTTATCCTGTTATGGGAGTTGGTAAGATCATTTTGACTACTGTTGATGGTAGTTCTTTCACTTTGTGAGATGCTTTATCTGTGCTAGGGATCAAGAAGAATCTGTTATCAATTTTTGCATTAGCCAAGATTGGCTTGGTTGTGAAATTTGTTGATGACAGGTGTACAGTTCATGATCTGTCAAATGGCGATGAGATTATTGCTTCTGGCATTTTATGTCATGGGCTGTATAAGCTCATAGAGTATGAAAGATCTATAAATGATTTGGCATATGCAGTAAATGATTCTCAAGCTATGTCTGATGCAAAGCTTTGGCATGCAGGCTTTGGTCATCTGAATTTTGCTAGTTTGCTACGCCTACAGAAATCTGAAACGGTGTCCTCCTTGCCCAAACTAGAGGCACCTGGAAAACATGTTTGTGAAGGCTCTATTTTGGGCAAAATGCAGCGTTCCTCCTTTCCAAAAGATGGTTCAATTCGGGCTACACAGAAATTGCAACTTGTACATAGTGATGTCTGTGGTCTTATGCAGACACCCTCTTTTGGAAATTACCTTTACTTCGTGACTTTCAATGATGATTTTTCCAGGCATGCATGGGTATATCCACTCAAAGCGAAGTTCGAAGTGTTCATGTGCTTTAAATAGTTTTTGGTTTTGGCTGAAAATCTATCAGCATGTAAAATGGGCACCCTCCGTTCTAATCGAGGGGGGGAATACATGTCTTCTGAATTTAATGCATTTTTGGCTGAACGTGGGATAAAACACCAGTGTATAGTGCCGTATACACCTCAACAGAATGTGGTTGCTGAACGAAAGAGCAGGTCACTCATGGAGATGGCAAGGTGCATGGTCAAGAGTCAAGCTTTACCACATAGTTTCTGGCTTAAGGCTGTCATGTGTGCAACATATGTACCATACAGGTGTCCCTCTAAAGCGCTGCGATCTATCACTCCATATGAGGCTTGGTTCCGCAAGCCATCTGTTGCTCATCTGTGTGTTTTTGGTTGTTTGGCATATGCACTAGTGCCTGAACAACATCGCAGAAAATTGGATGATAAGGTAGTAAAATGTATTTTTGTTGGGTACAGTTCTGGAAGTAAAGGCTATCGTTTGTATCATCCACATACTAAAGGTATTTTGGTCAGCCATTGCTTTCATGTACTAAGGAGACATCTGTTAGCTCCAAAGACATGTATGATACTTTGATGCCTCTTTTTATAGGTGGACAGTCTAGTGCTGGTCCTAATGAGGCAACTTCTCAGCCTTTGCAGGTTTCATATGATGATGCAGATCGTTCCATTTCTGATGCAAATTTACATGATGCACTTGTTGATGAGAGAGCTGATATTGAGCAGGCAAAAACTATGCCAAAATGGTTGGTGCAGACTTTGTGTGACAGCAAATTAGACGCACCTTTGTCATATCGTACTCGTTCAGGATCTCATAGTGCCTTCTTTGCATCAGATTGCTATGCTATGGCTGCGTCTAGTCTCTATGATGAGAATGAGCCTATTTCTTTTGATGAAGCACAAAATTTAGAAAATTGGATCGCTGCTATGCAATCTGAATATGATGCTATAATGAAGAATGGTACATGGTCTTTATGTGACTTGCCTCCTGGCAAGAAGGCCATTGGCACTAAGTGGGTATACATGCTGAAGCGTAAACCTGATGGTACAGTTGACAAGTATAAGGCTAGGCTTGTTGCAAAGGGTTATGCACAGGAAAGAGGCATTGATTTTGATGAGACCTTTGCACCTACATGGCGTATGACTACTGTTCGGAGCATTTGTGCACTTGCAGCCCATCATGGTTGGAATGTACATCAGTTGGACATTAAAACTGCATTTCTGAATGATGACTTGCATGAAGAAGTGTATGTTTTTCAACCCCGCGGTTTTGTACAGAAAGGGCATGAAAACCAGGTGTGCAGGTTAAAGAAGGCATTATATGGTTTAAAGCAAGCACCACGTGCTTGATATGAGAAGATACATGCCTATCTAATTGCACATGGTTTTGGGAATAGTCCAACTGAGAGCACCTTATATGTTAAGCGTGCTAATGATGTGCTTCTGATCAGTGTTGTCTATGTTGATGACATGATGCTCACTGGTCCTATTTTAAGGCTGATTTGCATGCCTCATTTGAGATGTTTGATTTAGGGCATCTGCATCACTATTTGACACATTATTGCAGTGTTTTGGTCTTGAAGACTCTAAGCCTATTGCCATTCCTATGGAGACAGGTTTACGATTGAGTCTTCATGATGTTGGAGATGCATTTGATGTTGTCCTCTATCAGTAGGCTGTTGGATGCTTGATTTACTTATGCATTACTCGGCCAAATATTCAGTTGATGTCTCACAAATGAGCAGGTTTATGCATTGCCTAGGTGTCAAGCATTGGCAGGCGATTAAGCATATCTTTCGCTACTTGAGTGGTACTCGGCTACTTGGGTTGTTTTATCCCAAGGGGGGATCACTACCGCCAGATTTGCATGCTTTTTCTGACTCTGATTGGGCTAGTTGCTATGACACTCGTGTGTCCACTAGTGGGTTTTGCTTCATGCGTGGTAGCTCATGTATATCTTGGTTGAGCAAGAAGTAGCCTACTATGGCCACTTCTAGTTGTGAGGCTGAGTATAGGGCAGCTTTCACAGCTACTGTTGAGTGTGTGTGGCTCAGATGCCTTATGGCTGATTTGGGTGTTGGTCAGTCCTCTGCCACCACCATCTTCACTGACAGTCAGAGCGCATTGGCAGTTGCGAGGAACCCTGTTTTCCATGCTCACACTAAGCACATTGAGGTGCATTATCATTATGTCAGGGCGAGGTTCTCTGTTGGAGAGATCAGCTTGGCATATGTGCCCACAAGGAGAACATTGCAGACCTTTTCACGAAGGCTCTGACTAGGGAGAAGTTTGAAGCTTTCCGCAAAGCTTTGGGCTTACTTTCTTTCGTGGAGTGATTTCCACATAGCTTGGCACTTCCTTATACATGAGTGCTAGCTCCTTGTTCACCGCATCACTCCGAGGGGGGATTTGTTGATATATTTAGGTAGTGATGTGTGTGAACACTCTAGGACCGCCGGGGCACCTTTTTCCCTCTTTAGGAGGTTTTTTTCCCTCAGCTTGTATATATGCCTATAGCCCTAATGGGCTGCTTATCTTCGTACATTCTCTAGTAATACGCTCAGTCTTGTGTGTTGTGCTCCAAGCTTCTTCTTCTGCAGACGTCTAACTCCAACAGATGAACCCAAAGCTGAACCATACTTGTTTTTCCTTTCTTGTGAGATAGCAAGTGCTTGTGTTCCATCAGTCAAACCACTCCTATTCACTTTAGATTGCTCTTCTTGCAGAAAAAGAGATACGACCTCATCAAATGCATAGATACTAGGATTCCCTATTGCAACCAAAAGGAGTGTAGTAGCAAAGCTTTGAAAAGAGTTTTGTAATCCTTTCAACAATGTAGAGATGAGTGATGCATCCGGAATAATCTCATCTATGTTTGCCAATTTCTCTTTCAAGTCCTTGATGCATGTCACATACACATCCATAAACTTATTTTCATCCATACAAAAATCCTCAAGTTTCTTCCTCAAGTATGCAACATGTGATTCATTAACATCCATTTGATATATCTTCGAATTCTTGGAATACGCAATATTCATGCATACAATCATAGTAGGCATTTTTGCAATAGGTGAAAATGTTTCTTCATAATGAATACCTAGAGTTTGTGCAAACCCTTTGGTTACAAGCCTTGATTTGTACCTATTAATTGAGCCATCAGAATTCTTCTTTACCTTGTACATCAACCTTGAGCCAATGAACTTCATAGATGGTTTCTTTGGTACCAATTCCCAAGTCTGATTCTCTTGTAAAGAGTCTATCTCTTCTTCCATGACACTTCTCCATTTTGGCTTCTTCTTGGCTTCTTCATATGTAGAAGGTTCTTCAAAGTTTGAGTCCTGTGCCATGTATATTGAATGCTTAGTGAACAAGGAAGTATCATAACCATACCTTTCTGGTTTTCTCTTTTCTCTAGTAGAGCTTCTTATAGTTTGTTGAGATCATTCTACCACATCTCTCAACTCCTGCACTTTAGCTTTGCCTATGGAGTTCCAAGAATTGATTTCCCTTATTGGATTCTTTTGTTCATCATCAAAATCACTTGATGCTTAAGGTTTAAGCGCATTCTTCTTTGATAATGTTGGAAACTCTTCTCTAGATCATAGGGAAGTTTGATTTTCTTGCAATCATAGTCAGACCAATATTTTTTTTCATCAAACAAATAATCTCTACTTACAATGAAGCCTTTGTTGCTTGGATTCTACAACCTGTAACCTTTATGATTAAGGTCATAGCAAATGAAGATGCATTTCTCTACCTTTGGATCCAATTTTCCTATGATGTGTGAAGGCATATGTGCATATGCTATGCACCCAAAAAGCCTGCAATGATCAAGGCTAGGTCTTCCTCCATTCCATGCTTCATATGGTGTCAACCCATCTAGTGCTTTTGATGGTACTCTATTGATCGGATACGTGGCTGTGGACATAGCCTCTGCCCATAAGTAGTTGGGTAATTTCTTCTCATTAAACTTTGACCTTGTAGCCTCCACTATGGTTCTATTTGTCCTTTCTGCCACTCCATTTTGTTTTGGTATACCTGGTTGTGATTTCTCTTTTGATTCCTCTCTCTTGGAGATAAGAATCAAAATCAAGGGAGAAATATTCTCCCCCTACATCTCACCTTAGGCTTTTTAAAGAATCTAACCTACACTCATGAGGTTTTTGGTGATAGTTGGCACATAGAATAGCTTGCTCAATAGGTTCATATTACCATATGAAGTCTTCACATTGCCTATCTTCTCAATTGTATGCCTTGTGCCATCTCCTATTTGGATTTCATGTCTATTCCTTGGATCCTCCAAGTATGAGAGTAGAGCTACATTCCCCACTACATTATTTGAGCAACCTGAGTCTGTATAAAATACATGTTGATATGTTTTACTTTGCTTCATGGTCATGTTCATTAGATTTAGTGAATCTTCTTGTGTTTGATGCTTTGCATAGTTGTTGTTGTCTCTCCTTCCTCTGTATCCTTCTTGATAATTGTTGTTGCATCTATTGTTGTTGTTGAATCTACCTCTTGAGCTTCCATAGCCTCCTCTATTGTAACCTCTTCCTCTTAGGTTTCTAGGATTCTTGAAATAGTTCTCAATAATGTGATTAGTTAGGCCACATATGGCACATGGAGATGAGCTTTAGGCTCTATTCCTACCTTTTCTTCCTCCTCTGCATCTTCTTCTTGAGCCTCTACCTCTTCTTGCAAATTTTGCTTGAGAGGTACTACCTTCATCATCAGAACTTTTACCTTTAACTTTGCTATCCTTTTTTTTGTTCTTATTTGTATAGAGAGTAGAGGATTGATTACCTTTTGAGTTTTCTCCATTCTTCCTAAGCTTTTCTACATGTGTGAATAGTTGTCTTATGAGAGTGTTGAAATCAAGAACATTCATGTCCATTTAGAGGTCCATCGTTGTGGTGAAAGCTTCGAATCTATCATTTGCCTTTATTCCATTGATTATTTTCCTTAATATCTACTCTTCATCAATGATTTCTCCAATGCTTCCAAGTTGCTATGTCCTTCATTTTATTATGAGAAGAATGTGTCAAGAGAATTCCAACTCTCTTGTGAAGTCTTGCATCTCCTAACATGTGGAAGTAAAAAATCAGAGCTTGAGTTAAGAACGTATGACCTTGCTAGAGCATCCTTTGAGCACCATGTGTTTAACCTCTCTTGTTCTTCTTGTGTTGGTTGTCCTTTTCTTCTGAGGATTGGCATCATCTCATCTCTATATATGTAACCATAGAGCTTTCTCCCTTGAAGTTAAGATTCCATTCTAAGAGACCAAGATGAGTTGTTACCTCTATCCAATTTGTCTATGGATGAAGGAAATCCATCTCCCATGTTGATTTGTTGCTTTGATACCACTGTGAAGAGATGGTATGGTTGAGTCTAGAGATGAGTACTGCATAAATCCTACTTTACACATGCCAATATAACTTCATGGATGGATAATAGACTCCTTTAGGTTCATAATGATGCCTTTAGAATCACCAAGTCTTTTAGAGCATCACTTTCATTGTTTGCATCAAAATAGATAACTAGACTATGCAAGAAATGTGAAGAACCTTCTATTTTAGGAATAGAAGGTCTTTGTATTATGCTCAAAGCTCACAACTTGGTATGAATTGACTAGATAGCTTTTGCATACATCTGATTGAAGTGTATATCTAATTAAAGCAAGTTATTTCATGAATTTAGCTACACCATGCAAGGAGAAAGGAATGTAACAAGTCATGTGGATCATCCCAACTTTTGAGGATCTCAAAGCTATGCAAAAATAGTAACTTTTCTTACTTCATATCTCAAGAGTTGCTAAACCAATCTTGATGAAACTTTCTATGTGAAATCTAGACATGTTACTCTAACTATCCCAAGTTAAAGTACAACAAATCAATGAGTATACACAGAGAAATGAATTCTACAATATCAATGTAATAATGAAGATGCAATAGTGAACAATAGAAATAAATGTACTTGATGAAATGGATCAAAAAGTAAATGATATTGAACATATGATAGAAGGGAATTGTAGTGCACTGCACGTAGTGGTGCGAGCTCAAGGTGTGCTCACTCATATAGCTAAAATAATCTTAGATTTGGTCATGTATCTCATGACTAAAACCATGTGTATTTATACACATCTTTTGAATTTGAATTTTGAATCTTCTCACCTAAAAGTTATCCTAAACTTTAGGGAAGTGATTGATTTGATTCCTCTAGCAAATGAGCCACGAATTCACTCTCCTAACTTCATGAGTTTCCTTATTCTCTCAACTTTTACAATTATCCAAAGTAAGTACACTAAAATTGACAAGCATGAGTTCACATGTGATTCTGTTTGTGATATGTTATATAGATGTGTAGTCCTAAGTCCTTAGCAAAGAACTTAAGCTTGCTAATTGCACTAATTGCTCCCTCTCAAAACTAAGATTCTTGAGTCTTCAACCCTTCATGATATTGTGCAATCCAATCATTGATTTGGATCTCTTTGATTTGGTTCCATCCAAACCCTTTGTTAGCATATCTACACATTGTTGATGAGTTGATAGATATGAGAGTTGTATCTCCTTGCTCATATTCTTCTCTCTTACGTAATGATACTGAACTTCTGTCTGATTAATCATGGCATGATAGATAGGGTTAGTAGCAAGATGTAATGAACTAATATGTCTCCAAATATATGTGGAGTTGAAGTGTTCAACCCTAAATATGAAAGTAGAGCTCTAATCCACATGGCTTCTTGCATAGCATTTGCAAGTCCTTTATACTTAGTTTCTTTTGATGAAAGAGCAACTATGGGTTTCTTCTTTGAGGACCATGAAATCAACTTTGTACCTACAAAGGTAAGATATCTAGATGTGGCTCTCCTATCATCTTTAGAGCCTTCCCAATCTGCATTAGAAAAGATTTTAATATCTATATCAGATCTGTATGGATAGTACAACCCTTCATTGATAGTGCCCTTTAAATACTTTAGAGTTCTTTTGGTTGCTTCCATGTGAGGCTTCCTTGGAGCGTGCATGAACTGACTCAACACACTTACTCCACAACAAATATCCACTCTAGTAAGAGTCGCATAATTTAAACTTCGAACAAGAGTTTGATAGCTAGTTACACCTTCAATTAGCTCACCTTCATGAGCACTTAACTTCAGATTTACCTCCATGGGTGTACCGGCAGACTTTGTATTTCGCATCTTGAACTAAGAGAGCATGTCTCCAATGTACTTTCTTTGGGTGAGAAACATACCTTTCTGTGTATATACCTCTTCCAAACCTAGGAAGTATGTGAGTAAGCCAAGATCACTAATCTTGAATTCCTCCTTCATTTGAGCTTTGTTCCTCCTAATTCCATATGCATCATTACCTGTAATGATTATTGTTGAAGTTTGATGTCTATGGAAACACAAGAACAACACAAGGATGAAGAAGAAGCTTGGAACACAACACACAATGCTATATGTATTACCACTAGAATGTACAAAGATAAGTGACCCATTAGGGCAATAGGAGTATATACAAGCCGGGGGGAAAAAACCTCCTAAAGAGGGAAAAACTACCTGAGTGGTCATAGTGTGTTCACACACATCACTACCTAAATATATCAACAAATCCCCCCTAGGAGTGATGTGGTGAACAAAGAGTTGGCGCTCATGTATAAGGAAGTGCCAAGCTATGTGGAATCAATCCACAAAAGGAAGTAAGCCCAAAACTTTGCAGAAAGCTTCAAATTTCTCCCTAGGCAGAGCCTTCAAGAAAAGGTCTGCAATGTTCTCCTGTGTGGGCATATATGCCAAGCTGATCTCTCCAACAGAGAACCTCTCCCTGACATAATGATAATGCATCTCAATGTGCTTAGTGCAATCATGGAACACATGGTTTCTTGCAACTACCAATGCGCTCTGACTATCAATGAAGATAGTGGTGGGGGAAGACTAACCAACTACCAAATAAGCCATAAAGTGTCTTCGTGTAGTCTTTTCCCATCACGAAATTTGTCAATCTGAATCTCCAAGCATGGAAGTTGTTCTTCTCCAGCTTATCGCTCATAAGCTGACTCATTCCATCTGCATTTGCCATTTCTGCAGCTATTCACAACACTGCAAAACACTACAAGTAGCACTTCTACTTGAACACTATTGCACTATGACGTGAGAGTTCGATCTCACAAAAACATAGTTTTCGTGTATCAACAGTTTACAAAATCGCTTGAAATTCTGGATCTGGAATATATGAGTGTTGCCGAACATGACACAAGTTACAAATTCTGAATTTGACCTAGTTTTTCTATGGGCTCCATCTTACGGGCTCGAAACAGAGGTCGAGATGGCTCCGAAACTTTGATACAACATAGTTTTTGCCTGCTCAATATCAACTCTCTCATCAACAAGTGCATCATGTAAATTTGCATCAGAAGTGGAATGATCTACATCATCACATGAAACCTACAAAGGTTGAGAAATTGCCTCATTAGAACTAGCACTAGACTCTTCACCTGTAAAGAGAAGCAACAAAGTATCATACATGTCTTTGGAGCTAACAGATGTCTCCTTAGTACATGAAAGTAAGGGCTGAATAGCATCTTCCACAAAAAAAACATCATGGCTAACCAGAATGCATTTAGTCTGTGGATGATACAGACGATAGCCTTTGCTTTCAGAATTGTTACCAAAAAAAATACATTTTACTTCTTTATCATCCAATTTTTTGCTATGTTGTTCAGGCACGAATGCATATGCCAAACAACCAAAAACATGCAGATGAGCAATAGATGGCTTGCATCCATGCCAAGCCTCATATGGAGTGATAGACTGCAGTGCTTTAATGGGACACCTGTTAAGTACATATGCACACACATGATAGCCTCAAGCCAAAAACTATGTGGTAAATCATGACGCTTCACCATACACCTTGCCATCTCAATGAGTGACTTGTTCTTCTGTTCAACTGCTCCATTCTCTTGAGGTGTATACAACACTGTACATTGATGTTTTATCCCACGTTCAACGAGAAATGCATTAAAGTCAGAAGACATATATTCCCCCCCTTGATCAGAATGTAGGGTGCCCATTTTACATGCTGATAGATTTTCAGCCAAAACCAAAAATTTTTTGAAGCACATAAACACTTCAAACTTTTCCTTCAATGCATACCCATGCATGCCTTGAAAAATAATGGATGAAAGTCACGAAGTAAAGATAATTCCCAAAAGAAGGTATCTGCATAGGACCACAGACATCACCATGTACAAGATGCAATATTTGAGTAGCCGGAACTGAACCATCTTTTGGGAAAGAGGAACGCTGCATTTTGCCCAAATACAGCTTTCACAAACATGTTTTCTGGGTGCCTCAAGTTTGGGCAAAGAGGACACCATTTCAGATTTCTACAAGTGTAGCAAACTAGCAAAATTCAGATGACAAAGTGTGCATGCCAAAGCTTTGCATCTGACATAGCCTAATAATCATGTATTGCACATGCCAAATAATCTATAGATCTTTCATAGTCTATGAGCTTATACAACCCATGACATAAAATGCCAGAAGCAATAATGACATCGCCATTTGAGAGATCATGAACTATACATCTGTCATCAACGAATTTCACAACCAAGCCAATCTTAGCTAATGCAGAAACTAATAAAAAATTTCTCTTGATCCTTGGCACAAACAAAGCATCTGACAATGTGAAAGAATTACCATCAAGAGTAGTCAAAATGATCTTACCAGCTCCCATAACAGGATAGGAGGGTGTATGTAACAGTATTCCCTATAGGGGTAGGCTCGAGTGAAGAGAAGAAACTATGCCACAAGGTAATATGTTTGGTCGCCCTACTATCAAAGTACCAAACATCTCACTCTACTGTAGACATGCACTTCTCATGAGAAGATGGGTCAAAACTACAAACAATAGTAAACGCCCATTCTTCATCCTACACAAGATTAACAGACTCTGTTTTCGATGTAGAGGGCTCTGCAACACCCATTCCGACCTCTTTCTTCTTTGCCTCTTTAGTATCCAATTTTGGATAGCTCTTAATGACATGATCATTTGCTTTACAATACTTGCAAAACAATTTCTCCTTTTTTTTATTTCTTCTCACCTTTGTCTTCCTTCTTCGAATGTGCAACATTTGCAGATTTTTGCTTACTAGTAGAAGAGCTCCATTTTCCTTTGCCCTTTTGATTAGCCAAGAAAGCTTGATCTACAACACGCGTAATAGACCTGTTCTGCCTAGACTGATCTTCCTGTAATAGAACAAAGACTAACTCCTCAAATGACAAGGAAGGTTGATTTAGAGCAACTGTCGGTGGTGGGTTGTTTCCTTGCTATTGCAGTTGTAACCGAATGTCCTCTAGATCTTCCAAAGATGATCATAGTAGCCATGCCAAGTATTGATAACCCATAATGAATGATGGGTATGTGTTAGGGCATGGGCTGAAGAAAAGATGTGCCTTGTGCATGACGTTGTAATGTGGCCCTACTCATGCTTAGTCGGGGAATGCATTTAAAAAAACATGGTGCAAAAGTTGGAGGTCTTCAATGAATTGCTCAAGGGTACGCTGACGAAGAGGTTTCCTAATCTATCACTGTTGTCATGATACCCAAGTAGAGGATTCTCACCATAAAAGGTCGATCGATATTCTGCTCTTCATGTTGCACTCCAATCACAGTGATTGACCAATGGTGTATCTCCATGGTTGATGACTATCCATCTTGATGATGTGTTGATGAGATTCTTCTAATGCATGGTCCTGTCCCCTCTCTTTGCAATAACATTTTCCAAATACTGAGAATTGAATTTTGTTATGTTCCTTGACAAGCAGCATTGGGTAACTACACCAAGCTTAGTTTCACATATTCTCTTTAGCTCTCCATAAGCAGGAGTCTTCTCACCTAGAATACATACAAGGATTTACAGGGTACCAGAACTACCCCTTGTAGATATCTCCTTGGATGCTCTCATACATACAGTAGTTAATCATTGCTCAAGTTGCGAACCTTCAAGCTCTTCCCTCCTACCAAGGTAAGGGGAAGCAATAGTTGTGGATGCCATGTTCATGCCAAATTCTTGACATTTATCAGATAAGGCAGCAATAATATCGTCTGCTAGCCAAAACACACTTCTATCAAAACTGATAAATGCCTAGTAAGCAATGGTTCCACCTTTAACTAAGCATGACTGAGTCATGTTCCATGATCCACACCTGGGAACAAGCTCTCTCTCCCTTTTTTTTGGTAATAGAGGTACATAATGAAGATGTCATGATGTAATGGAATGACATCTACAATACATGAATGTAATTCATCTCTTCTTAGTCCATGTGCATGAGTGGAGACTAAGGGTGCATGGGTGAAAAACAAAAACGTATCTATGCATGGTCTTAATAGGACCCTATCTCATGCAAAGAAATGGTGTAAAAATGGATAGATCTTGAGCAAAGTGCTCAAGGGTGAGATGATGATGAGGCTTCCTCCAAATGTCCAACTCCAAGAACCTTTTCTTTCCCATCAACCATTTGAAATGGATGATATCTTTGTCCACCAACCTGCTCAAAAGAAAAATAAAAAGCAAATTTTTATGATGTATGAACATGTGCCCTCTGGGTGCCTGGGTTAAACTTAGTGTGCCTAATGCTTGGCCTTTGGATGAGGCCCTATTTGCGTGCATACTTGATGTGCATCTTGAACATATATTGTGCATTAGTGAAGGTTGGGTTTGACACCCAGGAGGCCGCACGAAGAGGTTTTAGGCCGCCAATATGTCTTTGCTTTGCTTGTCTTTTCCTTGAAGTTTCTCTTGAGATCTTGTTG
The DNA here is from genome assembly GCA_020310875.1 of Ceratopteris richardii. NCBI lineage: Eukaryota > Viridiplantae > Streptophyta > Polypodiopsida > Polypodiales > Pteridaceae > Ceratopteris > Ceratopteris richardii. The sequence continues at coordinate 127,776,848 of CM035425.1, read as the reverse complement.
GAGTTTTGGCTTGATTCCTTTGGATCCTTAGACGTGGTCACCTTTGAAGACGAGGTGTGTTGGGTCTAGACCATAGATTATGGATGTTTTTGTGAGAGGATTGATTTTGTGCAAGGGCTTTCTTTGGTACCCATATCATAGTGCGATTTGGTTGGGCTCTAAGTAATTTCTTGGCCACCCAAATTTGCTTGACATTACAAGGAAAATGTGATTTTTGTTTCTTGATGTAAGGGTCTTTTGGGCCTTCTATGTGAGTTTTTGGAGAAAATTAATCTTTACCTAGGGAATGCAACAAAGGTTGATCTTCTATACATACATCATGCTTATGCAATGGATCATTGGGTTTTGTGGTTTGAGATTGATCTAGACATTCATCGATATATTTATCCTTATTACACATAGAATCTCTCCATGTACAAATGGGTGATGGATTGTCATCATTAACCATACATCATTTTCCACATCATTGATACAAAGTATTTGTTGATCATCTCCTTCTTGATGATCCGAGTGTAGATCATCCCTCCTTATGGTTTCTTGAGGGGAATCCAAGTTTACAGGAAGAGAGGCCCCTTCCACATCCCCCAAACACTTGGAGTCCTCCATTTCTGCATTCGCCAAGGTTTCCTGCAATTTACTCAAAGAATGATTAGATACAAACACATGAGCGAAAAGACAATTTTGTGGATTAAAAGCACAATCTTTGAAAAGATGATTATGTCCACAACTCTTATAATGCGGATAATCATTAGGATTTTCAATAGACATATATGTAGAAGTGGGCATAATGGATGGAAAAGACACCTCAAATTCTTCATGATTTTGTATAACAAACCTTTGAGTGCCAATGATCAAGTCTTCATCTATACCTTCCATGACAAAGAATGTTTCTGAAAATTGCATATCATCCACCATAATAGGTAACACAACTTGACACATGCAATCATAATGTTCACCATCCGTGAGGATAGAAGAATGAGTTGTTGATTGAATGTTCTCAAAAATAATGAAACATGATCTTATGAGAAAATCACGATTTTGACTGAAATCACGATCTTGAGTGAGAATCACGATCCTGAGCAATCCCCAAAAAATGCAATTTTGTATGAAAATCGTGAGAAATGCGATTTTGAGTGAGAATCATAAAAAAATGCAATTTTGAGTGAAAATCGTGAAAAATGCGATTCTGATAGAAAATCGTGTTTTTTGGAAAATTACGATTTTGAGAACGATTAGAAAATTGCGATTTTGATTGAGAATTGTGTTTTGTCAAAATCGTGTTTTTGGCCTGAAAATCACGATTTTGAGAATGTCCAGAAAATCGTGATTTTGATTGAAAATCATGTTTTCTCAAAATTGTGTTCTTGAAATGAAAATTGCAATTTTGATTGAAAATCGTGTTTTCTCAAAATTGTGTTTTTGACATGAAAATCGTGATTTTGACTGAAAATCGTGTTTTTGACATGAAAATTGTGATTTGACTGAAAATCATGTTTTTTGAGAATCGCCAAAAAATCATGCTTCTAAGGATGGCCAGAGAATCGCGATTTTGAAAATTTTATAGAATTGCAATTTTGAGCACAACCAAAAAATCACGATTCTGAGAATGACCTTAAAATCTTGTTCTTTTCAGAAAGCTTTTAGGTGGCAAATAGAAAATCATGATTTTCAAAAAAAAAAATGACAAATTCGCGATTTTCTAAGATTTTTGGCGGGAACTTCGAATTTCAGCGCCGAGGCCTGTGCGTCGATCTTATGGTCATGGAAATCGCAGAAACTTGCACGCACAAGCACTTTGCCTCTCCCTCTCTCCTTCTTGCACACCCACGAATGAAAAATGAGGTGAAAATGTGGAAAATGGAGTGAAACGAAAAATTTCAGTGAAGGTGAAGATGGAAGAAGATTGAGATGGTGATGATGGTGACGATGGTGAAGATGGAGAAGAAAAATCAGAAAAATAACAAAAATTGACTACTTTTTAGCTTTAAACATCGCAAATCTACAATCTTACCATCACAATGCTCGTCCTTGAAGCTCTCTCCCTGACAAACGACGCCAAAATTTGTTGTAGCTCAAGCGTAAGCACCACCTCCTTTACTTTTCAATCTGCGGAGACATGATGGCTGGTATGAAGAACATGAGCAAGTGAAGGCACAAGTGCATGAGTGAAAGCACACAAGCATGCACACACATACACACACGCGCACTAGGCAGGATCAAGAAGAGGAACAATGGAAAGCTTTCAATTGCAAAGGAACTCTTTTACAAAAGCTCTATTCTCTAACAAGACAACTCTCTAACAAGTTAACCCCAAAAAATGAGCTCTCTAGCTCTTTTTATAGTTTTTTGAGTAGTTTTGGCCCTATCCAGACCTAGTGTCTGGCCTAGTTATATATTGGGTTCCAAGGCTTATTTGAGGGCTCAAACGAAGTCTAACAATTATGAAAATTGGTAGGATGATACTTCTCATACTCCTCAAGCTCGATACTCCTTGGCTTGAAAAAAATGGAATATGAAATGGTATTTACAATGGATTTTAGTGATGAAAATCAGTATTTTTATAGGGATTTCTTCTGAAAATTGGACATGTGCTTCTTGGATCTCCCTTTATGATCCTCCTTCTTGTGTGTCCACTTCTTTGATGTGTTCCTGTACCTCATGCTTGACCTTGAATGTCAAAAACTTATCAAAGTAAAAGATGTTCTAATCATATACCAACATTGTTGGTGCATATGGAAAGCCTAATTTCTTGAGCATAAATATTGGACTTCATTGAACTTTGAGCTAAATTCATATGTATACACATACAATATCTAATTGCCTCTAATGTTAAAACAGATTTTCACTTTATCCAAGTATAAAAGGATAATTTAAGAGAGAATCTCATGTATGTATTGAGATCCAAAACCCACCACTTGATTTTAATTCGAAATTCAAATAAGCTCCTAAAAGTATGGACAAATATTGGGTGAGATCTATCAAAGAGTCACTCTTGAAAAGTGTACATATACACTCTTTGTTTAGTCATAGACCATCATGTTGATATATTTAGGTAGTGATGTGTGTGAACACACTAGGACCACCGGGGCATTTTTTTCCCTCTTTAGGAGGTTTTTTTCCCCCGGCTTGTATATATGCCTATTGCCCTAATGGGCTACTTATCTTTGTACATTCTCTAGTAATACATTCAGTATTGTGTGTTGTGCTCTAAGCTTCTTCTTCTTACTTGTGCTGTTCGCGTGCTTCCATAGACATCTAACTCCAACAATTGGTATCAGAGCAGGTCGTCGCTTCATCTAGGGTGTCGTCGACACTCCTCCATTTGCAGTCTCAGAATCGTATGTATTTTGGTGAGCATACTCAGGGCGTTTTCGAGATCAAAATAGCTTTGCTTTGTGGTGCCGAAATCGCGATCTGAGCTCGTTTTGGCCTCTGAACACACTATCACAGTGCTTGTGCAAGATATTTTGTCTTTTTGTGCCAAAGGTATATACCTATTTCTATTCGCCAGTATAAGTGTCTCGAAGTCTGCTACAGGTTTAGCAGAACTCGTCTAGGCAGTTCCGTTCAACTTTTTGAGATACAATCAATTTCCTGCATCAAGGTATTTTAGTCACCGTCCATGGCTGAAAGCAGTGATGTATTCCGTATGTTGGCTGTTGAGGATAAGTTGGATGGTACTAACTACCCATTATGGGCTTATATGATGCGACATGTATTGGTTGCAAAAGGACTCTGGAACATTGTGCAGGGTGTTGAAAGACGTCATGTTACACCTGTAACAACAAGTACTGCGAATACAGGTGCTGGAGCTGATGAAGATGGTGCCAAAGATGATATTGTGCAGATTCCTGTTTGTGTGTTTCTACTGCACCTATTGCAGAGAAGATTCGTTCGGATGGCAGAGATGCCCAGGCACATGCATTGATAGCTTTGTCTGTCAAACATGCCATTATTCCTCATATTCGCTCTTGTAGAACAGCTAAGGATGCTTGGGATATACTTACCACATTGTACCAAGCTAGGAATGAGGCTCGTGTTGCTTACCTCCGAAAACAGTTGGAGAGTGAGCACATGAATGAAGGTGATTCTATGGATAGTTTCCTAACAAAGATCAAAGACTTGAAGGAACAGTTGATTTCTGCTGATGAGGTTATACCAGATAGCTCACTTGTGCAGACCGTTCTGAATGGTCTTCCTGATTCATATCAGAGTTTTGCTTCTACTCTTCGGTTGATGATGAAAGGCAATCCAAATGCCCTGTCATTTGAGGAGTTAGTCTTTGTTCTATTGCAGGAAGATCAATCCAGGCAGAACATGTCCATTATGCGTGTTGCAGATCAAGCTTTCTTGGCTAGTCAGAAGGGCAAAGGAAAATGGAGTTCTTCTACTAGTAAGCAGAAATCTGCAAATGTTGCACATTCGAAGAACCAAGACAAAGATGAGAAAAAAAAATCTGAAAAGCAAAAATTGTTTTGTAAGTACGAAAGGGAATGATCATATCATAAAGAACTGTCCAAAACTGGCTTGAAAGAGGCAAAGAAGAAACAGGCTGGAATGGTTGTTGTAGAAGCCTCTACACCAAAAACGGAGTCTGCTAATCTTGTGCACGAAGAAGAATGGGCGTTCACTACTCTTTGCAGTTTTGACCCATCTTCTCATGAGCAGTGCATGTCTGTAGTAGACTCAGATGTTTGGTACTTTGAGAGTGGGGCGACCAAACATATTACCTTGTAGCGTAGTTTCTTCTCTTCACTCGAGCCTGGCCCTATAGGGAATACTGTTACATGCACCAACAACTCCTCTTATCCTGTTATGGGAGTTGGTAAGATCATTCTGACTACTATTGATGGTAGTTCTTTCACTTTGTCAGATGCTTTATTTGTGCCAACGATAAAAAAGAATATGTTATCAGTTTTTGCGTTACCCAAGATTGGCTTGGTTGTGAAATTTGTTGATGACAGATGCACAGTTCATGATCTATCAAATGGCAATGTTATTATTGCTTCTGGCATTTTATGTCGTGGGCTGTATAAGCTCATAGACTATGAAAGATATGAAAATGATTTGGCATGTGCAGTAAATGATTCTTAGGCTATGTCAGATGCAAAGCTTTGGCATGCACGCTTTGGTCATCTGAATTTTGCCAGTTTGCTAATCCTGCAAAAATCTGAAATGGTGTCCTCTTTGCCCAAACTTGAGGCACCTGGAAAACATGTTTGTGAAGGCTGTATTTTGGGCAAAATGCAACATTCCTCCTTTCCAAAAGATGGTTCAGTTTGGGCTACACAGAAATTGCACCTTGTACATAGTGATGTCTGTGGTCCTATGCAGACACCCTCTTTTGGAAATTACCTTTACTTCGTGACTTTCATTGATGATTTTTCCAGGCATGCATGGGTATATCCACTCAAACCAAAGTCCAAAGTGTTCATGTGCTTTAAACATCTTTTGGTTTTGGCTGAAAATCTATCAGCATGTAAAATAGGCACCCTTAGTTCTGATCGAGGGGGGGAATATATGTCTTCTAATTTTAATGCATTTTTGGCTGAATGTGGGATAAAACACCAGTGTACAGTGCCTTATACACCTCAAAAAAATGGAGTTGCTGAACGAAAGAACAGGTCACTCATGGACATGGCGAGGTGCACGGTCAAAAGTCAGGCTTTACCACATAGTTTCTGGCTTAAGGCTATCATGTGTGCAGCATATGTACTGAATAGGTGTCCCACTAAAGCGCTACAGTCTATCACTCCATATGAGGCTTGGCATGACCGAAAGCCATCTGTTGCTCATCTGCATTTTGGTTGTTTGGCATATGCACTAGTGCCTGAACAACATCGCAGAAAATTAGATGATAAGGCAGTAAAATATATTTTTGTTGGGTACAGTTCTGAAAGTAAAGGCTACCGTCAGTATCATCCACAGACTAAACACATTCTGGTTAGCCATGATGTTGTCTTTGTGGAAGATGCTATTCAGCCATTGCTTTCATGTACTAAGGAGACATCTGTTAGCTCCAAAGACATGTATGATACTTTGATGCCTCTTTTTACAAGTGGACAATCTAGTGCTGGTCCTAATGAGGCAACTTCTCAGCCTTTGCAGGTTTCATATGATGATGTAGATCATTCCACTTCTGATGCAGATTTACATGATGCACTTGTTGATGAGAGAGCTAATATTGAGCAGGCAAAAACTATGCCAAAATGGCTGGTGCACACTTTGCGTGACAGCAAATCTTTGTCATATCGTACTCGTTCAGGCTCTCATAGTGCCTCCTTTGCATCAGATTGCTATGCTTTGGCTGTGTCTAGTCTCTGTGATGAGAATGAGCCTGTTTCTTTTGATGAAGCACACAATTCAAAAAATTGGATGGCTGCTATGCAATCTGAATATGATGCTATAATGAAGAATGGTACATGGTCTTTATGTGACTTGCCTCCTGGCAAGAAGGCCATTGGCACTAAGTGGGTATACAAGCTGAAACGTAAACCTGATGGTACAGTTGACAGGTATAAGGCTAGGCTTGTTGCAAAGATTATGCAGAGGAAAGAGGCATTCATTTTGATGAGAGGTTTGCACCTACATGCCATATGACTACTGTTCGGGGCATTTGTGCACTTGCACCCATCATGGTTGGAATGTACATCAGTTGGACATTAAAACTACATTTCTGAATGGTGACTTGCATGAAGAAGTGTATGTTTTTTAGCCCCGTGGCTTTGTGCAAAAAGGGCATGGAAATCAGGTGTACATGTTAAAGAAGGCATTATATGGTTTAAAGCAAGCACCACGTGCTTGGTATGAGAAGATACATGCCTATCTGGTTGCACATGGTTTTAAGAACAATCCAACTGAAAGCACCTTATATGTTAAGTGTGCTAATGATGTGCTTCTGATCATTGTTGTCTATGTTGATGACATGCTGCTCACTGGTCCTATTGAGAAGCATATTGCTGATTTCAAGGCTGATTTGCATGCCTCATTTGAGATGTCTGATTTGGGACATTTGCATCACTATTTGGGCATTCAATTTATTCAAGTTGATGGTGGAATGACTTTGTCTCAAATGAAATATATTTACACATTATTGCAACGTCCTGGCCTTGAAGACTGTAAGCCTATTGCCACTCCTATGGAGACAGGTTTACGACTGAGTCTTCATGATGCTCGAGATGCATTTGATGATGTTCTCTATCACCAAGCTGTTGCATACTTGATTTACTTATACATTACTCGGCCAGATATTCAGTTTGTTGTCTCACAGATGAGCAAGTTTATGCATTGCCCAAGAGTCACGCATTGGAAGGCGGTTAAGCGCATCTTTCACTACTTGAGTGGTACTCGGCTACTTGGGTTGTTTTATCCCAAGGGGGGATCACTACCACCAAATTTGCATGCTTTTTTTTACTCAGATTGGACTGGTTGCTATGACACTCGTGTGTCCCCCAATGGTTTTTGCTTCATGCTTGGTAGCTCATGTATATATTGGTTGAGCAAGAAGAAGCCTACTGTGGCCACTTCTAGTTGTGAGGCTGAGTATAGGGCAGTTTTCACAGCGACTGTTGAGTGTGTGTGGCTCAGACACCTTATGGTTGATTTGCGTGTTGGCCACTCTTTTGCCACCACCATCTTCACTGATAGTCAGAGCGCATTGGCAGTTGTGAGGAACCCTGTATTCCATGCTCGCACTAAGCACATTGAGGTGCATTATCACTATGTCAGGGAGAGGTTCTCTGCTGGGGAGATCAGCTTGGCATATGTGCCCACACAGAAGAACATAGCAGACCTTTTCACAAAGGCTCTACCTAGGGAGAAGTTTGAAGCTTTCTGCAAAGCTTTGGGCTTACTTCCTTATGTGGAGTGATTTCCACATAGCTTGGTACTTCCTTATACATGAGTGCCAGATCCTTGTTCACCGCATCACTCCGAGGGGGGATTTGTTGATATAATTAGGTAGTGATGTGTGTGAGCACACTAGGACCGTCGGGTATTTTTTCCCTCTTTAGGATGTTTTTCCCCCTAGCTTGTATATACGCCTATTGCCCTAATAGGCTACTTATCTTTGTACATTCTCTAGTAATACATTCAGTATTGTGTGTTGTGCTCTAAGCTTCTTCTTCTTCCTTGTGTTGTTCACGTGCTTTCGCAAACGTCTAACTCCAACACATCAACAGTCATATCACTCATCCTTGAGTGTGCATTGTTCTTAACTTGAATCTCTTGGAGTCCCCCAACACCTCCATGTATCATAATTTACTTAGCATTATATTACATCAAGTTTTGTCATCTAGTTTGATCACTCATCATTATTGTAGTATGCTTCACAAATCATGTCATCATCTCTGATCTATTGAAGTGAGTATATGATCTCACTGTCTTGTCTATGGATTGAAGCATGAAGCTAATGTTGTTATAAGTGCGCCTACAAAATATTTTATTCATTGGAGTTGTGTACATTGAGATATGAACACATCTCTATGATTGTATCTCTGCATCATCACCTTCTTGAAATGTTAGGGTCACTCCATTGACTCCTTATATATCTAGCTCAGAGTATAGTTACTCTAAATTCATCAACTAATTTTTGTTAGCTCATTCACCTCTTTAATTGAAGATGGGCAAAAGGATTTGGGTCAATTTCTAGCAATCTATGTGCTATGAGTGGTTTCTCATTGCCTTCTTCCAAAAATAAAAGTTCTTCTCTACATGTGAATAATGAGAAGTTATCTATTTTGACATAAAGCTAGCTAGTCTAGAGTAGGTTTTTGCCAAGACCCTCTTATCTCTACAAATCTTCCATCACTCCTCATAGTGGTACCTGATCATTATCATAGTCCATACATTATGGGTGATTGATTTCCTTCTTCAATTGACAAATTGGATCAAAGCAACTACTCAGCATGGTCTCTATGGTTGGAGGCTTACTTGCATGGGAGAAATATCTATGGATACATCTCTAGAGATGAGCAAATGCCTATACTTAGAACCAAGGGACAACCAACACAAGAAGAGTAATAGAGGTTGAACACATAATGTGTAAGGATGATTTTTCAAGGTCATACATTCTAAGCTCTATCTCTGATTTCTTACTTCCTCGTATTGGGAACTATAAGACATCACAAGAGACCTCAAATGGGATGGAGTTCACATCACCCAAGAAGAGGCCCAAGCAAGGTATCACTAACTTTGTCACCAAGATGGACATTAAGAAGCATTAGAGAGATTATAGATTATGAATGAATTGTGAGGTAAGTCATCAATGGAATCAAGGCTGATGACAAGTAGGAAGCATTCACCACTATCATGAGCTTGTACATGGATATGAAGGATCCATAATTCAACACATAGATGGGAAAACTCTTCACTTATGAGGCAAAACCTATGAAGAACAATGAAACTCAAAAAGGTAATCAATGCTATGCCCTTTACACAGATAAAAGTAAAGGTAATTATGCCGAATAAAAATGCAAAAAAGTTGATGATGAAGGAAGTACCTCCCAAGGTAAAGTTTCAAGTAGAGGTAGAAGCTCAAGAGGAAGAGGAAGAGGTGGTAGACAACACAAGGGGAGATCTTAAAGCTCCTTAGCTTGTGCCATATGTGGAATAACCAACCACATCACATAGAATTGATTCAACAACTCAAGGAATCAGAGAGAAAGAGGATAGAATAGTGGTGGATATGGAGCTCATAGAGGTAGATGCAACAGCTATATGGATACAACAATAACAATAACTACAACAGAAACAACAACTATCAAGGAGGATCCAAAGAAAGAAGATACTACAACAACTAGAGTGATGATCAATCTCAAGAGGATTCATTGTTGCTCATGAACATGACAGTGAAAGGAGGTAAATGAGATAAGCATGTGTTCTATACTGGTTATGGATGCTCAAATCATGTAGCAAGGAATGTGGCATTGCTTTTGAACTTGGAAGATGCAAAGAATATGCATGAGGTCCGAATAGGAGATGAAATAAGGCACTATTTGGAGAACATTCGAGGTGTAAAAAATCCTAATGGTAACACAAACTTGCTAAGAAAAGTTCTCCATGTACCTAGGATTCCTAAGAACTTGATAAGTGTATGTCAAACTGTGTATAGAAAGGATTGCAAGTGGGTTTCACAAAGCATGAAGCCTATGTAGAATCCATATCAAGGTTTCAAGATAGCCAAAGGAGAAAAAATAGGTAAATTCTTCACCTTTGCACTCCAAGGCACTAGGAACATAGCATTGTTCAATTACGGTACTCAAAATTATCAAAGGTAGAGATCTTGTATAAGAGATTGGCTCACATTGGAGAGAGAGAACCCTAAAGAAAATAAGTAGAGATCAAAGTGTGCTTGTACTACCTAAAATTTAAAAACAATATATGATTTACAAGTGTAGTGAATGTCAACTTGGGAAATCTCACATGCAACCATTCATAAAGAAAGGGTACATACATGAAGAAAATCTAGAGCTTGTCCACAAACATGTTTGGGGACCAAGCAAAGAGCCATCTATCTCAAGGTCAAGGTATAATGTGCCTTCCATAGATGGTGGTAACAGATGGACCACACTTTATTTCATGAAGCATAAAGATGAAGTATTTTCATGTTTCATAAAGTATCTAGCACTTGTGGAGAATCGATAAAACCCTAAAAAGAATTAGGTCTTATGGAGGGGGAGAATACTTCTTCCATGATTTTGAATCCTACTTGCAAGAAAGGGGAATCAAAAGAGAGATAAAAACCATATACATACCTGAGCAAAATGGAGTAGCAGAGAGGAGAAATAGGACCATCATAAGGATTCATAGTGAGTCAAGATGTAGTGTTTGATGAAAATAAATCTTGGTTTGAAGATGATTGCAAGACATTCAAATTGCCCTATGGCTTGGAACAAGACTTTCCAACACTCTCAAGCAAAGGTACACATACACTTGAAGATTCAAAAGACTCCTACGAGGGATACCAATTCATGGAACTCCAAAGGTAACAAAGGTAAAAGAATTGAGGGATGTTGCAAAATCCTCTCAACAAACCATTGGAAGATCAATAAGGGAGTAGTAGAAGCCAAAAATGTATAGTTTACATGCCGTTGGTAAATAAGCACTCTATTTACATAGCTCAGGACTTGAACTCTAAAGAACCCACATCCTATGACAAAGCCAATAAGAAGCCAGAATGGAAACATGCAATGGAAGAAGAGATTGGAGCTTTTCAGGAAAATGGGAGTTGGCACCCAACACAGCCACCATGAAGGGCATTGGATTGATATGGATCTAAAAGGTAAAGAAAAAATATGCATCTTCATTCAAGCATGGTGTAAGCTTGCTTGTTCTAATTAGATAGTGCAACTTGGTGACATCAGTACCTTATCTAGTAATGCATAAGAACGGCATTGTAAGTAAATAGTCTTAAGAGATTGAATATTGTAAAGATTAACTTAGTCTATGGGGAAGCATTAATGTCTTGAAGAAGAAAAGAAAACATATATCAATAAAGCTCATTGGTTCTTGACATCGAGGTTGGATACCACACTAGTTTCTAGTGGTTGGATGATGTTCAAGCTTTACTCCGAGAATCATTTTGCAAATCTAGTCTATTTCTCATAAAGACATAGAAAATGCTTCAATACATTGTTGCAACTGATCTATGCAAAGTTAAAAGTCTTGAATCACATAGAGTTTGACTCACATCACGTTTAAGTATCTCTGAAGTTTGAATTGGTTATATAGAGTTTTGGTTCTTCCTTACTACTTTCCAATGTTGATATATTTAGGTAGTAATGTGTGTGAACACTCTAGGACCGCCCGGGCACTTTTTTCCCTCTTTAGGAGGTTTTTTTCCCCCGGCTTGTATATACGCCTATTGCCCTAATGGGCTACTTATCTTTGTACATTCTCTAGTAATACATTCAGTCTTGTGTGTTGTGCTCCAAGCTTCTTCTTCTTCCTTGTGTTGTTCGCGTGCTTCCGTAGACGTCTAACTCCAACAATTGGTATCAGAGCAGATCGTCGCTTCTTCTAGAGCGCCATCGACACTCCTCCGTTTGCAGTCTCAGATTTGCACGAAATTTGGTGAGCATACTCAGGGTGTTTCCGAGATCAAAACGGCTTCGCTCTGTGGTATCGAAATCGCGGTCTGACCTCGTTTCGGCCTCTGAACGCACTATCGCAGCGCTTGTGCAGGCTATTTCGTCCTTTTGTGCCAAAGGTATATACCAGTTTCTGTTCGCCAGTTTAAGCATCTCGAAGTCTGCTACAGGTCTAGCAGAACTCGTCTGGGCAGTTCTGTTCAACTTTTTGAGATACAGTCAATTTTCTGCATCAAGGTATTTTAGTCAACGGCCATGGCTGAAAGCAGTGATGTATTCCGTATGTTGGTTGTTGAGGATAAGTTGGATGGTACCAACTACCCATTATGGGCTTATATGATGCGACATGTACTGGTTGCAAAAGGATTGTGGAACATTGTGCAGGGTGTTGAAAGACGTCATGTTACACCTGTAACGACAGGTACTGCAAATACAGGTGTTGGAGCTGATGAAGATGGTGTCGAAGATGATATTCTGCAAATTCCTGTTCGTGCTTCTGTTTCTGTTGCACCTACTGTAGAGCAGATTCGTTGGGATGGCAGAGATGCCCAAGCACATGCATTGATAGCTTTGTCTGTCAAACGTGCCATCATTCCTCACATTCGCTCTTGCAAAACACCAAAGGATGCTTGGGATACACTTACCACTTTGTACCAGGCTAGGAATGAGGCTCGTGTTGCTTACCTCCGAAAACAGTTGGAGAGTGACCACATGAATGAAGGTGATTCTATGGACAGTTTTCTTACAAAGATCAAAGACCTGAAGGAACAATTGATTTCTGTTGATGAGGTTATACCAGATAGCTCACTTGTGCAAACCGTTCTGAATGGTCTTCCTGATTCATATCAGAGTTTTGCCTCTACTCTTCGGTTGATGATGAAAGGCAATCCGAATGCCTTGTCATTTGAGGAATTAGTCTATGTTCTGTTGCAGGAAGATCAGTCCAGGCAGAACAGGTCCATTATGCATGTTGCAGATCAAGCTTTCCTGGCTAGTCAGAAGGGCAAAGGAAAATGGAGCTCTTCTACTAGTAAGCAGAAATCGAAGAACCAGGATAAAGATGAGAAGAAATCAGAAAAGCAAAAATTGTTCTGCAAGTACTGTAAAGGAAATGATCATATTATAAAGAACTGTCCAAAACTGGCTGCTAAAGAGGAAAAGAAGAAAGAGACTGGAATGGTTGTTGCAGAGGCCTCTACACCAAAAACAAAGTCTGCAAATCTTGTGCAGGAAGAAGAATGGGCGTTTACTACTGTCTGCAGTTTTGACCCATCTTCTCATGATCAGTGCATGTCTGTAGTAGACTCAGATGTTTGCTAGTACTTTGACAGTGGGGCGACCAAACATATTACCTCGCAGCGCAGTTTCTTCTCTTCACTCGAGCCTGCCCCTACAGGGAATACTGTCACATGCGCCAATAACTCCTCTTATCCTGTTATGGGAGTTGGTAAGATCATTCTGACTACTGCTGATGGTAGTTATTTCACTTTGTCAGATGCTTTATTTGTGTCAGGGATCAAAAAGAACCTGTTATCAGTTTTTGCATTAGCCAAGATTGGCTTGGTTGTGAAATTTGTTGATGACAGGTGTACAGTCCATGATCTCTCAAATGGCGATGTGATTATTGCTTCTAGCATTTTATGTTGTGGGCTGTATAAGCTCATAGACTATGAAAGATCTGTGAATGATTCGGCATGTGCAGTTCATGATTCTCAGGCTATGTCAGATGCAAAGCTTTGGCATGCATGCTTTGGTCATCTGAATTTTGCTAGTTTGTTACGCCAGCAAAAATCTGAAATGGTGTCCTCTTTGCCCAAACTTGAGGCACCTGGAAAACATGTTTGTGAAGGCTGTATTTTGGGCAAAATGAAGCGTTCTTCCTTTCCAAAAGATGGTTCAGTTCGGGCTACGCAGAAATTGCAGCTTGTACATAGTGATGTCTGTGGTCCTATGCAGACACCCTCTTTTGGAAATTACCTTTACTTCGTGACTTTCATTGATGATTTTTCCAGGCATGCATGGGTATATCCACTCAAAACAAAGTCCGAAGTATTCATGTGCTTCAAACAATTTTTGGTTTTGGCTGAAAATCTGTCAGCATGTAAAATGGGCACCCTCCGTTCTGATCGAGGGGGGGAATATGTCTTCAGATATTAATGCATTTCTGGCTGAAGGTGGGATAAAACACCAGTGTACAGTGCCGTATACACCTCAACAAAATGGAGTTGCTGAACGAAAGAATAGGTCACTCATGGAGATGGCGAGGTGCATGGTCAAAAGTCAGGCTTTACCACATAGTTTCTGACTTGAGGCTGTCATGTGTGCAGCATATGTACTGAAGAGGTGTCCCACTAAAGCGTTGCAGTCTATCACTCCATATGAGGCTTGGCATGACCGCAAGCCATCTGTTGCTCATCTGCGTGTTTTTGGTTGTTTGGCATATGCATTAGTGCCTGAACAACATCGCAAAAAATTGGATGATAAAGCAGTAAAATGTATTTTTGTTGGGTACAGTTTTGAAAGTAAAGGCTATCGTCAGTATCATCCACAGAGTAAACGCATTCTGGTTAGCCGTGATGTTGTCTTTGTGGAAGATGCTATTCAGCCATTGCTTTCATGTACTAAGGAGACATCTGTTAGCTCCAAAGACATGTATGATACTTTGATGCCTCTTTTTACAGGTGGACAGGCTAGTGCTTGTCCTAATGAGGCAACTTCATGAGAGAGCTGATATTGAGCAGGCAAAAACTATGCCAAAATGGCTGGTGCAGACTTTGCGTGACAGTAAATTAGATGCACCTTTGTCATATCGTACTCGTTCAAGCTCTCATAGTGCCTCCTTTGCATCAGATTGCTATGCTATGACTGCATCTAGTCTCTGTGATGAGAATGAGCCTGTTTCTTTTTATGAAGCACAAAATTCAGAAAATTGGATGGCTGCTATGCAATCTGAATATGATGCTATAATGAAGAATGGTACATGGTCTTTATGTGACTTGCCTCCTGGCAAGAAGGCCATTGGCACTAAGTGGGTATACAAGCTGAAGCGTAAACCTGATGGTACAGTTGACAGGTATAAGGCTAGGCTTGTTGCAAAGGGTTATGCACAGGAAAGAGGCATTGATTTTGATGAGACCTTTGCACCTACATGCCGTATGACTACTGTTCGGAGCATTTGTGCACTTGCAGCCCATCATGGTTGGAATGTACATCAGTTGGACATTAAAACAGCATTTCTGAATGGTGACTTGCATGAAGAAGTGTATGTTTTTCAGCCCTGTGGCTTTGTGCAGAAAGGGCATGAAAACCAGGTTTGCAGGTTAAAGAAGGCATTATATGGTTTAAAGCAAGCACCACGTGCTTGGTATGAGAAGATACATGCCTATCTGATTGCACATAGTTTTGAGAATAGTCCAACAGAAAGCACCTTATATGTTAAGTGTGCTAATGATGTGCTTCTGATCATTGTTGTCTATGTTGATGACATGCTGCTCACTGGTCCTATTGAGACACATATTGCTGATTTTAAGGCTGATTTGCATGCCTCATTTGAAATGTTTGATTTGGGCCATTTGCATCACTATTTGGGCATTCAGTTTATGCACGTTGATGGTGGAATGGCTTTGTGTCAAACAAAATATATTGACACATTATTGCAGCGTTTTGGCCTTGAAGACTGTAAGCCTATTGCCACTCTTATGGAGACAGGTTTACGATTGAGTCTTCATGATGCTGGAGATGCATTTGATGTTGCTCTCTATCAGCAGGCTGTTGGATTGTTGAGTCTCTCTGGTGTCTCGAGGAGTCCCCTCACTTTTGGGGACTATCTGCACAGAATACGAGGAAGCTCTTTTGAGATGCGCGCGAGCACGGAGATCGATCTCTTCTCTTCCGCCCAGCCACGTAGTGATCCTTAGTTACTCTCTCTCTCTCTTCATAATTGTGAGTCATCCCCCCACATGGCTTCACACATGGGTGTCACATGGCCCTCATGTGTGAGCCCACCTAATAATAAACTTAGAGGTGGTTCACACCTCCCTTAGGGGTACTCCATGACATTTCCTTCCCCTTAACTCCATTTTTGTCCTCAAAAATGGTATTGGAAGGTGTAATAGAAAGAGAGAACTAATAATAACACTACTCCCACTATATCCCCATGTATAGAAATACATGGTCCTGTCTCCGTGTTGTTTCCCCATATCCTTCCCCTTAAGAAAACTCTTGGGAAGGTAAACTAAAACTGGGAAACCGTCTCTGTAGGGTGCTAACCCGCTCCCATGTGGCACTATCTTCTGAACTATCTTTCCACTTTACTAGACACTCTTTATACAAATGACTCCTCGTCCGTTTCTCTCGAGTGCGTAGTATGCTCTCTGGCTCATGTGGAATAGATTGAACAGGAATAGGCTCTACTACCTCACTATCTGGAATGAGGTTGTCAGATTCACCCAGCCTTTTCTTAAGCCGGCTAACATGAAAAACTGGATGAATTTGACTATTCTCTGGAAGTTGGAGCTGGTAAGCCATCTTTCCTATTCTCTTAAGTATTTGGAAAGGTACACAATACCTAGGAGATAATTTTGGACAAGGTCCCGTCTTCATGGTTTCAGACCTAGATGGAACTCTAAGATAGACTTTCTCTCCTACCTCAAAGTTGATATCTCTTCTTTGAGGGTCAGCATAGGCTCTAGCCCTATCCTGAGCTTTCCTAATGCTGTCCTTAGCAAGTCTAAGCATATCATTCATTTCTTCCAAGAAGTCCTTTGTAGCTTGAACTTTTTCATTCTGCAAGCCAACTGCATAAGGAGCCCTTGGCTGAAACCCATACATAAGCATAAATGGACTATGCCCAGTGGAAGAGTGCTTGGCACCGTTATATGCAAACTCTACTATAGGTAAGTACTCTTCCCAATTAGTTTGCCTTTCATTCACATATGCTCGAAGCATATCCTCTAGGATTTGGTTAACCCTTTCTGTTTGCCCATCCGACTGTGGATGCTCGGCCGTACTCATGCTAAGCTTTGTATCCAGCCTTTTGAAGACCGCTCTCCAAAAGTGGCTAGTAAACTTCTTATCCCGATCAGAAACTATGTCTAAAGGAAGACCATATAACCGGTATAGGTTCTCTACAAAGAGTCTAGCCAACTCAGGTGTCTTCACTGTAGTACGTGTCGGAATAAACCTAGCCATTTTGGTTAACCTATCCACAATTACCCAGACCGAGTCGTGCCCTCTCTGTTTCTTAGGTAATCCGACTATAAAGTCCATGGAGATACTCTCCCACTTCCCATTGGGAATATCCAATGGGTGGAGTAGCCCTCCAATCCTCAACCTCTCGGCTTTGTTGACCTGGCATTTATTGCACTTAAGCACATATTCTAGGACGTCCTTATGAAGTCCAGGCCAATAAAACTGCCTCTTAACAAGATCATAAGTCTTGTTAACTCCTGGGTGCCCCGCACTAGGTGTGTCATGACACTCATATAAAATATGCCGTCTCATCTCAGTATCTCTAGGGACACACACCTTACCTTTATATAACAGATATCCATCTTGGACACTGTAATTCTTCCACTTGAATCCTTCTTGAGTACCCGTCGATACTCCATCCTCACTGGAAACCCGTATATGACGATCCCCATTCTCTATGGCTTCCCAAATCTCGGAATATGCAGGATCAAGCCTACATTTCCCTCTAAGAGACTCAAGTAGCTCACTCGTGATCTGAGTAAAACTCAGTCCATTGAGCATAGGCATGCGGCTAAGTGAATCAGCCACTACATTAAACTTTCCCTTCCTATACCTAAGCTCATAATCAAACTCTTGAAGGGTTTCTGCCCATCGGGCCTTACGACCTTTTAGGTCTGTTTGATTAGAGAGCCACTTAATGCTCTCTTGATCAAACACTATCGTAACTTTGGCACCATATAAATAATGACGTCACTTCTTCAAAGCATGGACTATTGCATACAACTCCTTCTCATAGACGGAGTAATTCTTTTGAGCCGGTTCTAGTTTCTTGCTCTCAAAAGCTAATGGTCGACCATCCTGTACTAAAACCGCTCCTATAGCAAAATCACTCGCGTCAGTCTCAACCACAAATGGTTTATTAGGATCTGCTATATGTAAAAGTGGAGCTGTAGCAATTGCTACCTTCAACTTTTCCATACTTTGCTTCTGTTCGTCTCCCCAATGAAAGTCTTTCCCTTTCCCTTTAAGCTGTTCCGTCATCGGGATAGCAATTTTGGCATAGTTCTTAATGAATCTTTGATAGAAACCTGATAAACCTAGGAAGATCTGCAGCTCCTCCAGGTTCCGTGGATGTGGCCATTCCATAATAGCCCTTACTTTTTCAGGATCCATCTGGATTCCATCCTGGGAGACTATATGCCCAAGATATCTAACCTCTTTCTTGAAAAATTCACACTTTGACTTCTTAGCAAAGAGCGAATTTTCCCTTAGCACTTGAAATACTTTTCTCAAGTGTTCCAAGTGCTCCTGTTCTGATGCACTATAGATCAGAATGTCATCTAAAAAGTCTACTACAAAGTGTCCTAGATAAGGCCGTAAAACACTATTCATGAGTTTCATGAAAGTGGCAGGAGCATTGGTGAGACCAAAAGGCATCACCAAAAACTCATAGTGCCCATATCTAGTCCTAATTGCAGTCTTAGGGACATCCTCTGCCCTAATCCTGATCTGATGATATCCTGATCTAAGGTCAAGCTTGGTAAAATACCTAGCTTGATGTAACTGATCAAATAGATCTTCCAACCTAGGCATTGGAAATCTATTTTTAATAGTTACCTTATTAAGTGCTCTATAATCTATACATAGTCTCATAGAGCCATCTTTCTTTTTAACTAGGAGCATTGGCGATGCCCATGGTGAGTTACTAGGTTTGATGAAGCCTTTATCTAAATAATCCTGCAATTGCTTCTCAACCTCCTCATGCTAAGAAACACTAAGCCTATAAGGTGGTCTACAAATAGGGTTAGTGTTAGTAACAACCTCTATGGCATGGTCAATGTCCCCTCTCTCAGGTGGTAGCCCTCTAGGTAAGTCAGTGGGAAAAACATCTCTGTACTCAAACATAAGATCCTTAAAACTTTTAACTACACACTCTTGCAAAAAATTTGTGCCGACAGAGAAATCCAGCTGAAGCAGATGAGATTTTCGAAAGTTTTGAAGAACTTTGGAGTGCTAAGAGAATGCTATGAGCTAAATTTTTTGGGGAAAAGATGATACACATATGTATTACGGGCTGTGGAGAAGGGTTTAGGGTCTTGGGTTTTCATTGAAAAGCTTCAGTCCTTCAGTTTGGAGCTCTTCAAAGTCTCTACTTCAAGAAGGTTACCATTTTACCTCCCATCGATGATATACCCGACTTCTCCGCACCATATCTTCTTCATACCATATCGGATTTCACAAATCTTGGTCACGTTTCGAAGCTACGTTTCCAAGCTTCGCTCAGAGACCATCGGTGTTGGATTTGGATGAGATTTGCCCCATCAAAATCTCTCTGCAGCACTTCAGCAGGAACTAGGCGGCCACTCCCGGGCCTAGTTTTTCATCATCCGGACTCCAAATCCAATTTTTTCACTTGGGATAGTCTCAAATTCTTGAAGTGCAGGTGCTGGGCAACAATTTGTGGACTAGCGAGGATTGGAATATCTCTGAAATTATTCATTTGCACTCTGTTTGCCCGTTTGAAGCTTTTTCTACACACTTTTGGTGTTGTTTTGGATGGTTTATGGTGTCTAGAACCTCCCCGGACCAAGCGGACATTTCCAATTTTTTTTTGGGACTGGCGAGGAATCAAAATCAGCGGCTTGAAGCATCAAAGACCACTTGGATTACGCTTCCGCAACTCTACTTTGTATCAGGGAAGTGCTCTTGTGTTATATTTCTCTTCTTCTTGCATATTTAAACTCTACTTCCATTCATTTTCATACACTCTAGTTAGTAAACGGGGGAAGGGTACTTAAACATGGAAACTAAAGGCAAACAAGTAGTTGAGACCACTTCTCCACCTAGAGAGCAACTAGAGGATTCTGATGCTAGGATGGAAGAAGTAGAGTTAGGAAAAGAAATAGAAGAGAATGTAGAAGAAAAAGAGCCTTCACAGCAAGAGTATACTTATGAAGAGCTTATAGATGAATTTGTCACTCGTGACCAATTCATTGACTTGAAAGAACAAACCCTTAAGTTAGAGAAAGATTTGGGTAGCATCACATCTCTTATACAGCAACTTAAGTCTCAAATGATCTCCCTTGAGACTAGTGTCACCTCTTTCCTAGCTAGGAAGGAAAGAGAGACTCCTACCATTCCTCTAGAGATTACTAGGAAAGAGACTTCTCTTCCTAGTAAGCATAAAGGAGAGAGTTCTAGGGAAGCTCCCCTCCTGAAAGACTTGAAGCCACCTACCTTCACGGGGGATGACCGAGACAGGAATAAGGATGCAATCTACACTTTTTTACAAAAGTGGCATGATTTGCATCAATTGAAGGGCACCCCACCTGAGTATCGTGTGCTAGAGGCGAGTCTTTCCCTCGGCCCACGTGCTTATAAGTGGTGGATGAGTCTTAAGGAGGCGAACTCTATCCCTAGTGACTGGACTCAGTTTGAGACTCTTTTCCTAAAAGAGTTTCTTCCTGAAAATGAAGAGGAGAGGAATTGGGATGAGTGGGATAGGATTACTCAAAGAGGCAGGCCTCTTTCAGTCTATCTATCCCACTATAGAGAGATCACTTTGAAGCTTAAGGGTCTAGATGATTTTCAGAAGACCAGAGGGTTTGTTAGGGGCTTGGATAAAGCCATAAAGAGGGAAGTCAGGAGGAATGCACCTAAGACGTTTGAGGAGGCGATCAAATATGCACAGATATATGAGGACCATAACCGTCCTCAGTATACTCCTATGGAGACGGGTCAGCCCCTTAAACCTCTTAGCACCACTAAATTTAAGAAAAAGTTGCCTTTTGGGAAAAACAAGGTTTTTATTAAAAAACAAAGATCACAAGGGCCTAAGCTATCCACAGACCAGTTTGAGAAGGCCAAAAGAGAGAACCTGTGTTTTAGGTGCCTATCCCCTAGTCATTCGCAGTGGAACTGTCCACTCAAGAAGGGGGAAGAAAAGAAGAAAGGACCAGAGTCTAGTACGCCTCCTGAAAGGGGCAAAAAGGCGGTCCACCTAGTGCAGACCCTTCCCATTCATGGCAGCTCTAGTTGCAAGGGAGTGGAGGTGATGCACGAGGATATAGAGCACATGTGTTGTTTGACTCAGTCATTGTGGTCACCGCAGTTTGGACCACATGACTTGGTCAAGCTACATGGTAGTGTATACGGGACCAGGGTGCGAGTCATGATAGATGACTCTGCCACTCATAACTTCATAAACTATGCTTTGGTCAAGAAATTGAAGATTCCCCAGCAGCCTAGTGCACATAAATACATTGTATCTATGATGCAAGGGCAAGATAAAAGAATATGGGATACTATGGTATCCAATTTGGAAGTCAAGATGCAGGATTATACAGATCATATGGACTTCCAAATTATGAACATGGAGAGGACAGATCTAGTCTTAGGAAGAGAGTGGCTATGGGGGTTGGGAGATACACTTAAACGCAGCTATCAAAATAACACACTCGAGTTTGAAAAGAATGGAAGTAAAGTTTATATTCAGGGAGAGAGAGATGTACCTAGTGCACCTCTCATCTCATCATTAGAGTTGTATAGTCTCTGTTGTTCACAACATGTACAGGATATGTTTTTATTGTATAGTCATGATATGGAGCATTGTACAGACAGCTCATCTGATGTATATTTTCATGCTTTGAATGTAAATATGAACAGGACTTTCTACTCGAAATGCCTGTCGAATAGAGGCTTTATCCCATAGGTCCTGTGGAGGAGCTCATTTTCTCTCTATATATAAACCAACACATGGCCATTCTTGTCATCCACGAGGAGGGGATGAGAGGCGTGAGCTCTCAGTCGCTGCGCTCTGTCTTGGGTTCCGGACGTCCGTCCTTGTTGACCTGTTGACTGCGCGTCGGACGGCGACTGCTGTTCCTCTCTGAGTGCGGGCGGCGACTGCTGGTCGTCCTCTCTCTCTTCACGAGCGCGCGTGCGGCTGTTGGACGCCGGTACCTCTGGCTCGGATACCAATGTTGAGTCTCTCTGGTGTCTCGAGGAGTCCCCTCACTTTTGGGGACTATCTGCACAGAATACGAGGAAGCTCTTCTGAGATGCGCGCGAGCACGGAGATCGATCTCTTCTCTTCCGCCCAGCCACGTAGTGATCCTTAGTTACTCTCTCTCTCTCTTCATAATTGTGAGTCATCCCCCCACATGGCTTCACACATGGGTGCCACATGGCCCTCATGTGTGAGCCCACCTAATAATAAACTTAGAGGTGGTTCACACCTCCCTTAGGGGTACTCCATGACATGGATGCTTGATTTACTTATGCATTACTCGGCCAGATATTCAGTTTGCTGTCTCACAGATGAGCAAGTTTATGCATTGCCCAGGAGTCACGCATTGGAAAGCGGTTAAGCGCATCTTTCGCTACTTGAGTGGTACTCGGCTACTTGGGTTGTTTTATCCCAAGGGGGGATCACTACCGCCAGATTTGCATGCTTTTTCTGACTCAGATTGGGCTGGTTGCTATGACACTCGTGTGTCCACCAGTGGTTTTTGCTTCATGCTTGGTAGCTCATGTATATATTGGTTGAGCAAGAAGCAGCCTACTGTGGCCACTTCCAGTTGTGAGGCTGAGTATAGGGCAGCTTTCACAGCAACTGTTGAGTGTGTGTGGCTCAGACGCCTTATGGCTGATTTGGGTGTTGGCCAGTCTTCTGCCACCACCATCTTCACTGACAGTCAGAGTGCATTGGCAGTTGCGAGGAACCCTGTGTTCCATGCTCGCACTAAGCACATTGAGGTGCATTATCACTATGTCAGGGAGAGGTTCTCTGCTGGGGAGATCAGCTTGGCATATGTGCCCACGCAGGAGAACATTGCATACCTTTTCACGAAGGCTCTGCCTAGGGAGAAGTTTGAAGCTTTCCGCAAAGCTTTGGGCTTACTTCCTTTTGTGGAGTGATTTCCACATAGCTTGGCACTTCCTTATACATGAGTGCCAGCTCCTTGTTCACCGCATCACTCCCAGGGGGGATTTGTTGATATATTTAGGTAGTGATGTGTGTGAACACTCTAGGACCGCCGGGGCAATTTTTTCCCTCTTTAGGAGGTTTTTTTCCCCCGGCTTGTATATACGCCTATTGCCCTAATGGGCTACTTATCTTTGTACATTCTCTAGTAATACATTCAGTCTTGTGTGTTGTGCTCCAAGCTTCTTCTTCTTCCTTGTGCTGTTCGCGTGCTTTCGCAGACGTCTAACTCCAACATCCAACACTTTTAGAAATGATTCAAATAAATTTTTTAACTCATTTTAGTAAAACACAATGATAACCAATGGAAGTAGGTAACCAAATTAAAACATCCCAGATTGATGCTCTGTACAAGAACCCATTCAATCTTCAAAGATGCTGAATTCTAAGTTGAATTACTCACTTGAGTTTGCTTCAAGTTAAGTAGCATGACTCCAATGAATTTCATAGAGTTTATTATACTCTTTAAAAGAAAGGCAAGGATATGCTCATAAGATTCACAAATCCCAAGAATTTAAACTGAATTCTTTGAGACAAGTATCCTACATTGGAAAAAAATCATTTTGCATTTGATTTGATCAAGTTAAATTGAAGATGTACAAAATCAGTAAATGTTTGTTGAAAGTGAACCATAGAACAAACAGATACACTAGATGTTTAAGTCAACCAGGCTTCTAGCTTGATTTCAAAATCAAATTCAATAGAAACAAGACTTCACAAAGTCTTGATAGGGATAAGAATCCTAGTTGAGTTGCCCAATCCATACACTAGTGATGCCTAGAAATGGACTTATAATTTGAATCCACCAATTTCACATATTACTATCAAGAAAGCACACAAACAAAACAGTGAAATGGCCAATGATGTTTTCTGATCCCATTTCCTACTTTGCATTCAAATCAATTTATCAAGTGCCATGCTAGATGGTGTTTTGAATTACTTGGGTAGGGACCAACTAGTAGATTCTCCACTACTCATTTGGAGTATGAGGTGAATCCCACCACACATATGCAAACATGTTTGCCTAGGTTAGAACATGAGGCTTGGGGGTATGCCTATAGTTTTGTATATATCTATATTTTCAAGGATTAGAATCTTTCCCAAGGGCAAAAGAATGTTATAAAGTGAAGCTATGATCTGATTATTTGATCGGTTCAGACATATATGAAATCGAGCCCCATTTGGTAGCTCGTGTGTATGGACAAAGATCTTGAGATTAGACTTAAGCATAAGCTCATGTGCTCTTTAAAACAAGTAATCCACTTAGCTTAGCAGTTAAGTCTCAAGGTTGAGGCTAACCTTAGTCTTTCTATCTCCTCAATCTTGAAAGAAGTGTATCTTAGTAGAAAGAAATTTTCAATTAACTGAGCTCCAAGTAATAAAGTACTTGGGTGACACACCGGGAATATTGAGGACCTTGGTCTTCCTTGATTGGTGAGATCCTCCCTTGCACATAGTCATCATTGTTAATGATGACTTCAATGACTCGGATGACAAGGTATGTCAAGGTCTATGCCTTAGTTGTAAGACTTGGAGTTGTGCACCCTTGCAAGTTTTGGTTTCACTATGTAGACTGTTTACTTATATGTTTGCATTTGAAACTAATCTCATACTAGTGAAGAGGGGTTTCATAGATCTTTGTAGTGGAACTTATCTTCTTGGGTAGTGTCACAATAAATCTCCTTGCCTGTACATGAAAACCTATAGAAAATACAAAAAATTGGAGAAGAGATGATACGAGTTCATTGTATCTTGGTTTCATAAATGGGTGATCTCTACATAGTTTGTGGTTGATCAAGACACGATATGTTTTATTTGCGAAAACATAAATAAGAGTGTTTGATGGTGATTTGGCCTTTTATATACAAAGTAACAATAACAATGCATAACACTTCTAGTTGTGAGGTTGATTATAGACTAGCTTTCATAGCTATTGTTTGAGTATATGTACCCCATATGCCTTATGGATGACTTGGGTATTGATTATACTTCTACCACCACTGTATTTACTAACAATCAAAGAACATTTGTGGTTGCAAGGAACCCAATGTTCCATGTTTGCACTTGGCACATTAAGGTGCACTACGAGTATATTAGATAGTGATTCTCTATTGGAGAGATTAGCTTGGCATATGTGCCCACACAGGATAAAGTTGCATACCTTTTTTCAAAAACTCTATGGAAATTGGTACTCAAGATCTCACTGAATACCTTTAAGGATGTTAAGTGGTGCATAGCTATAAGGGGAAATTGGCACTGAAGATCACACATGATCACATGAGAATGATTGTAGGCTATCATAACTAATTAGAAGAGGAATGCATTGACAATCTTTGGACCCCTAGCTAACCCATTCCTCCAAATCCTTAAGAACTCTCAACCAAGAGTGCAAGTCAAATAAATGTCAGGTATGGAGAATGTTTTTGAAGTTCCCTCAATTGTATTGGGTGTCAATGAGGCCTACGATAGGGATTGACAACATTGGAAAGGGCCTACTCATTCCCGTGCACTTAGCTTTGTTTAGTTGAGGAGAAATCTCTTCTCACATGGTTTGCCTCCAGCATTTTCATCCAGTGCATTATCAAACCCTCTAATACTCTATTTAGCACTTCTATGATAAGTTATAGTCATAGTCGAAATATTAATGGTGCTTCTTTTATGTACTTAGCGTTTTCCCATAGCGGTTAAGGTTTTTAGGGTTTTTATGGGCTTATTAAATGTCATGACAATGGATCCTGTTATTAAGCCCTCTAATTGTGCTCTTGACCTTCTAAATATGTTCAAAAACCGTTCCAACACTTAGTCCCTTTTTTCTTTATATCTCGCAACAGAGATCTTCTAGAACGATTTCCCTAGATTCGAGGCCTACGAATGTGTAGCTGAACAACTTAACACATTTGTTTCACATATAAATTTTCACAATATTCTTCAAGAATAGCTTTGATAACGTCTCTAAAATGGCGGCCATTTGAAACACTACTAGAACGAGACATCGTTAGTGATACACAAAAAGGTTACTATTTTTAACTCACCATGATCTATAATTTTCTTTTGAAGAGGAAGTTTGGCCGAAGCTTACTCTCCCTCAAAGCTTGAATTAATTGAAAGTGGGATTTAGTACCCATGGGACCTCCCGTATCTCACAAAGCAAGGGTGACCCAATAGACAAGGTCAAAGCCTCATATAATTGGGAGATGTTCAAAGGCTTATAACTGGTTTGATGTGGCTTCTCCTCCAGATTCTAACCAATCACAAATTGGAGGGGGGGATCCTCAACCCTGCCTCAAGAGGTAAGCTTCCTAAGCAGCTGCCCCATCACCCTAGATTCCATGATCTAAACTTAACTATCTTCAAGATATCGCATTAACTCTACATGCCTAATAAATAAAAATAGTGGAATATCGTGGACGTGACATAAAAAGGAACCACATGAAGTGCAATCAATATCCTCTCAATGTTTTTATATAGTTCAATAACTCTTGCTAGCATAAAGGTGGTAGAATTTGGTTAGCAACTTTTCGTTTTTTCTTTTAAGGAAGTTCGACGATTGTCTACTCTCCCAAACTTTAATTATTAAAAGAACAAGTGTACAAATGAACGAGTTTAGCATCCATGGGACCCGAGGTTGTTTAAAATCTATTTTTTCTAATGGAGGTTTGGCCGAGGCCTACTCCTCCAGGCTTTAACTTTGAAATTACAATTGTACAAGGAAGGGCATAGTACCCATGGGACCCCCTTTATCCCACAAGAACAAGGGTTTACATAGCATAGTTTAAACTGCAGTCACAATTACCGCGGGGTAGGACAAACGGTGGCACACCAAACACAAGGTACAACTTTCCATGTTAAACATGTCCCTTACATGTGCCTATGGGGGTTGAACCCTCGCCCCCGTCTCAAGAGGCAAAAGGCCCAACCACCCGGACAAGCGACCTAGGACAAGTTGTTTAAAACTTGCTAGAAGACATTATCCAAGAATTGAATGGGTCTAACACCTATGAGGCCACCCGAATCCCATGAATAGAAGGTTGTTTAAAACTTGCTAGAAGACATTACAAAGAAGTGGGTCGATGAGACTAATTAGTGACTTCGCTCAAAGATGAGGGTCCCAAGAATGTTGTTGAAGACAATCCGTTTCTTTAGCTTATCCAAACAAAAAAGTTGTACATCACATGTATCATCCAGTTAGAGACATTCTCACAACTCTATCACACTGACAGAGCGGCCATGAGCAGGCCTTCACTATGCCAGTCGCTTCTAGAGCGTCAGATAGAATCAAGGTATCCAACACGAGCCTTTCTTCATCGTGGCATCTCGATTCTCCACTCACAGCAATCGCCCATAGAATGCCAGACAGGCGAATTCCTCTGTGAAGGACTTGTTGAACTTCCAGAGACCGGAAGCTCTCTTGTAACTTGTAAGCTTTAGCTATGGAACCCATTGGTGTCAGACTGATCATTATAATCTTTGTAAGCTTTAGCTATGGAACCCATAGGTGTCAGACTGATCACTATAATCTGGCGCATGCAACCAGTGCTTAGATACACTCAAGCGGCAATGGAGAACACGCAAACGAAGTGTCGGAATTGGAGACGATTTTCAAGAGCGCCCAGTGATGTGTGGAGACTTGAATCCATTTCAGATCTGTAAAATTCAATCCCGATTCCTCCTCCACTCTCTGTACCAAGAATTCATGGAAGGATAAACCCTGCCCGTCGCAACATCTGTGTAGGTACGGGGGGATGCAGCACGTTGAGAGTACATGGGAGATGCCGGAGCACTCTTGGTCTGCAGAGTTAGTTTCGTATCATAGCAAGCCTTCTTTTGGGGATCGGAGAGGATCGTGTAGGCCTCGTTCATCTGCACAAAGAGCTTCGTTGAACTTTCGAGTTGATGAAGAGGGCTAACATCAGGATGATGTTGAAGCGCTAGTCTCCGGTAAGCAGCATGGATCTCTGGCGGAGTGGATGCCGGGGAGACGCCCAGTACAGAATAATGTGTAGTACGCGCAGGAGCTGTAGCGTAAATACAGGCGACAGAGGTAGAGGGCTCCGTCGAAGTGGTGTAGGTGGAAACGTTGATAGAATGAGGCCTTTTACTGAGTCGAGGTGGCTCCCTATCTGCAACGGTGAATGGTTTAGAAGAACCGGAGAAGGAGGCCGATGAACTGAGCTCAGTATTAATGGCGGATCTGAGCGGCGGAGAAGAAACTGTGGAACCGCGAGGGGAAGAGGCAAACAAGGACGCAGCAGCGCAAGAAGGTGATTGGCACGTGGTAGGGGACGACGACGAAGAAGGAGAACGGGGAGACAACATCGAGCAGAAATCCATCGAGCAAGTTACCAAGCAGGAGACTAACGGTTCTGAAGCTGATTCAGGATAAGCTAGAATCAGGGTTAAATCATGGAGACGCTGAGTAAAGCTGGCGAATCACAAGGGAGCACGTGGAAACCATTCCAAGTGCCATCGGTTACCAGAATTCAGTAGCTGACTCGGATTATCCTATCTGTCGGGACTAGGACTGGCGGCCAATAGATCTCGAAAGTGCAATTATTTCGAGGTTCTAGTACCCGTTCACTTGTACATTGTTTTTTCTATTAGTTAAAGTTTGGGAGTAGGTTGTTGCCGAATTTCCTTTAGAAGTTCCACTTCGCTGGCCTAGTGGTTGGGCCTCTCACCTTTTGAGGTGGGGGCGATGGCTCAATCCCTAGCAGCAATATGTAAGGGACATGTAATCTGGAAAGATTTTGCATTGTGGCTGAGTGCCATCGTTTATCTATCCCTGCGGTAGTGTTGACCGCCGTTTAACACAGTCTTGTAAACCTTTGTTCTTGTGGGATAAGGGGGGTCCCATGGCTACTATGCCCTTCCTTCTACAGTTTCAATTTCAAAGTTAAAGTCCGGGGGAGTAGGCCTCGGCGGAACTTCCATTCAAAAAAAAAAATCCTTTAGAAAAAAAAAACTATTTGGAGGTTGAGTTTTTTTTTAAATGGAGTTTCATCTGAGGCCTACTCTCCCTGGCTTTAACTTTGAAATTGCAACTCTACAAGGAAGGGCATAGTACAGATGGGAGTCCCCTTCCACAAGAACAGGGGTTTACATAGATGGGTTCAACTGTGGTCACAACTACCGTGGGGCAAAACAGGCGGTGGCACATCAGCCACATGATACATCATTCCAATGTCATACATGTCCCTCACATGCTATCGGCATGGGTTGAATCCTCGCCCCCACCTCAAGAGACAAGCAACCCAACCACCCGAACAGCGGCCTAGAACAGGTGGAAATTTTTCAAAAGAAGTCAACACTTCAAATTCTTAAATAATAAAATCATTCATCTACGTCAAGCTTGAGGACATTGATCCAATTCGAAGAGTTTACTTTGAAGATTGGTGTTTGTTAAGATTTATAATCAACGTTTGGGGCAATCGAAGTACAATCTCATGCTGGGCTCGGTTCCCCCCACCCATTCAAGGGTTTAAGGTGGCTATGTGGCAACACGATAGAAGATAGGGCTATGTGGCAACACGATAGAAGATACCCCTAAAATAGAAAGAAACTTGGATTTCTATCACTCTCTTAGCAAGAATTGGTGCATGAATTAGACGTGGATTAGATAGGAAAAGTTCAAGAACTTATGGTACCTCCTCATTGAAAATTAGAAAGCAGTGTCTAGCAGATTGTGCATAGGGGGATATAGAGCAATGTCATAGACAATAAACTTTGTGGTGCTCCCCCTTGGTGCAAACGATGCACGAGTGGTTGAGAAGAATTGGAACCCCTTTTTTCTCTTGTGTTATGTGCATTTCAACTTGGCAATGCATTGGAAAGCTCCTATTGCCAAATGAAGTTAATTGGAAGCGAGCTCTACTTGGGGAAGTGATTTGGTGCTCATCTGCACTATGGAATGCCTCTTGATATATTTTGATATTGATGTGTATGAACACATTTAGGACTATCGGGGCATTATTTTCCCTCGTTAGGAGGTTTTCCTCCCCTAGCTTGTGTATATGCCTTTAATCCTAACGGATCACTTATCTTTGTACATTCATTTGGTAATACATCAGTATTTGTGTTGTGCTCCAAGTTTCTTCTTCTTTCTTATGTTGTTCGTGTGCTTTCGCAAACTTCGAACTTCAACAATTAGTATCACATAGGTCACCACTTCATCTAGGGCATCATCAATACCCCTCTTATCAAGGTCTCGGAATCACACAAAAATTGGTGAGCATATTTGAGGCAATTAGCATCTTCGAAAAAGCCTCGTTATGTGGCATCAAAATTTTGACCCAAGCTCATTTTGACCTCTAAACACACTCATTGCGACTATGTAGGTCATGTCATCCTTTTGTGCCAACCATGTATACAGTTTTAGTTTGCCCATACAAGCACCTCAAAAGTCCACCAAAAGTTTAGCAGGGCTATTTAGTCACTAGCCACAGCTGAAAGCAATTATGTATTCCACATATTGGTTGTTGAGCATAAGGTGAATGGTATGATGCATCATGTATTGGTAGCAAAAGGGTTGTGGGATGCATCATGTTTCAAAATGTCCTATTACATTTACAAATATAGTTATTCAAGGTGATGGAGATGGTATTGAAGATTATTATCTTCAAATTCATGTTCGTGTTGCAATTTTTGTTGCACCCACTATAGAGAAACTTCGTTGGGATAGCAGAGATGCTAGCACATGCATTAATAGTTTTCTCTATCAAACGTGCCATTATCCCTCACATTGCCTCTTACAAAACGACAAAGGCTGCTTGGGATACACTTACCACTTTGCATGAGGCAAGAAATGAGGCTCATGGTTCCTACCTCCAAAAACAATTGGAGAATGAGCATATGAATGAAGAAGATTCTATCGATATCTTTTTGACAAAGATCAAAGATTTGAAGGAGTAGTTGATTTTTGTTGATGAAGTCTTTCTAGATAGGTCACTTGTGCAAACTATTCTTAATGGTCTTCCAGATTCATATTAGATGCTCTTCGATTGATGATGAAAGGAAATCCAATGCCTTAACATTTAAGTACTTAGTCTCTATTTTGTTGCTGTTGGAGTTAGATGTCTGCGGAAGCACGCGAACAGCACAAGGAAGAAGAAGAAGCTTGGAGCACAAACACACACTACTGAATGTATTACTAGAGAATGTACAAAGATAAGTAGCCCATTAGGGCAATAGGCGTATATACAAGCCGAGGGAAAAAAACCTCCTAAAGAGCGAAAAAAGTACCCCGGCGGTCCTAGTGTGTTCACACACATCACTACCTAAATATATCAACAAATCCCCCCTAGGAGTGATGCGGTGAACAAGGAGCTGGCACTCATGTATAAGGAAGTGCCAAGCTATGTGGAAATCACTCCACAAAAAGAAGTAAGCCCAAAGCTTTGCGGAAAGCTTCAAACTTCTCCCTAGGCAGAGCCTTCGTGAAAAGGTCTGCTATGTTCTCCTGCGTGGGCACATATGCCAAGTTGATCTCCCCAGCAGAGAACCTCTCCCTGACATAGTGATAATGCACCTCAATGTGCTTAGTGCGAGCATGGAACACAGGGTTCCTCGCAACTGCCAATGTGCTTTGACTGTCAGTGAAGATGGTGGTCGCAGAAGACTGGCCAACACCCAAATCAGCCATAAGACGTCTGAGCCACACACACTCAACAGTTGCTGTGAAATCTGCCCTATACTCAGCCTCACAACTGGAAGTGGCCACAGTAGGCTGCTTCTTGCTCAACCAAGATATACATGAGCTACCAAGCATGAAGCAAAAACCACTGGTGGACACACGAGTGTCATAGCAACCAGCCCAATCTGAGTCAGAAAAAGCATGCAAATCTGGTGGTAGTGATCCCCCCTTGGGATAAAACAACCCAAGTAGCCGAGTACCACTCAAGTAGCGAAAGATACGCTTGACCACCTTCCAATGCGTGACTCCTGGGCAATGCATAAACCTGCTCATTTGTGAGACAGCAAACTGAATATCTGGCTGAGTAATGCATAAATAAATCAAGCATCCAACAGCCTGCTGATAGAGAACAGCATCAAATGCATCTCCAGCATCATGAAGACTCAATCGTAAACATGTCTCCATAGGAGTAGCAATAGGCTTACAGTCTTCAAGGCCAAAACGCTGCAATAATGTGTCAATATATTTCGTTTGACACAAAGCCATCCCACCATCAACTTGCATAAATTGAATGCCCAAATAGTGATGCAAATGCCCCAAATCAGCCTTGAAATCAGCAATATGCTTCTCAATAGGACCAATGAGCAGCATGTCGTCAACATAGACAACAATGATCAGAAGCACATCATTACCATGCTTAAAATATAAGGTGCTTTCAGTTGGACTATTCTCAAAACCATGTGCAATCAGATAGGCATGTATCTTCTCATACCAAGCACGTGGTGCTTGCTTTAAACCATATAATGCCTTCTTTAACGTGCACACCTGGTTTTCATGCCCTTTCTGCACAAAGCCACGAGGCTGAAAAACATACACTTCTTCATGCAAGTCACCATTCAGAAATGTTGTTTTAATGTCCAACTGATGTACATTCCAACCATGATGGGTTGCAAGTGCACAAATGCTCGGAACAGTAGTCATACGGCATGTAGGTGCAAAGGTCTCATCAAAATCAATGCCTCTTTCCTGCACATAACCCTTTGCAACAAGCCTATCCTTATACCTGTCAACTGTACCATCAGGTTTACGCTTCAACTTGTATACCCACTTAGTGCCAATGGCCTTCTTGCCAGGAGGCAAGTCACATAAAGACCATGTACCATTCTTCATTATAGCATCATATTCAGATTGCATAGCAACCATCCAATTTTCTGAATTTTGTGCTTCATAAAAAGAAACAGGCTCATTCTCATACAGAGACTAGACGCAGCCATAGCGTAGCAATCTGATGCAAAGGAGGCACTACGAGAGCCTTAACGAGTACGATATGACAAAGGTGCATCTAATTTGCTATCACGCAAAGTCTGCACCAGCCATTTTGGCATAGTTTTTGCCTGCTCAATATCAGCTCTCTCATCAAGAAGTGCATCATGTAAATCTGCATCAGAAATGGAATGATCTGCATCATCATATGAAACCTGCAAAGGCTGAGAAGTTGCCTCATTAGGACCAGCACTAGACTGTCCACCTGTAAAAAGAGGAATGAAAGTATCATACATGTCTTTGGAGCTAACAGATGTGTCCTTAGTACATGAAAGCAATGGCTGAATAGCATCTTCCACAAAGACAACATCACGGCTAACCAGAATGTGTTTATTCTGTGGATGATACAGATGATAGCCTTTACTTCCAGAACTGTACCCAAGAAAAATACATTTTACTGCCTTATCATCCAATTTTCTGCGATGTTGTTCAGGCACTAATGCATATGCCAAACAACCAAAAACATGCAGATGAGCAACAGATGGCTTCCGGTCATGCCAAGCCTCATATGGAGTGATAGACTGCAGCGCTTTAGTGGGCTGTTAAGTACATATGCTGCACACATGACAGCCTCAAGCCAGAAACTATGTGGTAAAGCCTGACTCTTGACCATACACCTCGCCAACTCCATGAGTGACCTATTCTTCTGTTCAGCAACTCCATTCTGTTGAGGTGTATACGGTACTATACACTAGTGTTTTATCCCACGTTCAGCCAGAAATGCATTAAAATCAAAAGACATATATTCCCCCCCTCGATCAGAACGGAGGGTGCCGATTTTACATGTTGACAGATTTTCAGCCAAAACCAAAAACTGTTTGAAGCACATGAACACTTCGGACTTTGCTTTGAGTGGATATACCCATGCATGCCTAGAAAAATCATCAATGAAAGTCACGAAGTAAAGGTAATTTCCAAAAGAGAGTGTTTGCATAGGACCACAGACATCACTATGGACAAGCTGCAATTTCTGTGTAGCCCGAACTGAACCATCTTTTGGAAAGGAGGAACGCTGCATTTTGCCCAAAATAGAGCCTTCATAAACATGTTTTCCAGGTGCCTCAAGTTTGGGCAAAGAGGACATCATTTCAGATTTCTACAGGCCTAGCAAACTAGCAAACTTCAGATGACCAAAGCGTGCATGCCAAAGCTTTGCATCTGACATAGCCTGAGAATCATTTACTGCACATGCCAAATCATTTTCAGATCTTTCATAGTCTATGAGCTTATACAGCCCACGACATAAAATTCCAGAAGCAATAATCACATCGCCATTTGACAGATCATGAACTATACACCTGTCATCAACAAATTTCACAACTAAGCCAATCTTGGCTAATGCAGAAACTGATAACAGGTTCTTTTTTATCCCTAGCACAAATAAAGCATCTGACAAAGAGAAAGAACTACCATCAGCAGTAGTCAAAATGATCTTACCAACTCCCATAACAGGATAAGAGGAGTTGTTGGCGCATGTAACAGTATTCCCTGTAGGGGCAGGCTGGAGTGAAGAGAAGAAACTGCACTGCGAGGTAATATGTTTGGTTGCCCCACTATCAAAATACCAAACATCTGAGTCTACTGCAGACATGCACTGCTCATGAGAAGATGGGTCAAAACTGCAGACAGTAGTAAACGCCCATTCTTCTTCCTGCACAAGATTTGTAGACTCTATTTTTGGTGTAGAGGCCTCTGCAACAACCATTCCGGCCTCTTTCTTCTTTGCCTCTTTAGCAGCCAGCTTTGGACAGTTCTTTATGATATGATCATTCCCTTTACAATACTTACAAAACAATTTCTGCTTTTCTGATTTCTTCTCATCTTTATCTTCCTTCTTCGAATATGTAGAATTAGCAGATTTTTGCTTACTAATTGAAGAGCTCCATTTTCCTTTTCCCTTCTGACTAGCTAGGAAAGCTTGATCTGAAACTCGCATAATGGATCTGTTTTGCCTGGACTGATCTTCCTGCAACAGAATAGAGACTAACTCCTCAAATGATAAGGCATTCGGATTGCCTTTCATCATCAACCGAAGAGTAGATGTAAACTCTGGTATGAGTCAGGAAGACCATTCAGAACGGTCTGCACAAGTGAGCTATCTGGTATAACCTCATCTGCAGAAATCAATTGTTCCTTCAAGTCTTTGATCTTTGTTAGGAAACTGTCCATAGAATTACCTTCATTCATGTGCTCACTCTCCAACTGTTTTCAGAGGTAAGCAACACGAGCCTCATTCCTAGCTTGGTACAATGTGGTAAGTGTATGTCAAGCATCCTTAGCTGTTCTGCAAGAGCGAATGTGAGGAATAATGGCACGTTTGACAGACAAAGGTATCAATGCATATGCATGGGCATCTCTGCCATCCCAGCAAATCTGCTCTGCAGTAGGTGCAGCAGAAACAGCAGCACGAATAGGAATCTGCGGAATATCATCTTCAACACCATCTTCATCAGCTCCAGCACCTGTATTTGCAGTACCTGTCGTTACAGGTGTAACAGGATGTCTTTCAACACCCTGCACAATGTTCCACAATCCTTTTGCAACCAATACATGTCGCATCATATAAGCCCATAATGGGTAGTTGGTATCATCCAACTTATCCTCAACAGCCAACATACGGAATACATTACTGCTTTCAGCCATGGCCGGTGACTAAAATACCTTGATGCAGAAAATTGACTGTATCTCAAAAAGTTGAACGGAACTGCCCAGACAAATTCTGCTAGACCTATAGCAGACTTTGAGACGCTTAAACTGGCAAACAAAAACTGGTATATACCTTTGGTACAAAAAGACGAAATAGCCTGCATAAACACTGCGATAGTGCGTTCAGAGGCCGAAACGAGCTCAGATCGCGATTTCGGCACCACAGAGCAAAGATGTTTTGATCTCGAAAACACGTTGAGTATGCTCACCAAAATTCGTATGATTTTGAGACTGCAAAGGGAGGAGTGTCGATGGCGCCCTAGATGAAGCGACAACCTGCTCTGATACCAATTGTTGGAGTTAGACGTCTACAGAAGCACGCGAACAGCACAAGGAAGAAGAAGAAGCTTGGAGCACAAACACACAATACTGAATGTATTACTAGAGAATGTACAAAGATAAGTAGCCCATTAGGGCAATAGGCGTATATACAAGCCGAGGGAAAAAAACCTCTTAAAGAGGGAAAAAAGTGCCCCGGCGGTCCTAGTGTGTTCACACACATCACTACCTAAATATATCAACAGTTGCAAGAAGATCAATCCAAGCAAAAGAAGCAGATCATGAATGTTGTAGATCCCTCTTTCTTAGCTATCAAAAGGGAAAACAAAAGCTGAGGTCATCTACTAAGAAGCAAAAATCTGCTAATGTTGCACAGTTGAAGAAGGAAGGCAAAGATGAGAAGAAAACAAAAAAGCAAAAATAGTTTTGCAAATAATGTAAGGGAAATGATCACGTCATAAAGAGTTGTCCAAAACTAGCTACAAAAGAGGCAAAGAAAAAAGAGGCTAGAATGGCTATTGCAGAGGACTCTACACCTAAAACAAAGTCTGTTAATCTTGTTCAGAATGAAGAATTTGACATTTACTACTACTTGCAGCTATGATCCATCTTCTCATGAGTTGTGTATGTCTGTAGTAGACTTAGATGTTTCATACTTTGATAATGGGGCAACCAAACATTACCCTACTGCACAGTTTCTTCAGTTCACTTAAGCCTACCCCTATAGGGAATATTGTTACATATGTTATCAACTCCCCTTATCCTGTAATGAGAGCTGGCAAGATCATTCTGAATAGACTTGGTTATGGGTTTAAATTAGACTTAAGGAATAGACTTGTTTATGGGTTCAGATTAGAGGGCGCGCACATATTTTTCAAGTGCATCAATGCATGGCATTAGAGAAGTAGCAGATGAAAGACAAAACAAGGGTTGTATGATGGGGAGGAAGGATGCAAGTCATTCATCTTTGTGTCTAGAGTTTTTCGACCTCCTTTGAGGAGAATAAGACTCATCTCTACAAAGGGATGGTTGAATTCCTTTAGTGAAAGATGGATCATCCACAAAAGAAAACTCAAATGAATGAGAAGAGTCACAAAATATTCTTATATCATTTTTTAGCTCGAATTTGTTCATGCATCCATGCTTTGGGATCTTCAATAATTAATAAAAACAAATTGTGCTAACACCTCCCATGTTGTGTTGTGGGATCTAAATCTCCTACTTTGTACTTTTATAATCGTTTCCCCATGCTCATGGTCTTAGGTTATTGCAGTTGATTTACGCTTATGTATTGCATCATCATGTGGGCCTTGAACTATCTTAGCTTTACAAGCAAGACATCCATTGGAATAAACTTTGCACCCTATCTCCTTTGGGAACTTTTTTTTATTGAGAAGTATGGGGTTTCTTTTACATTAATAGTTCCAATTGGTTTCTTTTTACTGGAATGTTCTAGTAAGCTCTTTCGTTTCATAGAGAGATAGTGTAAATTCAACAAAAGGTTGGTAATTTCTCCACAATGAGACGTTTTATAACCTTGGGGGGTGAATAATTTAAGAGTTGTATACCCTTGGGAGGTGAACCATTGGAAACAACTTCTCATCCCTCTCGTGAGGGGTTCATCTACTTTGTAATTTTTTGTTTTTGAATGCAAAAAATCTATGATGTCTAAAGGGTGGAGACTTATTACATTTGGCAATTCTTCTTCCTAAAAGACTCAGTGTTTTGCTAATCGATCACTCTTTTGGGTTGTTGCCGAAGTTTAATGCACATCTCTCTTTCCATATTTTCCACAGAGCTTCACCCCTAAAATGGCGTTCCATAATGGTGTAGAACAACCAATTGCTTCTCCAAGAAGGTCTTGTCTCCAGTTGTAGTGAACTTGTAATGAAAGAATTTCCTGGATAGACTGTGAGACCACTTGGCTCTTAGGGCACGAGAAGAAGAGCTGCGCTATGTCCTCTCTACCATTGATACACCTTTTACACCAAGGGGCGGTCCCACATATTTTGTTTGCTTTGACATTAGTCCAAATTCCCTGGTGAAGAATTTACCACATAAAGACCGATTTCTTATTCTCAATGAGGGTATGCCAGAGGTCATTGAATTCGAAGTCCCATCTGATGTTAGTCCAAGTTGTCTAATGCTTCCTCTTCACTTTCTTCCATAAAACCAATGTAAATCACACTTCCTTGAGGATATAGGCCATGATTTTCTTTCCTTGAGGATATAGGCCGGATGATTTTCTTTTTTTCCTAGATTCTATGATGCACTCCCTCCTCTTTAGGCTGGAAAGTTGAGAGAACAAACACAAACACCTACACGTAGGGGACCCCCTTCTTCCTACACATCAAGGGTTCACATCAAGCAAATCAATGGGAATTAAGCTTTAGACTTCAAGAACATCACTTTACACCATGATTCTTTGATTGTAAAGATGATTTCCTCTTTTTTTTCAAGAAAAGGAAGCTCGACCTTTGCCTATTCTCCCGGACTTTAATTTAAAAAAAAACAAGTTACAAGTGAATGGGACTAGTGCCCTTGGCCCCCCCACTAGGGTGTTCGTCGTTATTAACTATTCTCCCTATAGTTTGGAAATATGAAAAAGAAAAAGCACATACACCTACAAGATCCCTTATCCCCTCACATCAAAGCTGGGTCATAAATCTTGAACCTTCAACTCATGGATTCAAGGTGCTACACTACATACATCATGCTCCTAAGTATAATATAACATGCTCCTAAGACCATGTAGTGGCAACACCTTAGATCAATCTTCGAAAGTCACTATATTAAAAGTATAAAATAAAATAAATGAATTTTAGTATAAAATAAAATAAATAAATATTTTCGCTGGCCACCTTTCGTAGACCTTGGCAGCGAGCTGCCAGGCGTACAAGTGGATAGGATAATCCGACTCAGCAAGCAAGAGAGCTTGGAATGGTTTCTGCGTGTAACCTTGTGATTGGCTAACGCTGCAGCCCCTTTCCACTATTTAAACCCTCCTCCTGCCTATTCTTGTAAACCGTCATTCTTCTGGACGAAGATCTGTTCGAGGGAATTCTGCTCCATGTTGTCTCACCGTTCTCCTTCTTCCCCCGCTGCGTCTTCGTTTGCCTGTTCCCCTCACGGCTCCACCGTTTCTTCTCCGCCTCTCCGATCCGCCATTGAGACTGGCCTCAGCTCATCGGCCTCTTCCTTCTCCGGCTCCCCCAGGCCATTCACCGTTCCAATTAGGGAGCCACCTCGACTCATTAAACGGCCTCATTCCATCAACGTTTCCACCTATACCACTTCTGCAGAGCCCGCTGCCGCTGCCGCCTCTATTTACGCCACAGCTTCCCCGCGTAATACACATTATTCTGTACTTGGCGTCTCCCCGGCATCCACTCCACTGGAGATCCGTGCTGCCTATCGGAGACTAGCGCTTCAACACCATCCTGATGTACGCCCTCTTCACCAACTCCACAAGTCAACGAAGCTCTTTGCGCAAATCAACGAGGCCTACACGATCCTCTCCGATCCGCAAAAGAAGGCGTGCTATGATATGACACTAAGTCTGCAGACCAAGAGCGCTCCGGCATCTCCCATGTACTGTCAACATGCTGCATCCCCCCGCACCTACACGGATGCTGCGACGGGCAGGGTCTATCCTTCCATGAGTTCTTTGTACAGAGAGTGGAGGAGGAATCGGAACTGGAGTCCATTGATCTTAAATGGATCACACAATTAACGCTGATAGTAGAGCTTCCGCTCTCTGGATGTTCAATACAAGCCCTTCACACAGGTAATTGCCTGTCTGGCATTCATTCGAAGAGCTGCTGCGAGTGGAGATGGTATCGCTTAAAACATTATGCATACTCTTGCTGGATATCGTAACTCTGCATCAAGATCAACATTACAGACGTACCACATGGTGTATCACTTCTGTTGCAAAACAATGTGTTCTTACATGGTAAAACATGTTCTTGTTGCAAAACAACTATGGAATATAGTGGTACATGTAGATCGAAGACCCCCAAGTTCTTGTATTTCAGAGTCTACTCTCACACATGGAGCTTCTTCTTCAAGTACAATGGTTACTCCTTCACCACTTGCATAGGAGCAACTAAGATAGGATGGCCAAGATTATCAAGCTCATTCCTTGATTGCACTTTTTGTGGAGCATCATATAGTTCCTCACATTCGGTCATGTTCTACATCATGATAGGCATGGGACACTCTTGCTTCTTTGTATGCCATGCGTAATGAAGTACATGTTGCATACTTGAGGAAGCAACTTGAGGATGTATATATGGCTCAAAATGAGTCTGTGGATGTGTATGTGACACGCATCAAGGACTTGAAAGAGCAATTGGAAAACATAGATGAGAATGTGTTTGAAAGAGCAATTGAAATCTTTGCCACTACACTCCATTTGGTTGTAAATGGGAATCCAAATATGTATGCATTTGATGAGGTTGTGTCTCTTCATTTACAAGAAGAGCAATGTAGGGAAAAGCAAGTATGGTTTAGTTGTAGGTTCATCAAAATCAAAGCCTCAATCTTCCTCTTCCACTCATTCCTCTAGTGATGTTGATTCACAGAAGAAGAAGAAGAGATGCAAATATTTCCAAAAGGCTGGTCATATTATTGATGAGTGTAGAAATCTTTCTTAAGCACAATGAAAAGAAGAAGGAATCAGCATTTCTATTGCTGAAAATTCTTCAAATGCAAAGAATGATGAAGCCAACATGGCTCAACATTTTTGTGCATGTATTTTTACATGTCATCATGATGCATCATTGCATTATAAATGTATGGTTGTGAGTAAGATTGATTCGGATTTTCTCTTTGATAGTGGTGCTTCAAAGCACATAACCTCATGTAGAAAGTTTTTGTGTCTTTGAAAGGTGCACCCAAAGGAGGACATGTGGTGTGTGCAAAGAATGCCTCCTATTCTACCATTGCAGTAAGAGAAATTGAGCTTATAACCATAAATGGAGATGTAATTCTCTTGAAAAATACATTGAATGTACCCATTATCAAGAAGAATTTAATTTGAGTTCCTTTGATTGCCAAAGTTGGACTTCATGTACACTTTGTTGATGATAAGTGTATGGTTCATGATTTCAGCAATGGTGATATTCTCATGATGTTTGGTAAATTATGCAATGGTTTTTATCCCTTGGATACATACAAGAGGGCTACCTCAAATTCCTTGGTTTCTCATACTTCCTCCATGGCTGAAATGGAGCTTTGGCATGCTCATCTTGGTCACTTGAACTTTAATAATTAGCTTTTCTTGCAAAAGAAGGATATGTTTATTGGTTTTCCAACACTTGCGTCCATTGAAAAGCATGCATGTGAAGGTTGCGTTTTTGGGAAAGTGCATCATGCTTCTTTTCCAAAAGATAGTCATACACATAGTACAAGGAGCAGCATGACATCTTATCCATACCAAGCATGTGGTGCTTGCTTTAAACATATAATCCCTTCTTTAACCTCCACACCTGGTTTTCATGCCTTTTCTGCACAAAGCCACGGGGCTGAAAAACATACACTTCTTCATGCACGTCCCCATTCAAAAATTCTGTTTTACTGTCCAACTAATGTACATTCCAACCATGGTGAGCTGTAAGTGCATAGATGCTACGAACAATAGTCATTTGGCATGTAGGTGCAAAGGGTTCATCAAAATCAATGCCTCTTTCCTACACATAACCCTTTGCAATAAGCCTAGCCTTATACCTGTTAACTATTCCATCAGTCTTATGCTTCAGCTTGTATACCCACTTTGTGCCAATGGCTTTCTTGCCAGGAGGCAAGTCGCATAAAGACCAGGTACCATTTTTCATGATAGCACCATATTCTAATTGCATAGCAGCCATCCAATTTTCAAAATTTTTGTGCTTCATCAAAGCAAACAGACTCATTCTCATCACAGAGACT
This sequence comes from Ceratopteris richardii, assembly GCA_020310875.1. Taxonomy (NCBI): domain Eukaryota; kingdom Viridiplantae; phylum Streptophyta; class Polypodiopsida; order Polypodiales; family Pteridaceae; genus Ceratopteris; species Ceratopteris richardii. The sequence continues at coordinate 127,734,715 of CM035425.1, read as the reverse complement.
AGAGGCAACCATACCATAGCAATCTGATGCAAAAGAGGCACTATGAGAGCCTGATCAAGTACGACATGATGCAGGTGCATCTAAATTGTTGTCATGCAAAGTTTGCACTAGGCATTTTGGCATACTTTTTGCCTCCTCAATATCAACTCTCTCATCAACAAGTGCATATGCAAATATGCATTAGAAATGGAATGATCTGCATCATCACATGAAACCTGTAAAGGTTGAGGAGTTACCTCATTAGGACGAGTACTAGATAGTCCACCTGTAAAAAGAGGCAGCAAAGTATCATACATGTCTTTGGAGTTAACAAATGTCTCCTATGTACGTGAAAGTAAATGCTGAATAGCATCTTCCATAAAAATAACATCACGGCTAACCAAAATGCATTTATTCTGTGGATGATACAAACGATAGCCTTTGCGTTAAAAATTGTACCCAACAAAAATACATTTCACTGCCTTATCATCCAATTTTATGTGTTGTTGTTCAGGCACTAATGCATATGTCAAACAACCAAAAACATGCAGATGAGCAACAGATGGCTTGCAACCATGCCAAGCCTCATATGCAGTGATAGACTCGAGCGCTTTGATGGGAAACCTGTTAAGTACATATGTTGCATACATGACAGCCTCAAGCCAGAAATTATGTGGTAAAGCTTGACTCTTGACCATACAACTCGCCATCTCCATGAGTGACATGTTCTTCCATTCAACAACTCCATTTTGTTGAGGTCTATATGGCATTGTACACTGATGTTTTTATCCCACATTCAGCCAGAAATGCATTGCATTCAGAAGACATATATTCCCCCCCTCGATCAGAATGGAGGGTGTCCATTTTACATGCTGACAAATTTTCTGCCGAAACCCAAAACTGTTTGAAGCATGTAAACACTTCAGATTTTTCTTTGAGTGGATATACCCATACATGCCTAGAAAAATCATCAAAGGAGTCACGAAGTAAAGATAGTTTCCAAAAGAGGATGTCTGCATATGACCATAAACATCACTGTGAACAAGTTGTTTGGAAAGGAGGAACACTGCATTTTGCCCAAAATACAGCCTTCACAGACATGTTTTTTGGGTGCCTCAAGTTTGGGAAAAGAGGACACCATTTCATATTTCTATAGGCATAACAAAGTAGCAAAATTCAGATGAACAAAGTGTGCATGCCAAAGCTCTGCATCTGACATAGCCTGAGAATCATGTATTGCACATGTTGAATCATTCATAGATTTTTCATAGTCTATGAGCTTACACAGTCCATGACATAAAATGCCAAAAGCAATAATCATGTCGCCATTTGACAGATCATGAATTGTACATCTGTCATCAATAAATTTCACAACCAAGCCAATCTTGGCTAATTAAAAAACTGACAACAGATTTTTCTTGATCTCTGGCACAAATAAAGCATGTGACAATGTCAAAGAACTACCGTCAGTAGTAGTCAAAATGATCTTACCAACTCCCATGATTGGATAGGAGGAGTTGTTGGTGCATGTGACAGTATTCCCTATAGGGGTCAAAATTAAAGCTTTTTATTCCCTTTAGAATGTTGGACATCTTTTCTACATCCATCCATTGGCACAAAAATAAAAGCCTTATCTTAAGTTCACATTCATCTCTTGAAAATAAAGAATACATATTTCACCATTTCCATCAGTATCCTTAGATGTTCAATGACATCGTTGATGATGTTGATGTGCTAGATTTTATGCTCAATTTGAATTTGGTGATTATTGCCTCTCTCCATCTCCCCGTCTCCTATAGATGTCATTGCCATTTCTCTCTCTTTGCACATAAGTCTGCAAAAGATAACATGGTCACCTCTCCTTATAGAGGTCAGTGATTATGTTTACATAGTATCCTCGATGCCTTTGCTAGGATGATGTTGCATCTTTCTATAACAGAAGTGCATACATCTTTTAGTAACTGAACTTTATTGGAATTAGGCCTCTCATCACTCCTAGTGGCTACACAACTCTATCTCAAAGTGACTTATGTTGTTGATTGCGAAGGACTGGCACTTATGGCTTCACAACTAATTTCAAAGAAGAAAATATGTGCAGGATGATGGTACAAATACATTAATTCATATAGGTAGAAATCTCTCCCTCTCTCTCTCTCTCTCTCTCTCTCTCTCTCTCTCTCTCTCTCTCTCTCTATCTATCTATCTATCTATCTATCTCTCTCTCTCTCTATCTATCTATCTATCTATCTATCTACCTATCTATCTATCTATCTATCTATCTATCTATCTATCTCTCTCTCTCTCTATCTATCTATCTATCTATCTATCTGTCTGTCTGTCTGTCTGTCTGTCTGTCTGTCTGTCTATCTATCTATCTATCTACCTATCTACATATCCATCTACCTATCTATCTATCTATTTATCTATCTATCTATCTATCTATCTATCTATCTATCTATCTATCTATCTATCTATCGATCTACCTATCTATCTATCTGAGTGCTAAACTTCCTCAAGTAGAGGTGCAAATTTCTACCATAGTCAAATCATTATATGAAGGCTTATCAGATGGAGAACTCAGAATCTGTTATTGTAGTTGATTTGCTCTAAGATCTCCATAATAAGTTGGTGTGTAGCCTCTCTAGCCTCTGATAGTTGATCATTGAACTGAGATTCTTTGGCATTGACTCAAGGATCTCGATGCGGGAAGCATGCTTGAAGCCTTAGAATATGTGATGTAGGAGAGATCCATCTTGTCGTCGCAACAAGTGACTTTCTTGCTTCCCAGCATGTAGGAGCAAAGATCTCATCAAAATCAATGCCTCTTTCTTGAGCATAACCCTTTGCAACAAGCTAGCCTTATACCTATCAATTGTTCCATCAGGCTTACGCTTCAGCTTGTATAGCCACTTAGTGCCAATGGAGTTCTTGCCAAGAGGCAAGTTACATAAAGACCAGGTATGATTTCTCATAACAGCATCATATTTTGATTGTGTAGCAGCCGTCCAATTTTTTGAATTTTATGCTTCATCAAATGAAATAGGCTCATTCTCATCACAAAGACTAAAGGTAGTCATTGCATAGCAATCTGATGCAAACGAAGCACTAGAGCCAAAATGAGTATGATATGACAAAGGTGCATCTAATTTGCTATCTCGCAAAGTCTTCACCAACCATTTAAGCATAGTTTTTGCCTCTTCTATAAGAGAACTCTAATCAACAAGTGCATCATGTAAATCTGCATCAGAGATGGAATGATCTGCATCATCATGTGTGTGAAGAGGTGGATAGGTATGTGCTTGAAGATGAAGAGGTGTTTCAAAATCCTTGATCTACATCAGCCAAATGAACTCCAGGAGTATATGGTGGGCCCTTTTAGCTTGCCAATGGATGTATTATACACCCTATGTACCTTGGAAGATCACTCTTAAAAAGATAGATCAAAACAGATAAGTTGGAGTTAGCTTAGAGATGAAAACTTGCTATTCTTGGTTCATACACCTATCCAGTGTTTTACATAATTCTCTGAGCACAGCAGCAATAAGCTTAATTCCTCTTGGGGAAGTCTATATAACTTAAAGAGCTAACTTTCAAGAGTAATATCATCAAAAATAATAAACCACACATTGAGAATGACTTTTAACAAGTGATGATATCATCCCGATTTTCACGGGCTGCTACAGTTTGATACCAGTGAGCAGAAAAATGAACATAACTCATAATTTAGGAACCCAATGATTATGAAATTTTGTATGGTTATACTAGACAAAAAGCTGAATACAACAAGCTTTAAATCATTGAATTTGGATACGTAACCACTGAGAAATGGCTCTGACAAGATGAGTGAAAAAGTCGGGTACCTGACAGAGAAGTGAAGATGGACAGACTCTGTTGATTTAAAATGAACATAACTGAAGATTGCAACATCCAAATGACATGAAAATAGTGACCATATAGTAGACTTATAGAGCTAACTTTACCAAGTGAAATCAGTGAAAATGATGCACCAAGCTCAGAGAAAACATCTCTTTGCAATCTGACTGAGAAAACTGAGAGTAATGGCAGTGAGTAGTTCACTTCACAAAAACATGGAAATATGAACCCAAATGATCATGAAAATGAAAGTATATTGCTTGTACAATAAATGACTTACTGATACATATGTGTGCCTTGTAATCACACCTTGATATGGCATAAAGCTCAGCTCTTGGAGGTCTTCACATAGGTCTCTCTAACCACGACTAAAACTGCCATCTATACATAGTTGAGTTTGGGAGGCTAACTTCCCTCAATCACTCTCCAATCAATTAGTGATTGATTTGATTCTCTACCTACCACAAATCACAAATTCGTGGCTCCTCTATCCCTTTTTGATCATGTGGACTCAACCACTTAAGATTCTCTCACTTTTACATTAAGTAAACTCTTCAAAAGTTACAAGAGGTAGTTCACAAGTGAACTTTACATAGTCTTCATTTTTAAGCTTCTTTTATGACCCTGTGGGACTCAAGCCAATACTTAGGCTTGTCATACACTTGCTCCAACAGCTCCCCCTCAAGCCAAGTATGCTTGAGGTCTTCAATCTTCCAAGATTACCTACAAACCAATCATAGCCTTGAATTTGCAAAGCTTTGTACCATCCAATGCTTTGGTTAGAATATCTGCACATTGTTGATGAGTGGACACATATGATATTTGAATCTCTTTGCTTAGAACCTTCTCTCCTACATAGTGATAATGAACTTCAATATGTTTAGTCCTTGCATGAAAAATAAGATTAGCAGCCAAATGAATAGAACTCATATTGTCACCAAAAATAGTTGGAGTTCCAAACTCCAATCCAAGATCTTTGAATAATGTCTTCATCCACATAGCTTCCTGAGTAGCTATGGTGAGACCTCTGTATTCAGCTTCCGTAGAAGAGAGAGCAACTGTGGGTTGCTTCTTGGATGACCATGAAATAAGCTTTGAACCTGCAAAGGTAAGATAACTTGAAGTGCTCCTTCTATCTTCTTTGGAGCCAGCCCAATCTGCATCAGAAAATAGCTTCAAACCTAAATCAGATACATAAGGATAATAAAATCCTTCATTTATGGTTCCTTTAAAATACTTGAGAATCCTTTTGGCAGCATCCATATGTGGTTTCCTTGGTGTGTGCATAAATTGGCTTAGCACACTCACACTGTAACATATATCTACTCTTGTCAATGTGGCATAGTTGAGACTACCCACTAGGCTTTGATATGATGTGATGTCCTCTATGAGTTCACCTTCATGTGAGCTCAATTTGTGATTGACCTCCATTGGAGTACCTGCAATCTTACAATCTTGCATCTTGAATTTTGCCAACATGTCCTTAATGTACTTTCTTTGAGTAAGAAACAAACCATGATCTTTGTAGACAACTTCCAAACCTAGGAAGTAGGTAAGTCAACCCAAATCACTTATCTTGAACTCTTCTCTCATCTGATCTTTGATCTTCTTCATACCATCTGCATCATTTCCTGTCAATATAATATCATCTACATATACACATAGATAGATGATCTCAAAATTTCTCTTTTTAATCAAGAGTGAAGGATCTACCTTGCTTGGTTGAAAGACTTTGTCCTGCAAGAATGAAACAAGCCTGAAATTCCAAGCTCTTGGAGCTTGCTTGAGACCATACAATGCTTTGTTAAGTTTACACACATAATGAGGATAAACTTGATTCTCAAAACCAGGTGGTTGTGCCATATATACCTCTTCTGTTATCCAACCATTCAAGAATGCATTCTTTACATCTAATTGAAGTATCTTCCAATTCTTGGAAGAGGCAATACTAAGCAAAACCCTAATAGTAGGCATCTTTGCCACAGGAGAGAAGGTCTCCTCATAATCAATTCCCTGAGTTTGTGCAAAGCCTTTTGCTACAAGCCTTGCCTTATACCTGTTAAATGAACCATCAGAATTCTTCTTGAGTTTATAGACCCATCTTGAGCCTATTACCTTCATGGCTGAAGTCTTGGCCACCAAATCCCAAGTGTTGTTTTCCTCCAATGCTTCAATCTCTTCCTTCATTGCATGCTTCCATTCTGTTTTTGCTTTGGCCTCTTCAAATGATGATGGCTCCTCTCGGTTTATGTCCTGTGCTATGTAGATAGAATGTTTAGTTACTAATGAGGTGTCAAACCCATACCTTTCTAGTTTTTTCTTTTCCCTCATAGATCTTCTTAGGCCATGATGTGATGATTCTGCCTCATGTCCAAGTTCCTGCAATTTTGCTTTACCTTTAGTTTTCCATGCTTTGATCTTTTCCATCTAAGATTCTTCATCATCCTCCGAGGTGTCTTGTTCTTCAATCTTTGGTTGTTCTCTACCAAGCTTTGGAAAATCTTCTTCAAGATTGTATGGTAAATTGACCTTCCTACATGAATCTTCATACCATGAATTGTTCTCATCAAAAACTACATCTCTGCTTACCAAGAATCCTTTGCTGGTAGGGTTGTATAACCTGTAGCCCTTTTGATTGTTATCATATCCAATAAATACACACCTTTCTGCCTTTGGATCCATCTTGCCTCTAACTTGTGAAGGAACATGAGCAAAAGCAATACATCCAAAAATTTTACAATGATCCAACCTTGGTCTTCTTCCATTCCAAGCCTCATATTGAGTCATCCCATCAAGGGATTTTGAAGGCGACCTGTTAATCAAGTAAGTGGCTGTAGATACAGCCTCAGCCCATAAGTAATTAGGTGAATGCTTTTCATTTAACATAGACCTTGCAGCTTCAACAATTCTCTTATTCCTCCTTTCTGCCACTCCATTTTGCTCAGGAGTATACCTTGTAGTTACCTCTCTTTTGATTCCTCTTTCTTGAAGAAAAGAATCAAACTCATGGGAGAAGTATTCTCCCCCTCCATCTGACCTTAGCCTTTTTAGTGATTTACCTGTTTGATTCTCCACAAGAGCCAAATATCTTTTGAAACATGAAAAAACTTCATCTTTGTGTTTCATAAAGAATAGGATAGTCCATCTACTGCAATCATCAATAAAGGAGACATAATACCTTGATCCAGATATTGAAGCTTCCTTGCTAGGTCCCCATACATCTGTATGAACAAGGTCCAAGAGATCTCCATGCATATAACCTTTCTTCATGAATGGTAACCTGTGAGACTTTCCAAATTGACATGCACTACACTTATAAATCATATGTTGTTTTGACAAATTAGGGAGTCCAAGTACACTTTGGTCCCTGCAAATTTGCTTTAATGACCTTTCACCAATATGTGCTAACCTTTTGTGCCATACTTCCAATTCTGTGAGTGTCTGACTACCATAATTAAAGAGAGAAATGTTTCTAGTGTCCTGTAATTCAAATGTGAACAATCTACCAGTCTTTTCACCTTTTGCAATTTTTCTGAATCCTTGACTTGGATCTTCAACAAATGCTCCTGCCTTTGTGAACCTGACTTGCAACCCTTTCTCTACTATGTGCCCAACACTTATCAAATTCTTTGTAATGGTAGGGACATAGAGTACCTTACTGAGTAGGTTGATGTTTCCATCAGGTGCTTTGACGTTGCCTATTGTACCTCATGCTTATTTCTTGGATCTTCTAAATCTGATAGGAGTGCCACATTTCCTGCCACATGATTTGAACAACCTGAATCTATGTAGAAAACATGCTCATCAGATTTACCTTGTGCCATAGCCATGTTCATGATCAATAATGAATCCTCTTTGTTTGAGTCTTCTGTGTAGTTATTGTAGTCTCTCCTTCCTTTGTAGCCTCCTTGATAGTTTGAATGATTGGAGTTGTTGTAGCTGCCATGATAATTGTTGAACCTTCCTCTTGAGTAGCCATAACTTACTCTATTGTATCCTCTTCCTCTTTGATTCCTGAAATTCCTAAAGCAATTTTCAGTTGTATGATTAGTTAATCCACAAATAGAACATGAGTTGGAGTCTTGGGATCTCTCCCTGCCTTGTCTACCTCCTCTTCCTCTACCTTTGCCATGTCTTCCTCTACCTGCATAGTTAGCTTGATATGTACCTGCTTCATCATCCACTTTCTTTGTCTTTCCTTTGTTATCTTTGGACTTGCTTTTATCAGTGTATAAAGCTGAAGATTGATTACCTTTAGAGTTTTCTCCATTTTTGATAAGCTTTGCCTCTTGAGTAAGTAGTTGTCCAATGAGTGTATTGAAATCAGGTACATGCATGTCCATGTACAAATCCATAGCTGTCGTGAATGCTTCCCACTTGTCATCTGCCTTCAAGCCATTGATGACCTGCCTTATAATTTGCTCTTCATCTATTACCTCTCCAATGCTTCCCAACTGATCTGCTATGTCCTTGAGCTTTGTGACAAAATCAGTCACATTTTGTTTGGGAGCCTTCTTGAAAGTTGTGAAATCCAGCCATAGTTGATGCTTCCTAGCTTTGGTACTTGAAGAAAAGAAAGCTTCAAGTGCATCCCACACTTCTTGAGATGTCTTACAACTTCTAATGTGAGGCAACAAAAAATCTGAGATAGAGTTGAGGAGATAAGACCTTGCAAGTGCATCCTTGGAGCACCATGTGCTCAATCTTTCTTGCTCTTCGTGTGTTGGTTGACTTTTGTTCCTGAAACTTAGCATAACTTTATCTCCAGCCATATAACCATATAAACTTCTACCTTGGAGATAAGCTTCCATTCTTAAAGACCAAGCTGAGTAATTACCTCTATCCACTTTGTCAATTGATGAAGGAAATCCATCTGCCATGTTGTCCAACCTTGCTCTGATACCACTGTGAAGAGATGGATAGGTATGTGCTTGAAGATGAAGAGGTGTTGCAAAATCCTTGATCTACACCAGCCAAATGAACTCCAGGAGTATATGGTGGGACCTTTTAGCTTGCCAATGGATGTATTAGACACCCTATGTACCTTGGAAGATCACTCTCAAAAAGATAGATCAAAACAGATAAGTTGGAGTTAGCTCAGAGGTGAAAACTTGCTATTCTTGGTTCATAGACCTGTACAGTGTTTTACATAATTCTCTGAGCACAGCAGCAATTAGCTTAATTCCTCTTGGGGAAGTCTAGATAACTTAAAGAGATATCTTTCAAGAGTAATCTCATCAAAAATAATAAACTACACACTGAGAATGAGTTTTAACAAGTGATGACATCATCCCGATTTTCACAGGCTGCTAGAGTTTGAGACCAGTGAGCAGAAAAATGAACATAACTCAAACTTTAGGAATCCAATGATTAGGAAAATTTGTATGGTTATACTACACAGTAAGGTGAATCCAAAAAACGTTAAATCGTTGAATTTGGATAAGTAACCACTGAGAAATGGCTCTGACAAGATGAGTGAAAAAGTCGGGTACCTGACAGAGAAGTGAAGATGAACAGACCCTGTTGACTTCAAATGAACATAATTGAAGATTGCAACATCCAAATGACATGAAAATTTGTGACCATAATGACATGAAAATTTGTGACCATATAGTAGACTTATAGAGCTAACTTTACCAAGTTAAATCACTGAAAATGATGCACCAAGCTCAGAGAAAACATCTCTGCAATCTGACTGAGAAAACTGAGAGTAATGGCAGTGAGTAGTTCAGTTCACAAAAACATGGAAATATGAACCCAAATGATCATGAAAATGAAAGTATATTGCTTGTACAATAAATGACTTACTGATACATATGTGTGCCTTGTAATCACACCTTGATATGGCATAAAGCTCAGCTCTTGGAGGTCTTCACATAGGTCTCTCTAACCACGACTAAAACTGCCATCTATACATAGTTGAGTTTGGGAGGCTAACTTCCCTCAATCACTCTCCAATCAATTAGTGATTGATTTGATTCTCTACCTACCACAAATCACAAATTCGTGGCTCCTCTATCCCTTTTTGATCATGTGGACTCAACCACTTAAGATTCTCTCACTTTTACATTAAGTAAACTCTTCAAAAGTTACAAGAGGTAGTTCACAAGTGAACTTTACATAGTCTTCATTTTTAAGCTTCTTTTATGACCCTGTGGGACTCAAGCCAATACTTAGGCTTGTCATACACTTGCTCCAACAGCTCCCCCTCAAGCCAAGTATGCTTGAGGTCTTCAATCTTCCAAGATTACCTACAAACCAATCATAGCCTTGAATTTGCAAAGCTTTGTACCATCCAATGCTTTGGTTAGAATATCTGCACATTGTTGATGAGTGGACACATATGATATTTGAATCTCTTTGCTTAGAACCTTCTCTCCTACATAGTGATAATGAACTTCAATATGTTTAGTCCTTGCATGAAAAATAAGATTAGCAGCCAAATGAATAGAACTCATATTGTCACCAAAAATAGTTGGAGTTCCAAACTCCAATCCAAGATCTTTGAATAATGTCTTCATCCACATAGCTTCCTGAGTAGCTATGGTGAGACCTCTGTATTCAGCTTCCGTAGAAGAGAGAGCAACTGTGGGTTGCTTCTTGGATGACCATGAAATAAGCTTTGAACCTGCAAAGGTAAGATAACTTGAAGTGCTCCTTCTATCTTCTTTGGAGCCAGCCCAATCTGCATCAGAAAATAGCTTCAAACCTAAATCAGATACATAAGGATAATAAAGTCCTTCATTTATGGTTCCTTTAAAATACTTGAGAATCCTTTTGGCAGCATCCATATGTGGTTTCCTTGGTGTGTGCATAAATTGGCTTAGCACACTCACACTGTAACATATATCTACTCTTGTCAATGTGGCATAGTTGAGACTACCCACTAGGCTTTGATATGATGTGATGTCCTCTATGAGTTCACCTTCATGTGAGCTCAATTTGTGATTGACCTCCATTGGAGTACCTGCAATCTTACAATCTTGCATCTTGAATTTTGCCAACATGTCCTTAATGTACTTTCTTTGAGTAAGAAACAAACCATGATCTTTGTAGACAACTTCCAAACCTAGGAAGTAGGTAAGTGAACCCAAATCACTTATCTTGAACTCTTCTCTCATCTGATCTTTGATCTTCTTCATACCATCTGCATCATTTCCTGTCAATATAATATCATGTACATATACACATAGATAGATGATCTCAAAATTTCTCTTTTTAATCAAGAGTGAAGGATCTACCTTGCTTGGTTGAAAACCTTTGTCCTGCAAGAATGAAACAAGCCTGAAATTCCAAGCTCTTGGAGCTTGCTTGAGACCATACAATGCTTTGTTAAGTTTACACACATAATCAAGATAAACTTGATTCTCAAAACCAGGTGGTTGTGCCATATATACCTCTTCTGTTATCCAACCATTCAAGAATGCATTCTTTACATCTAATTGAAGTATCTTCCAATTCTTGGAAGAGGCAATACTAAGCAAAACCCTAATAGTAGGCATCTTTGCCACAGGAGAGAAGGTCTCCTCATAATCAATTCCTTGAGTTTGTGCAAAGCCTTTTGCTACAAGCCTTGCCTTATACCTGTTAAATGAACCATCAGAATTCTTCTTGAGTTTATAGACCCATCTTGAGCCTATTACCTTTATGGCTGAAGTCTTGGCCACCAAATCCCAAGTGTTGTTTTCCTCCAATGCTTCAATCTCTTCCTTCATTGCATGCTTCCATTCTGTTTTTGCTTTGGCCTCTTCAAATGATGATGGCTCCTCTCGGTTTATGTCCTGTGCTATGTAGATAGAATGTTTAGTTACTAATGAGGTGTCAAACCCATACCTTTCTAGTTTTTTCTTTTCCCTCATAGATCTTCTTAGGCCATGATGTGATGATTCTGCCTCATGTCCAAGTTCCTGCAATTTTGCTTTACCTTTAGTTTTCCATGCTTTGATCTTTTCCATCTAAGATTCTTCATCATCCTCCGAGGTGTCTTGTTCTTCAATCTTTGGTTGTTCTCTACCAAGCTTTGGAAAATCTTCTTCAAGATTGTATGGTAAATTGACCTTCCTACATGAATCTTCATACCATGAATTGTTCTCATCAAAAACTACATCTCTGCTTACCAAGAATCCTTTGCTAGTAGGGTTGTATAACCTGTAGCCCTTTTGATTGTTATCATATGCAATAAATACACACCTTTCTGCCTTTGGATCCATCTTGCCTCTAACTTGTGAAGGAACATGAGCAAAAGCAATACATCCAAAAATTTTACAATGATCCAACCTTGGTCTTCTTCCATTCCAAGCCTCATATTGAGTCATCCCATCAAGGGATTTTGAAGGCAACCTGTTAATCAAGTAAGTGGCTGTAGATACATCCTCAGCCCATAAGTAATTAGGTAAATGCTTTTCATTTAACATAGACCTTGCAGCTTCAACAATTCTCTTATTCCTCCTTTCTGCCACTCCATTTTGCTCAGGAGTGTACCTTGTAGTTACCTCTCTTTTGATTCCTCTTTCTTGAAGAAAAGAATCAAACTCATGGGAGAAGTATTCTCCCCCTCCATCTGACCTTAGCCTTTTTAGTGATTTACCTGTTTGATTCTCCACAAGAGCCAAATATCTTTTGAAACATGAAAAAACTTCATCTTTGTGTTTCATAAAGAATAGGATAGTCCATCTACTGCAATCATCAATAAAGGAGACATAATACCTTGATCCAGATATTGAAGCTTCCTTGCTAGGTCCCCATACATCTGTATGAACAAGGTCCAAGAGATCTCCATGCATATAACCTTTCTTCATGAATGGTAACCTGTGAGACTTTCCAAATTGACATGCACTACACTTATAAATCATATGTTGTTTTGACAAATTAGGGAGTCCAAGTACACTTTGGTCCCTGCAAATTTGCTTTAATGACCTTTCACCAATATGTGCTAACCTTTTGTGCCATACTTCCAATTCTGTGAGTGTCTGACTACCATAATTAAAGAGAGAAATGTTTCTAGTGTCCTGTAATTCAAATGTGAACAATCTACCAGTCTTTTCACCTTTTGCAATTTTTCTGAATCCTTGACTTGGATCTTCAACAAATGCTCCTGCCTTTGTGAACCTGACTTGCAACCCTTTCTCTACTATGTGCCCAACACTTATCAAATTCTTTGTAATGGTAGGGACATAGAGTACCTTACTGAGTAGGTTGATGTTTCCATCAGGTGCTTTGACGTTGCCTATTGTACCTCATGCTTATTTCTTGGATCTTCTAAATCTGATAGGAGTGCCACATTTCCTGCCACATGATTTGAACAACCTGAATCTATGTAGAAAACATGCTCATCAGATTTACCTTGTGCCATAGCCATGTTCATGATCAATAATGAATCCTCTTTGTTTGAATCTTCTGTGTAGTTATTGTAGTCTCTCCTTCCTTTGTAGCCTCCTTGATAGTTTGAATGATTGGAGTTGTTGTAGCTGCCATGATAATTGTTGAACCTTCCTCTTGAGTAGCCATAACTTACTCTATTGTATCCTCTTCCTCTTTGATTCCTGAAATTCCTAAAGCAATTTTCAGTTGTATGATTAGTTAATCCACAAATAGAACATGAGTTGGAGTCTTGGGATCTCCCCCTGCCTTGTCTACCTCCTCTTCCTCTACCTTTGCCATGTCTTCCTCTACCTGCATAGTTAGCTTGATATGTACCTGCTTCATCATCCACTTTCTTTGTCTTTCCTTTGTTATCTTTGGACTTGCTTTTATCAGTGTATAAAGCTGAAGATTGATTACCTTTAGAGTTTTCTCCATTTTTGATAAGCTTTGCCTCTTGAGTAAGTAGTTGTCCAATGAGTGTATTGAAATCAGGTACATGCATGTCCATGTACAAATCCATAGCTGTCGTGAATGCTTCCCACTTGTCATCTGCCTTCAAGCCATTGATGACCTGCCTTATAATTTGCTCTTCATCTATTACCTCTCCAATGCTTCCCAACTGATCTGCTATGTCCTTGAGCTTTGTGATAAAATCAGTCACATTTTGTTTGGGAGCCTTCTTGAAAGTTGTGAAATCCAGCCATAGTTGATGCTTCCTAGCTTTGGTACTTGAAGAAAAGAAAGCTTCAAGTGCATCCCACACTTCTTGAGATGTCTTACAACTTCTAATGTGAGGCAACAAAAAATCTGAGATAGAGTTGAGGAGATAAGACCTTGCAATTGCATCCTTGGAGCACCATGTGCTCAATCTTTCTTGCTCTTCGTGTGTTGGTTGACTTTTGTTCCTGAAACTTAGCATAACTTTATCTCCAGCCATATAACCATATAAACTTCTACCTTGGAGATAAGCTTCCATTCTTAAAGACCAAGCTGAGTAATTACCTCTATCCACTTTGTCAATTGATGAAGGAAATCCATCTGCCATGTTGTCCAACCTTGCTCTGATACCACTGTGAAGAGATGGATAGGTATGTGCTTGAAGATGAAGAGGTGTTGCAAAATCCTTGATCTACACCAGCCAAATGAACTCCAGGAGTATATGGTGGGACCTTTTAGCTTGCCAATGGATGTATTAGACACCCTATGTACCTTGGAAGATCACTCTCAAAAAGATAGATCAAAACAGATAAGTTGGAGTTAGCTCAGAGGTGAAAACTTGCTATTCTTGGTTCATAGACCTGTCCAGTGTTTTACATAATTCTCTGAGCACAGCAGCAATTAGCTTAATTCCTCTTGGGGAAGTCTAGATAACTTAAAGAGATAACTTTCAAGAGTAATCTCATCAAAAATAATAAACTACACACTGAGAATGAGTTTTAACAAGTGATGACATCATCCCGATTTTCACGGGCTGCTAGAGTTTGAGACCAGTGAGCAGAAAAATGAACATAACTCAAACTTTAGGAATCCAATGATTAGGAAAATTTGTATGGTTATACTACACAGTAAGGTGAATCCAAAAAACGTTAAATCATTGAATTTGGATAAGTAACCACTGAGAAATGGCTCTGACAAGATGAGTGAAAAAGTCGGGTACCTGACAAAGAAGTGAAGATGAACAGACCCTGTTGACTTCAAATGAACATAACTGAAGATTGCAACATCCAAATGACATGAAAATTTGTGACCATAATGACATGAAAATTTGTGACCATATAGTAGACTTATAGAGCTAACTTTACCAAGTTAAATCACTGAAAATGATGCACCAAGCTCAGAGAAAACATCTCTGCAATCTGACTGAGAAAACTGAGAGTAATGGCAGTGAGTAGTTAACTTCACAAAAACATGGAAATATGAACCCAAATGATCATGAAAATGAAAGTATATTGCTTGTACAATACAATGACTTACTGATACATATGTGTGCCTTGTAATCACACCTTGATATGGCATAAAGCTCAGCTCTTGGAGGTCTTCACATAGGTCTCTCTAACCATGACTAAAACTGCCATCTATTTATAGTTGAGTTTGGGAGGCTTACTTCCCTCAATCACTCTCCAATCAATTAGTGATTGATTTGATTCTCTACCTACCACAAATCACGAATTCGTGGCTCCTCTTTCCCTTTTTGATCATGTGGACTCAACCACTTAAGATTCTCTCACTTTTACATTAAGTAAACTCTTCAAAAGTTACAAGAGGTAGTTCACAAGTGAACTTTACATAGTCTTCATTTTAAAGCTTCTTTTATGACTCCGTGGGACTCAAGCCAATACTTAGGCTTTTCATACACTTGCTCCAATAGCTCCCCCTCAAGCCAAGTATTCTTGAGGTCTTCAATCTTCCAGGATTACCTGCAAACCAATCATAGCCTTTAATTTGCAAAGCTTTGTACCATCCAATGCTTTGGTTAGAATATCTGCACATTGTTGATGAGTGGACACATATGATATTTGAATCTCTTTGCTTAGAACCTTCTCTCGTACATAGTGATAATGAACTTCAATATGTTTAGTCCTTGCATGAAAAATAGGATTAGCAGCCAAATGAATAGAACTCATATTGTAACCAAAAATAGTTGGAGTTCCAAACTCCAATCCAAGATCTTTGAATAATGTCTTCATCCACATAGCTTCTTGAGTAGCTATGGCGAGACCTCTGTATTCAGCTTCCGTAGAAGAGATAGCAACTGTGGGTTGCTTCTTGGATGACCATGAAATAAGCTTTGAGCCTGCAAAGGTAAGATAACCTGAAGTGCTCCTTCTATCTTCTTTGGAGCCAGCCCAATCTGCATCAGAAAATAGCTTCAAACCTAAATCAGATACATAAGGATAATAAAGTCCTTCATTTATGGTTCCTTTGAGATACTTGAGAATCCTTTTGGCAGCATCCATATGTGGTTTCCTTGGTGTGTGCATAAATTGGCTTAGCACACTCACACTGTAACATATATCTACTCTTGTCAATGTGGCATAGTTGAGACTACCCACTAGGCTTTGATATGATGTGATGTCCTCTATGAGTTCACCTTCATGTGAGCTCAATTTGTGATTGACCTCCATTGGAGTACCTGCAATCTTACAATCTTGCATCTTGAATTTTGCCAACATGTCCTTAATGTACTTTCTTTGAGTGAGAAACAAACCATGATCTTTGTAGACAACTTCCAAACCTAGGAAGTAGGTAAGTGAACCCAAATCACTTATCTTGAACTCTTCTCTCATCTGATCTTTGATCTTCTTCATACCATCTGCATCATTTCCTGTCAATATAATATCATCTACATATACACATAGATAGATGATCTCATAATTACTCTTTTTAATCAAGAGTGAAGGATCTGCCTTGCTTGGTTGAAAACCTTTGTCCTGCAAGAATGAAACAAGCCTGAAATTCCAAGCTCTTGGAGCTTGCTTGAGACCATACAATGCTTTGTTAAGTTTACACACATAATCAGGATAAACTTGATTCTCAAAACAAGGTGGTTGTGCCATGTATACCTCTTCTGTTATCCAAACATTCAAGAATGCATTCTTTACATCTAGTTGAAGTATCTTCCAATTCTTGGAAGAGGCAATACTAAGCAAAACCCTAATAGTAGGCATCTTTGCCACAGGAGAGAAGGTCTCCTCATAATCAATTCCCTGAGTTTGTGCAAAGCCTTTTGCTACAAGCCTTGCCTTATACCTGTTAATTGAACCATCAGAATTCTTCTTGAGTTTATAGACCCATCTTGAGCCTATTACCTTCATGGATGAAGTCTTGGGCACCAAATCCCAAGTGTTGTTTTCCTCCAATGCTTCAATCTCTTCCTTCATTGCATGCTTCCATTCTGTTTTTGCTTTGGCCTCTTCAAATGATGATGGCTCCTCTCGGTTTATGTCCTGTGCTATGTAGATAGAATGTTAGTTACTAATGAGGTGTCAAACCCATACCTTTCTGGTTTTTTCTTTTCCCTCATAGATCTTCTTAGGCCATGATGTGATGATTCTGCCTCATGTCCAAGTTCCTACAATTTTGCTTTACCTTTAGACTTCCGTGCTTTGATCTTTTCCATCTGAGATTCTTCATCATCCTCCGAGGTGTCTTGTTCTTCAATCTTTGGTTGTTCTCTACCAAGCTTTGGAACATCTTCTTCAAGATTGTATGGTAAATTGACCTTCCTACATGAGTCTTCATACCATGAATTGTTCTCATCAAAAACTACATCTCTGCTTACCAAGAATCCTTTCTTGGTAGGGTTGTATAACCTGTAGCCCTTTTGATTGTTGTCATATCCAATAAATACACACCTTCTGCCTTTGGATCCATCTTGCCTCTAACCTGTGAAGGAACATGAGCAAAAGCAATACATCCAAAAATTTTACAATGATCCAACCTTGGTCTTTTTCCATTCCAAGCCTCATATGGAGCCATCCCATCAAGGGATTTTGAAGGCAACCTGTTAATCAAGTAAGTGGTTGTAGATACAGCCTTAGCCCATAAGTAATTAGGTAAATGCTTTTCATTTAACATAGACCTTGCAGCTTCAACAATTTTCTTATTCCTCCTTTCTGCCACTCCATTTTGCTCAGGAGTGTACCTTGTAGTTACCTCTCTTTTGATTCCTCTTTCTTGAAGAAAAGAATCAAACTCATGGGAGAAGTATTCTCCCCCTCCATCTGACCTTAGCCTTTTTAGTGATTTACCTGTTTGATTCTCCACAAGAGCCAAGTATATTGAAACATGAAAAAACTTCATCTTTGTGTTTCATAAAGAATAGGATAGTCCATCTACTGCAAACATCAATAAAGGAGACATAATACCTTGATCCAGATATTGAAGCTTCCTTACTAGGTCCCCATACATCTGTATGAACCAAGTCCAAGAGATCTCCATGCATATAACCTTTCTTCATGAATGGTAACCTGTGAGACTTTCCAAATTGACATGCACTACACGTATAAATCATATGTTGTTTTGACAAATTAGGGAGTCCAAGTACACTTTGGTCCCTGCAAATTTGCTTTAATGACATTTCACCAATATGTGCTAACCTTTTGTGCCATACTTCCAATTCTGTGAGTGTCTGACTACCATAATTAAAGAGAGAAATGTTTCTAGTGTCTTGTAGTTCAAATGTGAACAATCTACCTGTCTTTTCACCTTTTGCAATTTTTCTGAATCCTTGACTTGGATCTTCAACAAATGCTCCTGCCTTTGTGAACCTGACTTGCAACCCTTTCTCTACTATGTGCCCAACACTTATCAAATTCTTTGTAATGGTAGGGACATAGAGTACCTTACTGAGTAGGTTGATGTTTCCATCAGGTGCTTTGACATTGCCTATTTTCTCCACAGGATGTTTTGTATCATCTCCTGTTTGTACCTCATGCTTATTCCTTGGATCTTCTAAATCCGATAGGAGTTCCACATTTCCTGCCACATGATTTGAACAACCTGAATCTATGTAGAAAACATGCTCATCAGATTTACCTTGTGGCATAGCCATGTTCATGATCAATAATGAATCCTCTTTGTTTGAGTCTTCTGTGTAGTTATTGTAGTCTCTCCTTCCTTTGTAGCCTCCTTGATAGTTTGAATGATTGTAGTTGTTGTAGCTGCCATGATAATTGTTGAACCTTCCTCTTGAGTAGCCATAACTTCCTCTATTGTATCCTCTTCCTCTTTGATTCCTGAAATTCCTAAAGCAATTTTCAGTTGTATGATTAGTTAATCCACAAATAGAACATGAGTTGGAGTCTTGGGATCTCCCCCTGCCTTGTCTACCTCCTCTTCCTCTACCTCTGCCATGTCTTCCTCTACCTGCATAGTTAGCTTGATATGTACCTGCTTCATCATCCACTTTCTTTGCCTTTCCTTTGTTATCTTTGGACTTGCTTTTATCAGTGTATAAAGCTGAAGATTGATTACCTTTAGAGTTTTCTCCATTTTTGATAAGATTTGCCTCTTGAGTAAGTAGTTGTCCAATGAGTGTATTGAAATCAGGTACATGCATGTCCATGTACAAATCCATAGCTGTGGTGAATGCTTCCCACTTCTCATCTGCCTTCAAGCCATTGATGACCTGTGGTGTAGCTCAGTGATGAGTAACACCTCCTTTAATGTCAATCCGGGAAGACATGAGGATGGTATGAAGACCACGAGCAAGTGGAAGCACAAGTGCGTGAGTGAGAAGCACACAAGCATGCACACACATACGCACACACGCGCACACACAGTAAGAACAAAGAGAGTAAGACAATGGAATCACTTCTATTGCAAGAAAGTTCTCATACAAGCTCAAACTACAAGAAGCTAACCTCAAAAATGAGCTCTCTAGCTCTATTTATAGTTTTTGACTAACTTTGGCCCTGTTCAGACCTAGTGTCCGGCCTAGTTAAAAATTAGGTTCCGGGGCTTATTTGAGGGCCCAAACGAGATCTAAAAATTATGAAAATTGGCAGGCAACTACATCTAAGGCTCCCCAAGCTCGAGGACTCCTCGGCTTGTACAAAATGGAGCTACAAAAAGGTGAAATGATATTTACAAGGGTTTGTAGTGATGAGAATCACTTTAGAATGATGTTGGGGTTTTGAAAAAAATGAAGGGTAGCCTCAGTGCTAGATCTGCATGTATGTCCATACTTGCTTCTTCCCGCATCCTGTCAACACTCTCCCCCCCCTAGGGTCTGTCGCCTCTGACAGACCTCTTTTCCACCGTTTGATCAATGTATTTTTGCAGGAGGTCGGTTGCCGATTCTTGTTCTTTGATTCTTAAACCTCTGATTAGGTCTCGTTGCAAAGCCTCCCAATCAACTGTACCAGGCATGTCAGGTCGTGGCATCGTGTAAAGCTCGGAATGCATTGTTTGCTCGCATGCAAAGAGATGGAGTAAATGCGTAGGACGTGGCGCGAATACCTCTGAATGTGCTTCCCAAAACCCCGTGGTGAACATATCGTCGAATGTTTGCTTGTAGCAGGCAGGGAGATATCTTATGCGTGCATGCCATGCGTAAGCCACTCGTATGCTCGGGGTTGTGCTCATATCATATAGCAGGTCGTAGTTACCATTAATAAACCCGGGAATAGGAGGTTGAATACGGCATACATTGCGAAAAGTTTTGAGTACGACCTGCATCATATCGAAGATCTTGAGCATCATCTGGGCAGCCACATCTGGCATAGGGTGGAGGCGTGGTATCCAATGTCTGATGGTTGCGATCATGTATGACACTGTGGGAGTACCGGTTGGGGGGGCGATGGCGGGGTAATTGAGCCATTCTTTACAGTTTGCGTTATTCTGAACCTTGATGGCAAAAGCTTTCCATGATCTGCGTCTTTGCGCTGGCCCAAAACACGGATTGTACTTCAAATGCATGGGGGCATGATCCCATGTTCGAAGCATTTCTGGGTAAGTTTCGAGTAACTTTTGCCTCCACGTTGGTTGGAATATGGCCCCTTTTCGTGCCGCTTCTGGTATGTCTTCTGGTTCGAACTGTGTGGCAAATGTTGGGCACTTGTTGGTGACCCGTTTGATTTCTGCATTGTAATCGACCAACAATACAAAATAGGGCTTGTATTGCAGTTCTGAACTAGTGATAAGGCGTCTAGGGGCGATGTGCCTGAAGTATTCTGAGTGAAGGATGGTGTCCTCAATGGCCTTCATTGCCAGCATCTGAGTGGATATCCGCTCCTGATGAGTTTGCCCCATTTCCTCTACTTGTTTCATCCATGTTGATGGGGGTTCCTCATAGGTATCTTGACCTTCTTCTGTTACGCGTCCTCCTGGGAATGGTTGAGGCTCGTAGGCGTCGTCGAATGCTTCCTCCACTGGGATGGTAACTGCTTCTTCTTCTAACGGTTGCTCTGGTGGGGAAGGGGGTCGTTCGTACTGCATCAACTTCAATTTTAGTTCTGCGATCTGCTGCCGTAACTCCAGCATGTCGTTGGTCGTTGAATGTTCAGGTTCGGTTGAAGTAGCAGCGTCTGTCATTTCTTTAGGTTCCTGTCGGTGTGGTGTAGACTCTTGGGGTCTCTGTAAGTCCTTTAGCTGGTCGGCAAGCTGATCATGTGCTTCTAAAAGATTGGCATACGTTTCCAAGATTTGTTGTATGCTTTTTGAGGGGACAGCTTGAAATTTGACCGGGTCTATGGGTGCTCTCGGGGTGTTCTCCATGGCAGCCTCGAGGTTCTCTTGGTTTTGTTGTTGAAGCCGTCTATTCTCTTCTTGCGCTGCTGCCAGATGTCGTCGTAGCAAAGCCATGTTTCGTTGAAGCCGTGCATTGCGGCCCATTTGATCTCGCAGCTGTTCCTCCCTGGCTTTGCTCTCTTCCATATGTCTCGCTTTGAGTTGCGCATTTGCCTGTTCAAGGGCGGAGATCTTGCTTTGTGACTCCGTATGAATGAACTCCAAAGCATTGACACGCTCTTGGAGTGTTGCTGAGAGGGTGCAAAGCCCTTTGTTATTTTCTTCCAATAATGTATATTCTTGCTTAAGCTGAGTGGCAGCTTCAAGCATCGTGTCAAGTGCAAGACTAAATGAGGTGGAAGATGCAGGGGGTTGGGAAGTGGGAATGGGAAAAGTGGATGTTGTGCCTACCGTGTGTGGAAGTGGTGATGTGAGTGTAATAACATGTGATGGTGTTGTGAGAACAGTGGTGGTGGGTGATCCAGCGGATGGTGAGATGTCCATGGGATCGGACATGAGTGAGTGTGATTCGTGAAATGTGAACACCGGGACGGTGGGTGGTGTGATAGTGGTGGCCGTGAATGTGGGGGAGTGAATTTGGGGATGGGACTTTTTCTTATGTTCCTCAACCTGTTGAAGAATGTTTACAAGGTAGGTCCAGAAGGAGGGTTGGGTGGTTAGTGTGGTGCTCGAGGCAGTTACAAGGGACGGGGTAGGTAGAGTTTGGGGGGGAGGAAATGGAGGGGTGGAGGGTAAAGATATGGAAAGAGTCTGACTAGTGACAGATGGTTGTCCAAAGGCATGGGGAAAGAAAGGGTGACCTAATTGAGGTTCAAAAATCTGAGTGACAGAGATGGATGAGGGTGAAGGGAGGAGAGTGGAAACGGGGGTGTGTACAATGGTCTCACTATAGGAGGAGAATGTTTGTGTAGAAAGACACGTGGAGAGAGGCTCTAAGGGTGGGATAGGAG
Source organism: Ceratopteris richardii (assembly GCA_020310875.1). Lineage (NCBI taxonomy): Eukaryota > Viridiplantae > Streptophyta > Polypodiopsida > Polypodiales > Pteridaceae > Ceratopteris > Ceratopteris richardii. The sequence continues at coordinate 127,712,297 of CM035425.1, read as the reverse complement.
ATGATGGGGGAGATGGGGCATGCGTAATTTCCTCCAGTTCATCATTGTGCCTAGGGCTAATCATGTGCACATCTTCTGATGTGGACGTAGCTAACGCGGTAGATACTTCCATCTGAATCATCTTTCCTTGTCGCGGCCATGTATCAATTCTTCTTTGATCATAAGCAGGGTTCTCTTGATAGACCATGGTTCTCATTGCTTCACTGATGCCACAGGTGTCCGCCAACAGATTTAGTGATTCTACAAACTGGGGGTCAATATGCTCTGACTGTAACACCTGGTTTACTAGGGCCCTATTTGCTTCTTCTGACATTTTATGGTGTCTTTGTACCTGCTTGATTGTTTGGTATAGTCGTTTGAGCTGTGCCGTATATGCAGGGGCTTCGTCTTCACTCTCTTCAGGGTTATCTCTTGGTGCCTTCTCCTGAGCTTGTGTGCTTAGTCTTTGAGGAGGTTGTGCCACTCCTATCTCCTGTACACTACTTGTCTCGCCTCGTGCATGTTCTCTTTGGGTTGATGCCCCCGGATCGACGTTGTCAGGGCAACCTTCACTGTCTGATAGATGAGCCGTCTGCAGAAATGTTTCAAAATCAAAGTTTGGGTCCTCGGTGAAGGTGGCCATCGCTGCAAATTCTGCATCGGTAGGTAGCGGAGGGGCAGAAGGAGTGGGCTGTACCACCTCTCTTGGTTGAGACTCCTGGAGATGGATTGTGATTGGTGCCACCGGGGCTTCCTCTCTAGTGGAGACTTCGGCGGTGGTTGCTGGAGGGATCAGGACTTGTGAAAGGGATCCACGCATTCTTTTTGCAGGCTGACTCCCTGACTTTCGCCCTTTGAACAGCTCCAGGTGTGCATATTTTAGGGCTCGAGCAACTGGCACATCATATGCCAGACATCTGTAGATGATTCTAGTCAACGCACAGCAACCATGTAGAGTGGGCTTCCTCACCCCCCGCTTGCCTGCCTCATACACCTGATCTAAGATCCATACCGGCATCTTGATGGGCAAGCTTCCGGTCTCTGCTAAATACAACCCGTACCATATCTTCTTGTGAGGCTGAGTGAAACGGTCCTGAGCGGGAAATGCGAAGTGCTGGAGGCACATCCGCAGAGGTATGGCGATGTTGGGGGTGAGGGCGCACATTTCTTTGAGCTTCTTGACCCTATTGCTTTTCATTGATTCTGGTATCAAAGGGTCGCGATCTGAAGGCACATGAGTTCCATACATTTGAAGGGCTTCCCTGATTAATGTTACATTTAATTCAAACTTCCTCATCTCATCCAGATTGGATAAGGAGGGCACCCAGAATGTGCCTGAATGATCTTTATCCCCGGTAGGTTTCAACGTAGCAATCAAGTAGTAGCACTTGAGGAAGTCAGGTTTAGGTAGAGCTGCACTGAAGTAAGCTTGTAGTCCTGCCTTTTGCCAGATATCCTGAAGTGGAGCTGCATTCTGTAAGGTCTCAAATTCTCTTGAAAAGAATTGGAAGGTCCACCAAACCCCTCCACACTCCATCTTGGACTCCCATATGTGATCTGCGTCTCCCAAATCCCCTGGCATTTCATTGAACCAATGGGAGTGCCCTTTTACTCTTTCGGTTAGTCCACTGGGTGGATCTGGAATAGGAATCCTTCGCACATTCAAGAATTCTTCAGGCCTCGCAGTTGGTGGAGCTTCCACTGGCATGGCATCCCAATTGATAGGAGCACCAGATCCTGCCTGAGAGCTTGTGCCTGCCGCTGTTGCCATGAGAGTAGGTTGCTTATCTGCTGGAAGACGAAAGGCACATTAGTGTTGCATAGGAAACAGGATGTAATGGTGTTCCCTTCACAATACTAACACGACAATCCCGGAGGTCAGTGATTAGTGGTGAGGTGTTTATGATATGTGTGAGTGGTGATTAAAGGTCAGTGTCATCCTAGATGCATACTTTGGTTATGCAATGGGCTCGGAATGCTTCTATGTTAGTGTGGACGGATTTACAGAATAGGGTCAGGGGGTTTAGTACACCGTTTAATTCTCCACACTTTGATACAGGAGTCATAGCTCTTAGAGCTAAGGACAGGTGAAGATTTCGGTCTGAGAGTGTGATGTATGTGGGACCTTGTGGGTACCCATTTCCAGACATTCCTGGGGTTGATGGGAGTGGGGGCAGTGAGAGGTGTAGGTATCTTATCACTTTCTGCGTTGTTGGCCAAGAGTGCTTGTGAAAGCTGCTTCATCCTCGTGCCTGTAGGTGAAGTAATTTGGGCTTGTAAGCTAGCCTTGGGCACCCATATCTGTCTAGCATTAGGGGTGGCCTTCATTGACCGCTTAGGAACCAAAATAGAAATGGTGTGCCTAGGGGTTATCCTAGGGGGCTTCTTAGCTTTGTTCCTTGATGGTGAGGCTCGTTTCTTGTCTCCTTGAGAATCTGCCATTGGAGCTGTGGGTCTCCCATCCTTGCGTATCCAGATCTGGTTCACGCCACGAGATGCTCCATGTTGCGCGGGTTGGCGCTCCTCCCTCTTGATCAGCGGTCTCCTTCGTATAGAGTGATGTTTGGTCCGTTCGTTTAGAATCTTCTTTGGATCAATTAGGAACTCCTTCTTGGCTCCTGAACCTTCAGTAAGATTGGCATTCCTCTGCACCATAGAAGTTTGGACAAGCACAACGTGGTTATCTTCGTGTGGATTCCTGGAGGGACTAGGAGTTGGTGCCTGTTCTATTGGTTTGAGTGCTTGATTTTCTAATTCAATCGTGAGACGACTTTGGCCTACCCAAGCCTGAAGAAGTCCACTTCTTAGGTTCAGGTTGAGTGCGTGATCATAGATCCAGTCTTGGCCCAAGATAAGCGGTTCGGTCAGATCCTTGTCTTCACACACTAGCACTTTTACTGGCATGAGGACCTCTTGTATGTAGAGGGGAAGATCCACCTCTCCCATGCAGGGGGTTTCAACACCTCCTAATCCTATCAGATAGGCTTCTATGGGTTTTACCTCCAATTGCAGCTGCTGGCAATAAGAAAGCCGAACTGCACTTGTGGCTGCTCCTGAATCAATTAAAGCCCTCACACTTGTTGTGTTGTCTCTTTGTCCTATTTCTAGGGTCACAAAAGGTCGTCGGTCCACTATCCTATGGGTACGTTCACCTGAAGCCTCACACATGGCCATGTGATAGCCTGGAGACTCTTGAGTGTCAGTCATAGGCTGGTCCCTTCCTTGTCTCCTCAACTTCATTCGTCTGATACGCTCTAAGGCCTCTGCCTGTGCTTCTTCTCGAATTCGTTTTTCCTCCTCTTTACGTTGCTTAGCAATATTGAGTCGGCTTAGCATCTCCTCCGTGAGGGGTTCCTGATACAGTTTGACTCTGCATCCGCTAATATAGTTTGGGAGGACATCCCCCTCTAAAGTGGCTAGTTGTACTGCTCCACTCGTGGAGATCCTATTAATGATCATAGGTCCGTAGCCTCTCTTTTCTAGCTTTCTTGCGTGTTGTTTCAATGTGTAGACTAACACTAGATCTCCTGCTTTCAAGCCCTTATCCTTCACATGGGCATCAAAGTATGCCTTTTGCCGTTTCTTTGCAGCATAGATGCCTGCTGCTGCTCGTAGCCTCGTCTCACCTAAACGCTCTAGATCAAAGATCCTAGAGGACAACTCGTGTCCATTCCACTCATGCTCTTGTGCTACTCTTAAAGCTGGAATTAGGAAATCTAAGGGTAGCACCGCATTTTGTCCGAAGACCATCTGAAATGGGGTGGCATTGAGTACCGTTTTGTAAGCAACTCGGTATGCCCAAACAGCATGATGAAGTTGTTTGTCCCAATCAGAGCGTTTATTATTTACAAGTTTCGTCAATACATTACACAGGATCTTATTCGTGCTCTCGGCTTGTCCGTTAGCCTGTGGGTGATAGGGTGCAGACTTTTTATGTACCACCATGAATTCTTGAAGGAGATTTTCAATGACCTCATTCAAGAAGTGTGTACCTCTATCACTAACTAACTCTATTGGTAACCCATATCTAGTGAACACATTTTCGAATAAGAACTTAGCCATTGTTTGGGCATCATTCTTTGTCGTGGCCTTTACTTCCACCCACTTCGTAAGGTAATCTGTGGCTACAATAATGTATTCTGCATGGGAGTTCCTAGCTGGGGGGTTGATGGGACCGACAAAGTCTATACCCCACTTTGAAAACGCACGTCCTCCCATCATTGGTCTTAATGGCATTTCATCTTTTCTTATCGGGTATTGGGTACGTTGGCATGTGTCGCAACTCTTCACATAAGTATGTGCATCCATATGAAGAGTGGGCCACCACAGTCCTGAGAATAGAATAGTCTTAATCACTCTGTCAGGCCCAAAGTGTCCACCTGCAGCACCGCTGTGTGCCGTTTCTAAGACTTTCAAGTAGTCTGATTCATGTACGCACAGTCGTAGGTAACCATCCTTGCCTCTTCGATACAGGTTGTCTCCTACTAAAGCATAGTCTTGAGCCTCTTGCTCCATGCTCCGTTTTCTTGCAAGACTAGCCTGATCGGGTAATGTTCCTGTTCTCATGAACTCGACCAGTGGAGCACTCCAATCTGGGATTAATGACATGTGATAAAGAGTGGCATGCTCCACTGGGGGTCTCTCTTGGCACCCTGGACAGCTCTGGATCCACTCTTGTATTTCTTTGTCCATGCTAGGCCAATACACTCCTAAGCGTTTTAGATTCTGCAAGGTTCGTTGTTTAGAGTAGTGATTCCCTAGCAGTCCCTCATGGGCTTGTTGCAACCAACTAGCATGTTCATCATCCTCGACACAACAAGCTAATATGCCCTCGTTATCTTGCTTGTACATACTTCCGGCTAATATTTGATACTTTAGCGATTTTACAATTTCCTCTTTGCTTGTCTTAACATTTTTATTTGCAGGCCCGAAGGTTAGGACTGGTACCAACTTATTTGCCCATTTAGGAACAACTTCTAAATTGAACAGATAAGCATCGGGCAATTCATCAGACACTCCTTGCGGTGGCTCTCCTGAAGTGATGCGAGAAAGATGGTCTGCCCTAAGATGGGTTCTACCTTTCCTGACAACAACTTCAAAGTCGTATTCCATTAGTAAGAGGAACCATCTTACTAAGCGGCCTGTATTGCAAGGTTTATTGACCAAATATAGTAAAGCTTGATGATCAGTGAAAAACTTGAACTTATTGGCCAATAGATAGTGTCTAAACTTCTTCACAGCATATACCATACCTAGGCCTTCTCTTTCCATTGTGGTGTAATTTCGTTCCGCTGCATTCAATTGCCTACTAGCATATGCTATCGGCAAATCTAGGTTTCCCTCACCTGTGGGTTGTGCTAGTACACATCCTATTGCATGATTGGAGGCATCTACATGGACATGAAAGGGTTTGCTCCAATCCGGAGTAGTCAATATTGGTGCTGTGCACAAACGTCTCTTCAGCTCGTTGAAGGAAGTCTCGCATTCCTCACTCCACTCGAAATTTGTTAACAACCCATAGAGAGGTTTAGCTATGATGGCATACATGTGAATAAACCTACGGTAATATCCACAATGGCCCATAAAGGCTTGTACCTCTTTAACATTCCTTGGTCTGGGCAACTCTGCTATTGCTCTTACTTTGTCTTCATCTGTTGAAATTCCATTCTTAGAAACGATGTGACCTAAGATCTTACCTTGTCGTACCATAAACACACACTTCTCTGGATTCAGACACACCCGATAATCTCTACACTTGTTGAAGATTTGCCTAAGCTCAGGGATGTGGTAACTCCTTTCTTGGGAATGAGCGCATAAATCATCCACATATACTTCTAAGCTCTTTCGCAAGAACTCCTTGAAGACATGACACATGAGTCTTTGGAATGTTGCAGGTGCATTGGTGAGCCCAAATGGCATCACACGAAATGCAAAGATTCCCCATTATGTGGCAAAGGCCGTTTTGTGCTGATCTTCGGGGGCAATGGCTACTTGGTTGTAACCTGAAAATCCATCAAGGAAGCTGTAAACTTCCTTGCCTGCAACACGCTCCAAAAGATGTTCGGTGATTGGAAGAGGATAACTATCTCAGATCGTAGCGGCATTAACTTTTTTAAGGTTAATGCACACTCGCAATTTCCCATTCTTCTTGGGCACCACTACAATAGGGGACACCCATTCAGTGTGCTCAATCTCATAGATGAATCCAGCTTCAATCAGCCTGTCAATTTCCTCCTTTATTTTGGCTGCATAATTGTCATTATATGTGTAGGGCTTTTGTTTGGTGGGCTTGGCATCAGCGGTCATCGGAATCGTATGAGAGCAGATCTCTGGATCTACTCCTTTCAAGTCTCTATAATGCCATGCGAACACATCCCTATATTCCCTTAATAGAGCTACAAGCTCTGCCTCTTCTTCTGCACTTAGGTCATCTCCTATGTACGTACATCGCTCTTCGTTCCCTTCAATGGTCACTATAATTTTTTTGGTCTTTTCTTTATTGTCATATGCTTCTCCTATAATGGCCTCTCTCTTAAGCATTCGTACCAAAATTTTCTGGTCTTCCACTTCATATTTCTTGAAATTTTCTGGTACTTCAAACAATGATTCTTCCTCTTCTTGTCCTACTGCTTTTCTTTTCTTTTTCTTTTGACCTTCTTCACTTCCTTTCTTTGAACTTATCGTTTTAATACTCGCAAGGGGTTCTTCTTCCTTTTGGGTTAACACCCCTAGGTCTTCTAAGTAGTGTTCCTCTGAGTCAAAGTATGTATCCATCACAATGGATTCTAGATCATCGTCATTCTCTTCTTCTTCTCTGAACTCACTAGGATCACACTCTTCCAACAAGGGCTGACACATGAACACTGAAATATCATAACCCTCCTCATCACAATGGGGTGTCCATTGTTCCTCATTGACTGCAATGTCCATGGTAGCTAAGATTTCTGCCCAACCATGAGGCTCAAATTCCTCATCTGGAAATATCATCGGTGTATAGGCTGGGTCTTTTATTGGTCTGTCTCCTGGGGAAGTTCCTTCTTCTCTCGTTTTTAGGCGCTTTTCCTCTTCCTCAGCGACCTTGCACATCCACAAGTGAGTATCTTCATGCAACCAGGATGGGTCAGGTGAACTTCCAGAATGCACTGAGATAGAATCTTCTTTCGCTTTGTGGATAGGATTCCACTGTAGGGGTGGTACATCTCTGAAGGTGTGATCCTTCAGATTGACCTTGGTGGTGACCCCTAAGTGCTGTAAGTACAAGGAGTTGGTTCCCCAATCCTGTACTATTTGCAATTGTCGTAGGAAAGGTCTTCCTAGGATCATCTCATAAACATTATTCTTCTCAAAGTCACATATAGCAAACGTATGTTCAAACTCTACACCACAAGTGGTTAGAGTTACCCCTTCAAGCAATCCGAGAGGTCTTTCAAAATGACCATCTGCCATTTGAAGTTTCATCCTCGTTGGCCTTAAGGAGGGTTTGCCCCATCGTTTCCACAAGGAGGTAGTTGCAATAGCAACTCCCGCACCCGAATCCACATTTGCTTTGGTTGTGTAACCTTGATAGGTGATCGGAAGATAAGTGTTACCTTCTTCACCTTCGCTCATGTCTCCTATCTTGTCGAGAGGTACCTCGGGTATTTTTTGTTTAGAGCCTATTTTTGTTGCATTGGATTCAAGTTCTAGGACCTGATCCTTCACATGATTCCAGAGCTCCGGTTTTGCCTTGAGCAGCTCCTGTACAGTGAGGTGACATTGAACCTTAGTGTTTTTCACAACATCAGTGTTCCTGGGAATCACTGAGTCTTCATTTCTTACCAATATCGTGGGCGCTCTGATCTGGAGAGATTCAGATTCCCATGGGCCTGTGAAATGAGGCAACTCTTGTAAAGAATTAGATTCAAAATCTAATCTCTCATCCTCTTGTTGCTCTGCTTGATCCCCATAGATAGAGGGAATGTCTTGGGGAAATTGATCACGAAGATCATCAATCTCAGGAATAGGAGGGGAAGCACCCTTCTCTTTGGCCCATTTCTCTTCTTGTATTTCCCGCAAGAACTCTGGAGAGTACTGTTGTATTGAAGGAGGTATTCCAGCATCCGTAGAATTAGGAACATAAGCTACCATTTGTGGTGAGCTTCCTCTTTCAACAACTGGTTGAGCCTGTGGAGGTAAAGAAACTTGTGATTTGTTTACCAACTGCTCTAATCTTTCTAGTAAGCCTTGGAAATGCAAATCCGGCTTGACAGCGTTCGTCTGATTGAACTTCTGGCTAGTCTCAAGTATAGCTTGAGCTTGTTCTACCATTTTCATGCACATCTTCATCCGTTCAATCTCTAAGTCGGCTCTAGGGTAACTCCTGTCTAGGTTTGCAGCTGTTGGCCCTTCTTGAAGTCGAGCCTGGTAGGCTTTAAACATCATGTCCAAGCCTTCAGGAGTGGGGTCAGCTAATACTGATCCTACTCGGGGTGGTGGGTGGGTTACGAGGGGTGTGTTAGAGGGTGGAGAAATGGAGGGTGATGGGGATGGTAGTGGTGGAAGTGTGTGGGAGTGTGGTTGAGATGTGATTTCTGTGATTTTTGCCTTGGTTTCTCTCACGCTTTCTTCAAGTTCGTTTATCTTTTTTGCCCATTGTCTCTTCATTCTTTCACGACTATCCTTCCAGGTGCTAGTCCTCTTTTTGGGTATGCTCTCTGTTTCACTCACCTCGGGGCTCTTTTCGGGACCAACACCTTGGTGTTGTTGAAGTGCCTGGGCTCTTGTGATCACCTGCACAGGTGTAGTGGAAGTCACGCTTCCTATGGAGTCTACAACTAACCCCACAACATTGATAGGAGTGATCTTAGGCATGTTATTGGGGTTTTTTGGGCAATCTCGTAGGAGATGCTCTTTCCCGCAGTCTTGACAAAAGCCCTGAATGGTTACTGGCTGAGGTAGTGTAGGGATAGGTAGTGGACAATCACGTACAAGGTGATCTCCCTGACATCTGAAACATGGCCCTCTAGGAAATGGGGGTCGTACCTGCCTAGGTTGAGGTCTAGAGTTGGGGTTTGTGTACATGACATTAGAATACTCCGGTTCCCCACTATTTTCACTTGGGTCCTCATAGTAGTATGACTCGTTATGCTCGGGTGACTGCATGTAGTAAGCCTGTGGGCTATCAATATGTGCGGAGTCAAAACTATGGTCACTGGGGTCACTGTCTGATAGCAATGGGGTGACTGGGACTATGGCTCTGTTCGGATTTTCTTCAGTAGATGCATACTTCACTGGGATCACATTGGTTGGAGTAGGGGGTTGCTGCACTAGGACTGGTTGAGGTCTCTGCTGCCCTTGATAAGGTGGCTGATAAGTTTGTTGCGGTCTGTTGTATTGTGGTGATGGATACTGATTCTGGTATCTACCCTGTTGTGGATATGGCTGAGGATAATTTTGCCTAACAGTTTGTTTGTTATATGGGCAGTCTTGTGCCGTGTGATTGGTGTACCTGCACTCTATGGTGCAGTACTGGCCACTAAGGTTCGCCTGTGGTTGGGCCATAATGGGGCATACACTTGCCATATGTTCACCGCCACAATTGTAACACCGCTTAACTGGGGCAAATCTTGGAATTCACTTGCTAGAGACGCCTAGTTTTTGGGCTACCTTCTCTGCAAGTTCCTCGATGGATGCGGATTGACCAGATGTCTGTGTGCTAGCGCTATCAGAATCCTTATAGATTTTTGATAGTCCTAGCTCCTCACCTAGATTGTCCTCAATGTCTATGCATATGCGCACGCACTCCTCTATCGTTCTAGGGTCCTTTAGGTACACATATGACCTGAGCTTAGTGCTCAACAACCCGTCTAGGAACAAGGCCACCTGTTTGGCTGGTGTGGGTAACTCCGGCATAGGGCATCTCTCCAGGTACTGTCTAAATCTTCTTCCAGCTAGTCTGACCGTCTCTTGAGGTGTTTGTTTGAAGCTATGAATTAGTGAGGAGGTGTTATGCCTGATTCCACTCTTAGAAAACTCAACAATAAATGCCTCTAAGAGTTGGTCTATGTTTCTGAAATGCCTCTCATTCAGTGGTTGGAACCATGTAAGGGCAGTGTTCCTAAGGGTTAGACCGAAAGCATTATATTGCGTGAATAGGTCCTCTACCTGTTCAGCTTTCAATACTTGCCGAAATTCTGCCACATGGTCATAAGGGTCTCCCGTGCCATCGAAGTAATTCTTCATGGACTTCACCAGTTGAGTTGGTCGCAGGGTCCTAGTGTGTTCTCTCGGCCTTGGCAAAGGAAAATCGTCAATATCCCTTTGATTCCATGGGGTTCTATGTCTCTCAGGTTCCACTCTATTCCTTTCTGTTCCCGTCCTTTCTCTTCCCAGGGAGTTGGCAAAACTTACCTCAGGTTTGTCCCTACTTCTATCTCTTTGAGCCCCATGAGCTTGGGAGGTCCCAGCTCCTTGGTGACCAAAGGACACATTAGACCTTGGTTGGGGAAAAACAAATTCTCCCTTCCATGTGTAGGCATGTCTGCCATGCTCAGTGACCACGAAGATTCTCTCTGATGCATTGTCTAGGTAGGTTACTTGGCCTGGGCTATCAGGGTCTTTAAACTCATAGATTGTGAGGGCACTCACTTCCTGAGATTGAGAAGATTTATATCTCCAAAAAGCCTCATCGGTTTCTCGGTTTAAAAGCAGATCTATGCTTTTATTATCCTGTGGAATCCATTCTGGGGTCATGATTCTGGTCAAGACAGATTTACCACGGGGAGTTCTTGGCTCTCTCTCTAAGTTCCCTTGCTCTATATCACCCATGTCGGTCTCTGCAATCACATTTCCAAACTCATCAGTTCTATCAGGAAGAGTGGTGACTACATATATGGTCCCTTCTTTATCCAGGTAGGCTCCATTCTCAAACTTGACTACCGGATGGTCTAATCCATGGGGTTGATCGGGGTTCTTAATCTGGACCACCGATCTTCTCAGTCCGTCTTCGTAGATGCGAGCACCTAGACGATTCGTCCTGATATATTCCAATTGAGTCTTATAAGGCCCTTCTGGCTTTTCTAGATAAGCCAACCCTGAACTACCTACTGGTCTCTCCATGTGATAGGACATCTCAGAATCACTTGTTTCTGATCTGGGAATGTATGGGTAATCACTCAACTGCTGGGCCCAAGACCTGGCAGTGTGATTGACACTAGCTTCAGAAGATCTGAGGCTCTGTCTGTCTCGGCCTAAGTGTCTGCCTGATCTAAGGTTCATAAGCCTGATTTATTTATCCCCTGGAACCCAAGCACACTCTCGTTGCAGGTTGATTTTGCACCAATCACTTTGTTCTTTTTACTTGAATATTATGTTTATGGTCTTGTCTGAAATCGCGTCGTCAGGAGTACTTGAGTGAATTTCCGCACTTGGTAAGTGATCGATTTCCGTTTACCTTTTATCCCTTAGGGTTTTCGCACTTAAGACCTATTTACTTCTTGCACTTGGTTGATTAATACTCTTGGACTTGATTCGTGCCTGACGTGCCCTAATTAATTACCACACCTAAGTCGTACTTAGCCTAGGCTAGGAATTGACAAAGGAGGGTTGAGAGATCTTCCAACCTCAATTAGCTGGTTGACCAGACTGCTACCCAAGCCCAGGAAGCCTTCTCCCAAGCTCGGTACTCACCCTTGCTAGCTTGCTTTGGATTGCCTTGAGCGCACACCAAGTTCCTGCAAAAACTCACCAGTTAGTATAGCTTTATTACCACAAGTAATTGGAAGTCACACATCAATATTTTTAGTCCCCCTGGAGTAACTCACTGTACCCCCTGAATCTGAGAACCACTTAGTTCCACCTAAAGGTCAACTTAAAAATGCATGTTCTGAAACTCCGCATATGATTCTTACAAAAACCAGTCGAGGTCCACGTAGGATTCTCAACGAGCTTTCCAACGAGACCAAAATCTCATCAATCGGAGTTCGTATGGTCAAGTTGTGACCATTCAGGCAGATAGGGGTCAAAACAGGCTCTCAGGGTTCAGGGAATTCCTCACAGGTTCCTAGGTCTTGTCCCACTTCTAAGGCTCTAATGTTACTCCAATGTGACCAAAACTAAGCTCAATTGTACCTCAATTTACTCCAAAAATTCACTCTAAAATTTCGTGCGTTAAGGCCATGTATCGCGATAGGTCGGGTCGAAGTGTCGCGATACCCCCAAGTGTCGCGATAGCTCGTGAAGTGTCGCGATACCCCCAAGTGTCGCGATAGCTCGTGAAGTGTCGCGATACCTCCAAGTGTCGCGATAGCTCGTGAAGTGTCGCGATACCCCCAAGTGTCGCGATAGCTCGTGAAGTGTCGCGATACCCCCAAGTGTCGCGATAGGTCGGCTCGAAGTGTCGCGATACCCCCAAGTGTCGCGATAGCTCGTGAAGTGTCGCGATACCCCCAAGTGTCGCGATAGCTCGTGAAGTGTCGCGATACCCCAAAGTGTCGCGATAGGTCGGCTTGAAGTGTCGCGATACCCCCAAGTGTCGCGATAGGTCGGGTCGAAGTGTCGCGATACCCCCAAGTGTCGCGATAGCTCGTGAAGTGTCGCGATACCCCGAAGTGTCGCGATAGCTCGTGAAGTGTCGCGATACCCCGAAGTGTCGCGATAGCTCGAGATATGACGAATTTTTCTGTTCTGTCTAGTGATTCTAGGAGCCCTAGGCCTGCGCAGTGTCGTGGTGCACTCAAATTAGCGATAGGGTGAAGTTTCCGAAGTGTCGCGATAGCTCGAGCTTGACGCCTCGGGGACTGTGCAAAAAAATTCCGTACCTGCTGAGCTTGCTGGAGATGATGATGGAGCTGGTACCTGCAAGAAACATGCAAAACAAACACACAAAGCAACAAGGCACACTCGCTCTCTCACAAACTCGCACACAAGAAATGAAGAGAATGGAAAGGAAGAGGGAATGTATAGTGGAGAAGGAGATGAAGGTGGAGATGGAGATGGAGATGGAGATGGAGAAAAAATCAGAAATTTACCTACTACTTACCATTCCAACGCGTCCTCTCTACGTCTTACCATCACACGCTCGTCCTCAAAGCTCGATCCCCGGCAACGGCGCCAAAATTTGGTGTAGCTCAGTGATGAGTAACACCTCCTTTAATGTCAATCCGGGAAGACATGAGGATGGTATGAAGACCACGAGCAAGTGGAAGCACAAGTGCGTGAGTGAGAAGCACACAAGCATGCACACACATACGCACACACGCGCACACACAGTAAGAACAAAGAGAGTAAGACAATGGAATCACTTCTATTGCAAGAAAGTTCTCATACAAGCTCAAACTACAAGAAGCTAACCTCAAAAATGAGCTCTCTAGCTCTATTTATAGTTTTTGACTAACTTTGGCCCTGTTCAGACCTAGTGTCCGGCCTAGTTAAAAATTAGGTTCCGGGGCTTATTTGAGGGCCCAAACGAGATCTAAAAATTATGAAAATTGGCAGGCAACTACATCTAAGGCTCCCCAAGCTCGAGGACTCCTCGGCTTGTACAAAATGGAGCTACAAAAAGGTGAAATGATATTTACAAGGGTTTGTAGTGATGAGAATCACTTTAGAATGATGTTGGGGTTTTGAAAAAAATGAAGGGTAGCCTCAGTGCTAGATCTGCATGTATGTCCATACTTGCTTCTTCCCGCATCCTGTCAACAACCTGCCTTATAATTTGCTCTTCATCTATTACCTCTCCAATGCTTCCCAACTAATCTGCTATGTCCTTGAGCTTTGTGACAAAATCAGTCACATTTTGTTTGGGAGCCTTCTTGAAAGTTGTGAAATCCAGCCATAGTTGATGCTTCCTAGCTTTGGTACTTGAAGAAAAGAAAGCTTCAAGTGCATCCCACACTTCTTGAGATGTCTTACAACTTCTAATGTGAGGAAACAAAAAATCTGAGATAGAGTTGAGGAGATAAGACCTTGCAAGTGCATCCTTGGAGCACCATGTGCTCAATCTTTCTTGCTCTTCGTGTGTTGGTTGACTTTTGTTCCTAAAACTTGGCATAACTTTATCTCCAGCCACATAACCATATAAACTTCTACCTTGGAGATAAGCTTCCATTCTTAATGACCAAGGTGAGTAATTACCTCTATCCAATTTGTCAATTGATGAAGGAAATCCATCTGCCATGTTGTCCAACCTTGCTCTGATACCACTGTGAAGAGATGGATAGGTATGTGCTTGAAGATGAAGAGGTGTTGCAAAATCCTTGATCTACACCAGCCAAATGAACTCCAGGAGTATATGGTGGGACCTTTTAGCTTGCCAATGGATGTATTAGACACCCCATGTACCTTGGAAGATCACTCTCAAAAAGATAGATCAAAACAGATAAGTTGGAGTTAGCTCAGAGGTGAAAACTTGCTATTCTTGGTTCATACACTTGTCCAGTGTTTTACATAATTCTCTGAGCACAGCAGCAATTAGCTTAATTCCTCTTGGGGAAGTCTAGATAGCTTAAAGAGATAACTTTCAAGAGTAATCTAATAAAAAATAATAAACCACACACTGAGAATAAGCTTTAACAAGTGATGACATTATCCCGATTTTCACGGGCTGCTACAGTTTGAGACCAATGAGCAGAAAAATGAACATAACTCAAACTTTAGGAATCCAATGATTATGAAAATTTGTATGTTTATACTACACAGTAAGCTCAATCCAAAAAACTTTAAATCATTGAATTTGAATAAGTAACCACTGAGAAATGGCTCTGACAACATGAGTGAAAAAGTCGGGTACCTGACAGAGTTGAAGATGAACAGACCCTGTTGACTTCAAATGAACATAACTGAAGATTGCAACATCCAAATGACATGAAAATTTGTAACCATAATGACATGAAAATTTGTGACCATATAGTAGACTTATAGAGCTAACTTTACCAAGTTAAATGACTGAAAATGATGCACCAAGCTCAGAGAAAACATCTCTGCAATCTGACTGAGAAAACTGAGAGTAATGGCAGTGAGTAGTTCACTTCACAAAAACATGGAAATATGAACCCCAATGATCATGAAAATGAAAGTATATTGCTTGTACAATACAATGACTTACTGATACATATGTGTGCCTTGTAATCAAACCTTGATATGGCATAAAGCTCAGCTCTTGGAGGTCTTCACATAGGTCTCTCTAACCAGGACTAAAACTGCCATCTATTTATAGTTGAGTTTGGGAGGCTAACTTCCCTCAATCACTCTCCAATCAATTAGTGATTGATTTGATTCTCTACCTACCACAAATCACAAATTCGTGGCTCCTCTTTCCCTTTTTTATCATGTGGACTCAACCACTTAAGATTCTCTCACTTTTACATTAAGTAAACTTTTCAAAAGTTACAAGAGGTAGTTCACAAGTGAACTTTACATAGTCTTCATTTTAAAGCTTCTTTTATGACTCTGTGGGACTCAAGCCAATACTTAGGCTTGTCATACACTTGCTCCAACAGCTCCCCCTCAAGCCAAGTATGCTTGAGGTCTTCAATCTTCCAAGATTACCTGCAAACCAATCATAGCCTTTAATTTGCAAAGCTTTGTACCATCCAATGCTTTGGTTAGAATATTTGCACATTGTTGATGAGTGGACACATATGATATTTGAATCTCTTTGCTTAGAACCTTCTCTCGTACATAGTGATAATGAACTTCAATATGTTTAGTCCTTGCATGAAAAATAGGATTAGCAGCCAAATGAATAGAACTCATATTGTCACCAAAAATAGTTGGAGTTCCAAACTCCAATCCAAGATCTTTGAATAATGTCTTCATCCACATAGCTTCTTGAGTAGCTATGGCGAGACCTTTGTATTCAGCTTCCGTAGAAGAGAGAGCAACTGTGGGTTGCTTCTTGGATGACCATTAAATAAGCTTTGAACCTGCAAAGGTAAGATAACCTGAAGTGCTCCTTCTATCTTCTTTGGAGCCAGCCCAATCTGCATCAGAAAATAGCTTCAAACCTAAATCAGATACATAAGGATAATAAAGTCCTTCATTTATGGTTCCTTTGAGATACTTGAGAATCCTTTTGGTAGCATCCATATGTGGTTTCCTTGGTGTGTGCATAAATTGGCTTAGCACACTCACACTGTAACATATATCTACTCTTGTCAATGTGGCATAGTTGAGACTACCCACTAGGCTTTGATATGATGTGATGTCCTCTATGAGTTCACCTTCATGTGAGCTCAATTTGTGATTGACCTCCATTGGAGTACCTGTAATCTTACAATCTTGCATCTTGAATTTTGCCAACATGTCCTTAATGTACTTTCTTTGAGTGAGAAACAAACCATGATCTTTGTAGACAACTTCCAAACCTAGGAAGTAGGTAAGTGAACCCAAATCACTTATCTTGAACTCTTCTCTCATCTGATCTTTGATCTTCTCCATACCATCTGCATCATTTCCTGTCAATATAATATCATCTACATATACACATAGATAGATGATCTAAGAATTACTCTTTTTAATCAAGAGTGAAGGATCTGCCTTGCTTGGTTGAAAACCTTTGTCCTACAAGAATGAAACAAGCCTGAAATTCCAAGCTCTTGGAGCTTGCTTGAGACCATACAATGCTTTGTTAAGTTTACACACATAATCAGGATAAACTTGAGTCTCAAAACCAGGTGGTTGTGCCATATATACCTCTTCTGTTATCCAACCATTCAAGAATGCATTCTTTACATCTAGTTGCAGTATCTTCCAATTCTTGGAAGAGGCAATACTAAGCAAAACCCTAATAGTAGGCATCTTTGCCACAGGAGAGAAGGTCTCCTCATAATCAATTCCCTGAGTTTGTGCAACGCCTTTTGCTACAAGCCTTGCCTTATACCTGTTAATTGATCCATCAGAATTCTTCTTGAGTTTATAGACCCATCTTGAGCCTATTACCTTCATGGATGAAGTCTTGGGCACCAAATCCCAAGTGTTGTTTTCCTCCAATGCTTCAATCTCTTCCTTCATTGCATGCTTCCATTCTGTTTTTGCTTTGGCCTCTTCAAATGATGATGGCTCCTCTCGGTTTATGTCTTGTGCTATGTAGATAGAATGTTTAGTTATTATTGAGGTGTCAAACCCATACCCTTCTGGTTTTTTCTTTTCCCTCATAGATCTTCTTAGGCCATGATGTGATGATTCTGCCTCATGTCCAAGTTCCTGTAATTTTGCTTTACCTTTAGACTTCCATGCTTTGATATTTTCCATCTGAGATTCTTCATCATCCTCCGAGGTGACTTGTTCTTCAATCTTTGGTTGTTCTCTACCAAGCTTTGGAAAATCTTCTTCAAGATTGTATGGTAAATTGACCTTCCTACATGAATCTTCATACCATGAATTGTTCTCATCAAAAACTACATCTCTGCTTACCAAGAATCCTTTGCTGGTAGGGTTGTATAACCTGTAGCCCTTTTGATTGTTGTCATATCCAATAAATACACACCTTTCTGCCTTTGGATCCATCTTACCTCTAACCTGTGAAGGAACATGAGCAAAAGCAATACATCCAAAAATTTTACAATGATCCAAGCTTGGTCTTCTTCCATTCCAAGCCTCATATGGAGTCATCCCATCAAGGGATTTTGAAGGCAACCTGTTAATCAAGTAAGTGGCTGTAGATACAGCCTAAGCCCATAAGTAATTAGGTAAATGCTTTTCATTTAACATAGACCTTGCAGCTTCAACAATTGTCCTATTCCTCCTTTCTGCCACTCCATTTTGCTCAGGAGTGTACCTTGTAGTTACCTTTCTTTTGATTCCTCTTTCTTGAAGAAAAGAATCAAACTCATGGGAGAAGTATTCTCCCCCTCCATCTGACCTTAGCCTTTTTAGTGATTTACCTGTTTGATTCTCCACAAGAGCCAAATATCTTTTGAAACATGAAAAAACTTCATCTTTGTGTTTCATAAAGAATAGGATAGTCCATCTACTGCAATCATCAATAAAGGAGACATAATACCTTGATCCAGATATTGAAGCTTCCTTGCTAGCTCCCCATACATCTGTATGAACCAAGTCCAAGAGATCTCCATGCATATAACCTTTCTTCATGAATGGTAACCTATGAGACTTTCCAAATTGACATGCATTACACTTATAAATCATATGTTGTTTTGACAAATTAGGGAGTCCAAGTACACTTTGGTCCCTGCAAATTTGCTTTAATGACCTTTCACCAATATGTGCTAACCTTTTGTGCCATACTTCCAATTCTGTGAGTGTCTGACTACCATAATTAAAGAGAGCAATGTTTCTAGTGTCCTGTAATTCAAATGTGAACAATCTACCTGTCTTTTCACCTTTTGCAATTTTTCTGAATCCTTGACTTGGATCTTCAACAAATGCTCCTCCCTTTGTGAACCTGACTTGCAACCCTTTCTCTACTATGTGCCCAACACTTATCAAGTTCTTTGTAATGGTAGGGACATAGAGTACCTTACTGAGTAGGTTGATGTTTCCATCAAGTGCTCTGACATTGCCTATTTTCTCCACATGATGTTTTGTATCATCTCCTGTTTGTACCTCATGCTTATTCCTTGGATCTTCTAAATTTGATAGGAGTGCCACATTTCCTGCCACATGATTTGAACAACCTGAATCTATGTAGAAAACATGCTCATCAGATTTACCTTGTGGCATAGCCATGTTCATGATCAATAATGAATCCTCTTTGTTTGAGTCTTCTGTGTAGTTATTGTAGTCTCTCCTTCCTCTGTAGCCTCCTTGATAGTTTGAATGATTGTAGTTGTTGTAGCTGCCATGATAATTGTTGAACCTTCCTCTTAAGTAGCCATAACTTCCTCTATTGTATCCTCTTCCTCTTTGATTCCTGAAATTCCTAAAGCAATTTTCAGTTGTATGATTAGTTAATCCACAAATAGAACATGAGTTGGAGTCTTGGGATCTCCCCCTGCCTTGTCTACCTCCTCTTCCTCTACCTCTGCCATGTCTTCCTCTACCTGCATAGTTAGCTTGATATGTACCTGCTTCATCATCCACTTTCTTTGCCTTTCCTTTGTTATCTTTGGACTTGCTTTTATTAGTGTGTAAAGCTGAAGATTGATTACCTTTAGAGTTTTCTCCATTTTTGATAAGCTTTGCCTCTTGAGTAAGTAGTTGTCCAATGAGTGTATTGAAATCAGGTACATGCATGTCCATGTACAAATCCATAGCTGTGGTGAATGCTTCCCACTTGTCATCTGCCTTCAAGCCATTGATGACCTGCCTTATAATTTGCTCTTCATCTATTACCTCCCCAATGCTTCCTAACTGATCTGTTATGTCCTTGAGCTTTGTGACAAAATCAGTCACATTTTGTTTGGGAGCCTTCTTGAAAGTTGTGAAATCCAGCCATAGTTGATGCTTCCTAGCTTTGGTACTTGAAGAAAAGAAAGCTTCAAGTGCATCCCACACTTCTTGAGATGTCTTACAACTTCTAATGTGAGGCAACAAAAAATCTAAGATAGAGTTGAGGAGATAAGACCTTGCAAGTGCATCCTTGGAGCACCATGTGCTCAATCCTTCTTGCTCTTCGTGTGTTGGTTGACTTTTGTTCCTGAAACTTGGCATAACTTCATCTCTAGCCACATAACCATATAAACTTCTACCTTGGAGATAAGCTTCCATTCTTAATGACCAAGCTGAGTAACTACCTCTATCCAATTTATCAATTGATGAAGGAAATCCATCTGCCATGTTGTCCAACCTTGCTCTGATACCACTGTGAAGAGATGGATAGGTATGTGCTTGAAGATGAAGAGGTGTTGCCAAATCCTTGATCTACACCAGCCAAATGAAGTCCAGGACTATATAGTGGGCCCTTTTAGCTTGCCAATGGATGTATTAGACACCCTATGTACCTTGGAAGATCACTCTCAAAAAGATAGATCAAAACAGATAAGTTGGAGTTAGCTCAGAGGTGAAAACTTGCTATTCTTGGTTCATACACCTATCCAGTGTTTTACATAATTATCTGAGCATAGCAGCAATTGGCTTAATTCCGCTTGGGTAAGTCTAGATAACTTAAAGAGCTAACTTTCAAGAGTAATCTCATCAAAAATAATAAACCACACACTAAGAATGAGTTTTAACAAGTGATGATATCATCCCGATTTTCACGTGCTGCTACAGTTTGAGACCAGTGAGCAGAAAAATGAACATAACTCAAAATTTAGGAATCCAATGATTATGAAAATTTGTATGGTTATACGAGACAGCAAGCTGAATTCAACAATATTTAAATCATTCAATTTGGATAAGTAACCACTGAGAAATGGCTCTGATAAAATGAGTGAAAAAGTCGGGTACTTGACAGAGAAGTGAAGATGAACAGACCCTTTTGACTTCAAATGAACATAACTCAAGATTGCAAAATCCAAGTGACATGAAAATTTGTGACCATAATGACATGAAAATTTGTGACCATATAGTAGACTTATAGAGCTAACTTTACCAAGTTAAATGACTGAAAATGATGCACCAAGCTCAGAGAAAACATCTCTGCAATCTGACTGAGAAAACTGAGAGTAATGGCAGTGAGTAGTTCACTTCACAAAAACATGGAAATATGAACCCAAAATGATCATGAAAATGAAAGTATATTGCTTGTACAATACAATGACTTACTGATACATATGTGTGCCTTGTAATCACACCTTGATATGGCATAAAGCCCAACTCTTGGAGGTCTTCACATAGGTCTCTCTAACCACGACTAAAACTGCCATCTATTTATAGTTGAGTTTGGGAGGCTAACTTCCCTCAATCACTCTCCAATCAATTAGTGATTGATTTGATTCTCTATCTACCACAAATCACGAATTCGTGGCTCCTCTTTCCCTTTTTGATCATGTGGACTCAACCACTTAAAATTCTCTCACTTTTACATTAAGTAAACTCTTCAAAAGTTACAAGAGGTAGTTCACAAGTGAACTTTACATAGTCTTCATTTTAAAGCTTCTTTTGAGACTCTGTGGGACTCAAGCCAATACTTAGGCTTGTCATACACTTGCTCCAACAGCTCCCCCTCAAGCCAAGTATGCTTGAGGTCTTCAATCTTCCAAGATTACCTGCAAACCAATCATAGCCTTGAATTTGCAAAACTTTGTACCATCCAATGCTTTGGTTAGAATATCTGCACATTGTTGATGAGTGGACACATATGATATTTGAATCTCTTTGCTTAGAACCTTCTCTCGTACATAGTGATAATGAACTTCAATATGTTTAGTCCTTGCATGAAAAATAGGATTAGCAGCCAAATGAATAGAACTCATATTGTCACCAAAAATAGTTGGAGTTCCAAACTCCAATCCAAGATCTTTGAATAATGTCTTCATCCACATAGCTTCCTGAGTAGCTATGGCGAGACCTCTATATTCAGCTTCCGTAGAAGAGAGAGCAACTATGGGTTGCTTCCTGGATGACCATGAAATAAGCTTTGAACCTGCAAAGGTAAGATAACCTGAAGTGCTCCTTCTATCTTCTTTGGAGCCAGCCCAATCTGCATCAGAAAATAGCTTCAAACCTAAATCAGATACATAAGGATAATAAAGTCCTTCATTTATGGTTCCTTTGAGATACTTGAGAATCCTTTTGGCAGCATCCATATGTGGTTTCCTTGGTGTGTGCATAAATTGGCTTAGCACACTCACACTGTAACATATATCTACTCTTGTCAATGTGGCATAGTTGAGACTACCCACTAGGCTTTGATATGATGTGATGTCCTCTATGAGTTCACCTTCATGTGAGCTCAATTTGTGATTGACCTCCATTGGAGTACCTGCAATCTTACAATCTTGCATCTTGAATTTTGCCAACATGTCCTTAATGTACTTTCTTTGAGTGAGAAACAAACCATGATCTTTGTAGACAACTTCCAAACCTAGGAAGTAGGTAAGTGAACCCAAATCACTTATCTTGAACTCTTCTCTCATCTGATCTTCGATCTTCTTCATACCATCTGCATCATTTCCTGTCAATATAATATCATCTACATATACACATAGATAGATGATCTCATAATTACTCTTTTTAATCAAGAGTGAAGGATCTGCCTTGCTTGGTTGAAAACCTTTGTCCTGCAAGAATGAAACAAGCCTGAAATTCCAAGCTCTTGGAGCTTGCTTGAGACCATACAATGCTTTGTTAAGTTTACGCACATAATCAGGATAAACTTGATTCTCAAAACAAGGTGGTTGTGCCATATATACCTCTTCTGTTATCCAACCATTCAAGAATGCATTCTTTATATCTAGTTGAAGTATCTTCCAATTCTTGGAGGAGGCAATACTAAGCAAAACCCTAATAGTAGGCATCTTTGCCACAGGAGAGAAGGTCTCCTCATAATCAATTCCCTGAGTTTGTGCAAAGCCTTTTGCTACAAGCCTTGCCTTATACCTGTTAATTGAACCATCAGAATTCTTCTTGAGTTTATAGACCCATCTTGAGCCTATTACCTTCATGGATGAAGTCTTGGGCACCAAATCCCAAGTGTTGTTTTCCTCCAATGCTTCAATCTCTTCCTTCATTGCATGCTTCCATTCTGTTTTTGCTTTGGCCTCTTCAAATGATGATGGCTCCTCTCGGTTTATGTCCTGTGCTATGTAGATAGAATGTTTAGTTATTATTGAGGTGTCAAACCCATACCTTTCTGGTTTTTTCTTTTCCCTCATAGATCTTCTTAGGCCATGATGTGATGATTCTACCTCATGTCCAAGTTCCTGTAATTTTGCTTTACCTTTAGACTTCCATGCTTTGATATTTTCCATCTGAGATTCTTCATCATCCTCCGAGGTGTCTTGTTCTTCAATCTTTGGTTGTTCTCTACCAAGCTTTGGAAAATCTTCTTCAAGATTGTATGGTAAATTGACCTTCCTACATGAATCTTCATACCATGAATTGTTCTCATCAAAAACTACATCTCTGCTTACCAAGAATCCTTTGCTGGTAGGGTTGTATAACCTGTAGCCCTTTTGATTGTTGTCATATCCAATAAATACACAGATTTCTGCCTTTGGATCCATCTCACCTCTAACCTGTGAAGGAACATGAGCAAAAGCAATACATCCAAAAATTTTACAATGATCCAAGCTTGGTCTTCTTCCATTCCAAGCCTCATATGGAGTCATCCCATCAAGGGATTTTGAAGGCAACCTGTTAATCAAGTAAGTGGCTGTAGATACAGCCTCAGCCCATAAGTAATTAGGTAAATACTTTTCATTTAACATAGACCTTGCAGCTTCAACAATTGTCCTATTCCTCCTTTCTGCCACTCCATTTTGCTCAGGAGTGTACCTTGTAGTTACCTCTCTTTTGATTCCTCTTTCTTGAAGAAAAGAATCAAACTCATGGGAGAAGTATTCTCCCCCTCCATCTGACCTTAGCCTTTTTAGTGATTTACCTGTTTCATTCTCCACAAGAGCCAAATATCTTTTGAAACATGAAAAAACTTCATCTTTGTGTTTCATAAAGAATAGGATAGTCCATCTACTGCAATCATCAATAAAGGAGACATAATACCTTGATCCAGATATTGAAGCTTCCTTGCTAGGTCCCCATACATCTGTATGAACCAAGTCCAAGAGATCTCCATGCATATAACCTTTCTTCATGAATGGTAACCTATGAGACTTTCCAAATTGACATGCATTACACTTATAAATCATATGTTGTTTTGACAAATTAGGGAGTCCATGTACACTTTGGTCCCTGCAAATTTGCTTTAATGACCTTTCACCAATAGGTGCTAACCTTTTGTGCCATACTTCCAATTCTGTGAGTGTCTGACTACCATAATTAAAGAGAGCAATGTTTCTAGTGTCCTGTAATTCAAATGTGAACAATCTACCTGTCTTTTCACCTTTTGCAATTTTTCTGAATCCTTGACTTGGATCTTCAACAAATGCTCCTGCCTTTGTGAACCTGACTTGCAACCCTTTCTCTACTATCTGCCCAACACTTATCAAATTCTTTGTAATGGTAGGGACATAGAGTACCTTACTGAGTAGGTTGATGTTTCCATCAAGTGCTTTGGCATTGCCTATTTTCTCCACAGGATGTTTTGTATCATCTCCTGTTTGTACCTCATGCTTATTCCTTGGATCTTCTAAATCTGATAGGAGTGCCACATTTCCTGCCACATGATTTGAACAACCTGAATCTATGTAGAAAACATGCTCATCAGATTTACCTTGTGGCATAGCCATGTTCATGATCAATAATGAATTCTCTTTGTTTGAGTCTTCTGTGTAGTTATTGTAGTCTCTCCTTCCTTTGTAGCCTCCTTGATAGTTTGAATGATTGTAGTTGTAGCTGCCATGATAATTGTTGAACCTTCCTCTTGAGTAGCCATAACTTCCTCTATTGTATCCTCTTCCTCTTTGATTCCTGAAATTCCTAAATCAATTTTCAGTTGTATGATTAGTTAATCCACAAATAGAACATGAGTTGGAGTCTTGGGATCTCCCCCTGCCTTGTCTACCTCCTCTTCCTCTACCTCTGCCATGTCTTCCTCTACCTGCATAGTTAGCTTGATATGTACCTGCTTCATCATCCACTTTCTTTGCCTTTCCTTTGTTATCTTTGGACTTGCTTTTATCAGTGTATAAAGCTGAAGATTGATTACCTTTAGAGTTTTCTCCATTTTTGATAAGCTTTGCCTCTTGAGTAAGTAGTTGTCCAATGAGTGTATTGAAATCAGGTACATGCATGTCCATGTACAAATCCATAGCTGTGGTGAATGCTTCCCACTTGTCATCTGCCTTCAATCCATTGATGACCTGCCTTATAATTTGCTCTTCATCTATTACCTCTCCAATGCTTCCCAACTGATCTGCTATGTCCTTGAGCTTTGTGACAAAATCAGTCACATTTTGTTTGGGAGCCTTCTTGAAAGTTGTGAAATCCACCAATAGTTGATGCTTCCTAGCTTTGGTACTTGAAGAAAAGAAAGCTTCAAGTGCATCCCACACTTCTTGAGATGTCTTACAACTTCTAATGTGAGGCAACAAAAAATCTGAGATAGAGTTGAGGAGATAAGACCTTGCAAGTGCATCCTTGGAGCACCATGTGCTCAATCTTTCTTGCTCTTCGTGTGTTGGTTGACTTTTGTTCCTGAAACTTAGCATAACTTCATCTCCAGCCACATAACCATATAAACTTCTACCTTGGAGATAAGCTTCCATTCTTAATGACCAAGCTGAGTAATTATCTCTATCCAAGTTGTCAATTGATGAAGGAAATCCATCTGCCATGTTGTCCAACCTTGCTCTGATACCACTGTGAAGAGATGGATAGGTATGTGCTTGAAGATGAAGAGGTGTTGCAAAATCCTTGATCTACACCAGCCAAATGAACTCCAGGAGTATATCGTGGGCCCTTTTAGCTTGACAATGGATGTATTAGACACCCTATGTACCTTGGAAGATCACTCTCAAAAAGATAGATCAAAACAGATAAGTTGGAGTTAGCTCAGAGGTGAAAACTTGCTATTCTTGGTTCATACACCTGTCCAGTGTTTTACATAATTCTCTGAGCACAGCAGCAATTAGCTTAATTCCTCTTGGGGAAGTCTAGATAACTTAAAGAGCTAACTTTCAAGAGTAATCTCATCAAAAATAATAAACACACTGAGAATGAGTTTTAACAAGTGATGACATCATCCCGATTTTCACGGGCTGCTACAGTTTGAGACTAGTGAGCAGAAAAATGAACATAACTCAAAATTTAGGAATCCAATGATTATGAAATTGTTTATGGTGATACTAGACAGTAAGGTGAATCCAACAAGCTTTAAAGCATTGAATTTGGATAAGTAACCACTGAGAAATGGCTCTGACAAGATGAGTGAAAAAGTTGGGTACCTGACAGAGAAGTGAAGATGAACAGACCGTGTTGACTTCAAATGAACATAACTGAAGATTGCAACATCCAAATGACATGAAAATTTGTGACCATATAGTAGACTTATAGAGCTAAGTTTACCAAGTTAAATCACTGAAAATGATGCACCAAGCTCAGAGAAAACATCTCTGCAATCTGACTGAGAAAACTGAGAGTAATGGCAGTGAGTAGTTCACTTCACAAGAACATGGAAATATGAACCCAAATGATCATGAAAATGAAAGTATATTGCTTGTACAATACAATGACTTATTGATACATATGTGTGCCATGTAATCACACCTTGATATGG
Organism: Ceratopteris richardii; assembly: GCA_020310875.1. NCBI lineage: Eukaryota > Viridiplantae > Streptophyta > Polypodiopsida > Polypodiales > Pteridaceae > Ceratopteris > Ceratopteris richardii. The sequence continues at coordinate 127,686,100 of CM035425.1, read as the reverse complement.
CATAAAGCTCAGCTCTTGGAGGTCTTCACATAGGTCTCTCTAACCACGACTAAAACTGCCATCTATTTATAGTTGAGTTTGGGAGGCTAACTTCCCTCAATCACTCTCCAATCAATTAGTGATTGATTTGATTCTCTACCTACCACAAATCACAGATTCGTGGCTCCTCTTTCCCATTTTGATCATGTGGACTCAACCACTTAAGATTCTCTCACTTTTACATTAAGTAAACTCTTCAAAAGTTACAAGAGGTAGTTCACAAGTGAACTTTACATAGTTTTCATTTTAAAGCGTCTTTTATGACTCTGTGGGACTCAAGCCAATACTTAGGCTTGTCATACACTTGCTCCAACAATGTGTAACCTTCAAAGGTTGAGAAATTACCTCATTTGGACTAGCACTAGACTATCCACATCTAAAAAGAGGTAGTAAAGTGTCATACACATCTTTGGAGCTAATTGATGTCCCATTAGTACATGAAAGTAATGGTTGAATTGCAAATTCCACAAAAACATCACGGCTAACCAAAATGCATTTAGTTTGTGGATGATATAGATGATAGCCTTTACTTTTAGATTTTTTGCCAACAAAATACATTTCATCAAATTTCCTACGTTGTTGTTCACGCACTAATGCATATGCAAGACAACCAAAGAATGGAGGTGAGCAATAGATGGCTTGCGACCATGCCACGCCTCATATGGAGTGATAGATTGCAGTGATTTAGTGGGACACCTATTAAGTACATATGTTGCACACATAACAGCCTCAAGCTAGAATCTATGTGGTAAAGCTTCACTCTTGACCATACACCTCGCCATCTCCATGAGTGACGTGTTCTTCCTTTCAACAACTCCATTGTATTGAGGTATATACAACACTATACACTAATGTTTTATCCCCTATTCGGCCAGAAATACATTAAAATCAGAAGACATATATCCCCCCCTTATGAAAATGGAGGTGCCCATTTTACATGCTGACAGATATTCAGCCAAAACCACAAATTGGTTGAAGCAGATAAACACTTCGGACTTGGCTTTCCATGGATATACCCATGCATGCCTACAAAAATCATCAATGAAAGTTACAAAGTAAAGGTAGTTCCCAAATGGTGTTTGCATAGAACCACAAACATCACTGTGAACAAGGTGCAATTTTTGAGTAGCTCGTATGAACCACCTTTTGGGAAGGAGGAATGCTTCATTTTGCCCAAAATATAGCCTTCATAGAAATGTTTAATAGGTGCCTCAAGCTTCAGTGGTGAGGACACCATTTCAGATTTCTACAGGCATAACAAACTAGCAAAATTTAGATGACCAAACCATGCATGCCAAAGCTTTGTATCTGACATAGCCTAAGAATCTTGAATTGCACATGTTGAATCATTTACAAATTTTGCATAATATATGAGCTTATACAGCCCATGACATAAAATGCTAGAAGCAATAATGATATCACCATTTGACAGATAATGAAATGTACATTTGTCAACAAAAAAATTCACAACCAAGCCAATTTTGGCTAATGTTGAAACTGATAATAAAAATTTATTGATCTCTAGCATAAATAAAGCATCTGAAAATGTAAAAGAACTACCATTAGCAATAGTCAGAATGATCTTACCAACTCCCATGATAGGATAAGAGGAGTTTTTGGTGCAGGTGACCGTATTCCTTGTAGGGGCACGCTCAAGTGAAGTGAAGAAACTGCACTGCAAGGTAATATGTTTGGTTGCCCCACTATCAAAGTACTGGGCAAACATCTGAGTCTAATGTAGACATACACTATTCATGAGAAGATGGGTCATAACTACAAACAGTAGTAAAATGCCCATTTTCATTCTACACAGGATTTATGTTGGAGATAGACGCCTGCGGAAGCACGCGAACAGCACAAGGAAGAAGAAGAAGCTTGGAGCACAAACACACAATACTGAATTTATTACTAGAGAATGTACAAAAGATAAGTAGCCCATTAGGGCAATAGGCGTATATACAAGCCGGGGGAAAAAAACCTCCCAAAGAGGGAAAAAAGTGCCCCGGCGGTCCTAGAGTGTTCACACACATCACTACCTAAATATATCAACAAATCCCCCCTGGGAGTGATGCGGTGAACAAGGAGCTGGCACTCATGTATAAGGAAGTGCCAAGCTATGTGGAAATCACTCCACAAAAGGAAGTAAGCCCAAAGCTTTGCGAAAAGCTTCAAACTTCTCCCTAGGCAGAGCCTTCGTGAAAAGGTCTGCAATGTTCTCCTGCGTGGGCACATATGCCAACCTGATCTCCCCAGCAGAGAACCTCTCCCTGACATAGTGATAATGCATCTCAATGTGCTTAGTGCGAGCATGGAACACAGGGTTCCTCGCAACTGCCAATGCGCTCTGACTGTCAATGAAGATGGTGGTGGCAGAAGACTGGCCAACACCCAAATCAGCCATAAGGCTTAGGCTGCTTCTTGCTCAACCAAGATATACATGAGCTACCAAGCATGAAGCAAAAACCACTGGTGGACACACGAGTGTCATAGCAACCAGCCCAATCTGAGTCAGAAAAAGCATGCAAATCTGGCGGTAGTGATCCCCCCTTGGGATAAAACAACCCAAGTAGCCGAGTACCACTCAAGTAGCGAAAGATGCGCTTAACCGCTTTCCAATGCGTGACTCCTGGGCAATGCATAAACCTGCTCATCTGTGAGACAGCAAACTGAATATCTGGCCGAGTAATGCATAAGTAAATCAAGCATCCAACAGCCTGCTGATAGAGAACAGCATCATGCATCTCCAGCATCATGAAGACTCAATTGTAAACCTGTCTCCATAGGAGTGGCAATAGGCTTACAGTCTTCAAGGCCAAAACGCTGCAATAATATGTCAATATATTTCGTTTGACACAAAGCCATTCCACCATCAACGTGCATAAACTGAATGCCCAAATAGTGATGCAAATGCCCCAAATCAGACATCTCAAATGAGGCATGCAAATCAGCCTTAAAATCAGCAATATGTGTCTCAATAGGACCACTGAGCAGCATGTCATCAACATAGACAACAATGATCAGAAGCACATCATTAGCACGTTTAACATATACGGTGCTTTCAGTTGGACTGTTCTCAAAACCATGTGCAATCAGATAGGCATGTATCTTCTCATACCAAGCACGTGGTGCTTGCTTTAAACCATATAATGCCTTCTTTAACCTGCAAACCTGGTTTTCATGCCCTTTCTGCACAAAGCCACGGGGCTGAAAAACATACACTTGTTCATGCAAGTCACCATTCAGAAATGTTGTTTTAATGTCCAACTGATGTACATTCCAACCATGATGGGCTGCAAGTGCACAAATGCTCCGAACAGTAGTCATACGGCATGTAGGTGCAAAGGTCTCATCAAAATCAATGCCTCTTTCCTGTGCATAACCCTTTGCAACAAGCCTAGCCTTATAACTGTCAACTGTGCCATCAGGTTTACGCTTCAGCTTGTATACCCACTTAGTGCCAATGGCCTTCTTGCCAGGAGGCAAGTCACATAAAGACCATGTACCATTCTTCATTATAGCATCATATTCAAATTGCATAGTAGCCATCCAATTTTTTGAATTTTGTGCTTCATCAAAAGAAACAGGCTCATTCTCATCACAGAGACTAGATGCAGCCATAGCATAGCAATCTAATGCAAAGGAGGCACTATGAGAGCCTGAACGAGTACGATATGACAAAGGTGCATCTAATTTGCTGTCACGCAAAGTCTGCACCAGCCATTTTGGCATAGTTTTTGCCTGCTCAATATCAGCTCTCTCATCAACAAGTGCATCATGTAAATCTGCATCAGAAATGGAATGATCTGCATCATCATATGAGACCTGCAAAGGCTGAGAAGTTGCCTCATTAGGACCAACACTAGCCTGTCCACCTGTAAAAAGAGGCATCAAAGTATCATACATGTCTTTGGAGCTAACAGATGTCTCCTTAGTACATGAAAGCAATGGCTGAATAGCATCTTCCACAAAGACAACATCACGGCTAACCAGAATGCGTTTAGTCTGTGGATGATACAAACGATAGCCTTTACTTTCAGAACTATACCCAACAAAAATACATTTTACTGCCTTATCATCCAATTTTCTGCGATGTTGTTCAGGCACTAATGCATATGCCAAACAACCAAAAACATGCAGATGAGCAACAGATGGCTTGCGGTCATGCCAAGCCTCATATGGAGTGATAGACTGCAACGCTTTAGTGGGACACATGTTCAGTACATATGCTGCACACATGACAGCCTCAAGCCAGAAACTATGTGGTAAAGCCTGACTTTTGACCATGCACCTTGCCATCTCCATGAGTGACCTGTTCTTTCATTCAGCAACTCCATTCTGTTGAGGTGTATACGGCACTGTACACTGGTGTTTTATCCCATGTTCAGCCAGAAATGCATTAAAATCTGAAGACATATATCCCCCCTCCCCCCCCCGATCAGAACGGAGGATGCCCATTTTACATGCTGACAGATTTTCAGCCAAAACCAAAAATTGGTTGAAGCACATGAACACTTCAGACTTTGCTTTGAGTGGATATACCCATGCATGCCTGGAAAAATCATCAATGAAAGTCACGAAGTAAAAGTAAATTCCAAAAGAGGGTGTCTGCATAGGACCACAAACATCACTATGTACAAGCTGCAATTTTTGCGTAGCCCGAACTGAACCATCTTTTGGAAAGGAAGAACGCTGCATTTTGCCCAAAATATAGCCTTCACAAACATGTTTTCCAGGTGCCTCAAGTTTGGGCAAAGAGGACACCATTTCAGATTTCTGCAGGCGTAACAAACTAGCAAAGTTCAGATGACCAAAGCGTGCATGCCAAAGCTTTGCATCTGACATAGCCTGAGAATCATGAACTGCACATGCCGAATCATTCACAGATCTTTCATAGTCTATGAGCTTATACAGCCCACAACATAAAATGCCAGAAGCAATAATCACATCGCCATTTGAGAGATCATGGATTGTACACCTGTCATCAACGAATTTCACAACCAAGCCAATCTTGGCTAATGCAGAAACTGATAACAGGTTCTTTTTGATCCCTGGCATAAATAAAGCATCTGACAAAGTGAAAGAACTACCATCAGCAGTAGTCAGAATGATCTTACCAACTCCCATAACAGGATAAGAGGAGTTATTGGCGCATGTGACAGTATTCCCTGTAGGGGCAGGCTCGAGTAAAGAGAAGAAACTGCGCTGCGAGGTAATATGTTTGGTCGCCCCACTGTCAAAGTACCAAACATCTGAGTCTACTGCAGACATGCACTGATCATGAGAAGATGGGTCAAAACTGCAGACAATAGTAAACGCCCATTCTTCTTCCTGCACAAGATTTGCAGACTCTGTTTTTGGTGTAGAGGCCTCTGCAACAACCATTCCAGCCTCTTTCTTCTTTGCCTCTTTAGCAGCCAGTTTTGGACAGTTCTTTATAATATGATCATTTCCTTTACAATACTTGCAGAACAATTTCTGCTTTTCTGATTTCTTCTCATCTTTATCCTGGTTCTTCGATTGTGCAGCATTTGCAGATTTCTGCTTACTAGTAGAAGAGCTCCATTTTCCTTTGCCCTTCTGACTAGCCAGGAAAGCTTGATCTGCAACACGCATAATGGACCTGTTCTGCCTGGACTGATCTTCCTACAACAGAACAGAGACTAATTCCTCAAATGACAAGGCATTCGGATTGCCTTTCATCATCAACCAAAGAGTAGAGGCAAAACTCTGATATGAATCAGGAAGACCATTCAGAACGGTCTACACAAGTGAGCTATCTGGTATAACCTCATCAGCAGAAATCAATTGTTCCTTCAGGTCTTTGATCTTTGTAAGAAAATTTTCCATAGAATCACCTTCATTCATGTGCTCACTCTCCAACTGTTTTCGGAGGTAAGCAACACGAGCCTCATTCCTAGCCTGGTACAAAGTGGTAAGTGTATCCCAAGCATCCTTTGGTGTTCTGCAAGAGCGAATGTGAGGAATAATGGCACGTTTGACAGACAAAGCTATCAATGCATGTGTCTGGGCATCTCTGCCATCCCAACGAATCTGCTCTGCAGTAGGTGCAACAGAAACAGCAGCACGAATAGGAATCTACGAAATATCATCTTTGACACCATCTTCATCAGCTCCAACACCTGTATTTGCAGTACCTATCGTTACAGGTGTAACAGGACGTCTTTCAACACCGTGCACAATGTTCCACAATCCTTTTGCAACCAGTACATGTCGCATCATATAAGCCCATAATGGGTAGTTGGTACCATCCAACTTATCCTCAACAGCCAACATACGGAATACATCACTGCTTTCAGCCATGGCCGGTGACTAAAATACCTTGATGCAGAAAATTGACTGTATCTCAAAAAGTTGAAGAGAATTGCCCAGACGAGTTCTGCTAGACCTGTAGCAGACTTCGAGACGCTTAAACTGGCGAACAGAAACTGGTATATACCTTTGGCACAAAAGGACGAAATAGCCTGCACAAGCGCTGCGATAGTGCGTTCGGAGGCCGAAACGAGCTAAGATCGTGATTTCGGCACCACATAGCAAAGCTGTTTTGATCTCGAAAACACCCTGAGTATGCTCACCAAATTTCGTGTGAATCTGAGACTGCAAAAGGAGGAGTGTCGATGACGCCCTAGAAGAAGCGACGACCTGCTCTGATACCAATTGTTGGAGATAGACGTCTGTGGAAGCATGCGAACAACACAAGGAAGAAGAAGAAGCTTGGAGCACAAACACACAATACTGAATTTATTACTAGAGAATGTACAAAAGATAAGTAGCCCATTAGGGCAATAGGCGTATATACAAGCCGGGGGAAAAAAACCTCCTAAAGAGGGAAAAAAGTGCCTCGGCGGTCCTAGAGTGTTCACACACATCACTACCTAAATATATCAACAATTTGTAGACTCTGATTTGGGTGTAGAGGCCTCTACAACAACCATTCCAGCCTCTTTTTTCTTTGCCTCATTTGCAACCAGTTTTGGACAAGTCTTTATGACATGATCATTTCCTTTTAGTATCTACAAAACAATTTCTATTTTTCTATTTTCTTCTTGTCTTTTTCATCCTTCTTTGATTGTGCAAGATTAGCGGATTTTTGTGTACTAGTAGATGAGCTCCATTTACCTTTGCCCTTTTGACTAGCCAGGAAAGCTTGATATGCAACACGCATAATGGACGTGTTTTCCCTAAACTGATCTTCTTGTAATAGAATAGAGACTAACTCCTCAAATGCTAAGGCATTTAGATTGCCTTTATCATCAATCAAAGAGTAGAAGCAAAACTCTGATATGAATCTGGAAGACCATTCAAAACAGTCTACATAAATGAATTGTTTGGCAAGACTTCATCAGCACAAATCAACTGCTCCTTCAAATCTGTGATCTTTGTCAAAAAGCTATCCATGGAATCTTCTTCATTCATTGCTCACTTTCCAACTGTTTTCAGAGGTAAGCAACACAAGCCACATTCCTTGCCTGTTATAAAGTGGTAAGCGTATCCCAAGGATCCTTTGCAATTTTGTAAGAGCAAATGTGAGGAATAATGGCATGTTTGACAGACAAGCCTATCAATGCATGTGTCTGAGCATCTCTGCGATCCCAACAAAGTTGTTCTAAAGTAGATGCAGCAAGAACCAAAGCACAAATGGGAACTTGAAGAACATCATCTTCAACACCATTCGCATCATCTTTAATAACTATATTTGCAGTTTTAGTAGTGTGTTTTTCAACACCCTACACAATATTCCACATTCCTTTTACAACCAATACATGATGCACCATATATGCCCATCATGGGTAATTGGCACCATCCAACTTATCCTCAACAACCAACTTACAAAATACATCACTCCTTTTAGCCATGGCCACTGAATAAAATACTCTGATGCAGAAAAATGACTATATCTCAACAAATTGAATAGAATTACCCTGTCAAGTTCTGCTAAACAAGTAGCAGACTTCGAGATGCTTATACTAACGAACCAAAACTCGTATATATGTTTGGCACAAAAAGATGAAATTGCCTGCAGAGGCTCTACGATAGTGCGTTTGAAGGCTGAAATGAGCTCATATTGCGATTCTGACACCACATGGAAAAATTGTTTTGAATCCTAATAGCCTTGAGTATGCTCACCAATTTTCATGCGATTTTGAGATTGTGATCGGAGGGGTGTTGACAATGCCCTAGATGAAGCTATGACCTAGTGCAATACCATTGTTGGAGTTTGAGGTCTACGAGAGCACCCGAACAACACAAGGAAGAATAAGAAGCTTGCACACAATACTGAATGTATTACCAAGAGAGTGTACAAAGATAAGTAATCCATTAGGATTAAAGAAGTATATACAAACCAAAGGAAAAAACCTCCTAAAGAGGGAAAAAAGTGCCCCCGTGGTCTTAGTGTGCTCACACACATCACTACCGAAATATATCAACAAAAATAAATTATGCTTAGCCTATGCTCTAATAGCATATTGAGAAACATTAGACAAGAATCAAAGCAAGCTACATACGTTCAAAGAACACTAGAAACAACATGATAATGAAATGAAATACAAATCAGCTAAGTTATGGAAAGAAATCTTACATAAGACGCATGGACCTTGAGCCTCAAGGTAAGAGCATCATAGGAGTGCATGAATGAATGAGGGAGGGTGAAGTGAGGCCCTCCTTTTATGGAGTAGAGGGCAAAATACCTTGCATGTGGGATAAAGAGACTTGCATGAGAATGGATAGAGGTTTGGACAAAAGGCATGGAACTCTCAACATTTTCTTAGTTGTAAGGAATCCAAATCTAGATACAAGATTACTTCTAAAGCTCTCTTATGTTCTAACCTTTTTGCATCCACATCCTTTGCAAGCTCAAAAGTCTTGATCCCTTTAAGCATATTCTATCCTTAGTTAATCCATTCATTTATTCAAGATGATCATGTTCCTTGAAGTGCATGTGGATCAACCTATTAAGCTATGCTTATTAAACATGGTCCAATCTCAATTTGGACTTTTACTGTTACTAAATTTGCATTGAAGATTGAATCTACTAAGAAGTTCTACATCAATCCCGAATTAACATAAGCATAGGAATTCCTTCAACTCAATATGAGACATAAGAACATCCCTTGAACATTCATTCAATATGAAATTGAGGTTTAATCAGCTATTCTATAGAAAGGCTTTCAATCAACATATTGATACATTATATTCTATACAAAAAAAAATATTTATTTTGGAATAAAATCATGATATAAAATAAACAAAGAAGGTGAGGGTTAAAAGATACAATAGCATGTAGCATTCAATATCCTCCATCATAAAATTGATACATCGATCAAATTTTACATGATCATTTCAAAATATTTTAAAAAAAGATTGAGATAAATATTTTGAATAATCTCTTGTTTCCAAATAATCAAGAAAATATGAAAATACAATGTCTATGTGGTAATTTATGTAAATTTTGTCCAAAGACTTTGGACTTGATGTAATTTTGGAGCCTACATGTGACTTTGAGCTTTTGATATTATTCAAAAGCATCATAAAACTAGTTTACTAAGATAAATAAAGACAGAGATATATGAAAGCCATGAAATATGATTTACTGAAACACATATTATTGGTTGTAGGAAATAGTGGAAAGAATCCCAAGCATAATTCAATTCCTTAAAAAGGAGGATGCAATTTAGATAAACAACAAGTTTTCCTTAAAACTAGATGGACTGTCATAAATAATCAAACTTAACTTCCATAAATATTCTACAAAACCTTTTTTTGTTAGTATTTCTTCACCGATTCTAATTATTATGGCATCACCCTCTTAAGCAATCAATTACTTAATCTTATTTTTGCTTTTTTTTTGGGGGGGAAGAGATCATTACCAAATTATTAGTTTTTTAATTCAAGGTGCTCTCACACCAACGTGGGTGATCTCCCATTGATAACCTCTATATTTCTTATTATTATTACTTTTTTAATTAAGGATGGTTGTGTGGTTCTAAATGTTACGTAAATTTCAATGCATGTTCCATACCTTTTGTTCTCATAATTCATATTGATGTGTTGCATCTAAATACTGGATCTTGAGCCAATTACATGTTGCATTATTCGAGTAATGCTACAGAATCCTTGAATGGATCATGTGCATGACCCTCTCAAAAGATTAAAGTAAGTATCCTATTATTTCTTGTATTATCCTATAGTAGACTCATTCAAGCAAGATGGTAGGTTGTAGAAGCAAAGGCATAAATAGTAAATGGACAAGAAAGACCATTGGAAATCAAGCAAAAGAGAAAGAATCAACTTGAAAACCCTTCAAAAATTAAACACAAAAAGATAGATTCCAAATGAGAAAAGGTACAAATATTATTCATGCACTCCAACAAGATTAAGAGAATGAATAGAAGTCAAAAGACGCAAAAGACCATGATATGCAATGTAAACAAAATAGAATTTGACTTAAGAATTCCTCAATGAAATATTGCATTCATATATTTCCACACCATAAAAACTTGTCCAAAATGTACCAAAACATTACTATAGCATTTAATCTTTTAGAAATAAGGAAAGATATACAAGCTAGCTAGTTGCAATCGTGACGAAGGACCATCTCACAAATGTTGAGCTAAAACTAATCAAGATCATGAAAAAGATGATGTTGAGGTTAGCAATACACAAACAATCAATTGTTAAGGCTTGCATACAAAAGGTCTTATAAAAAAAATCTCTTCAAATAGAAATTATTTTTTAATGAATCATAACTAAACTTTCTTATACTCTTAGAGGCCATCAATGCTAATATATACTTGAAATTCATGAATATGTTGATGAAAATTCATTATTCATGTACAAAGATGCAATGGTGAATTGGTGATAATCTAGTTGTCTTAACACTAACTCCATAGATAATGACATATATGTGGATATAATTATGAAGAATTCAATAACAAGGGATCTAATTTTATTTGATAAAAAAACAATTATTAATAAGATTTAAATGGATTAAATTACCATCAAACCAAGTATCGCTATATCCATGAGCTCATAGAGAACTACATTGTGGAATTGGAATATTTTTTCTACAAAATACAATTGTGTATGCCTTATACATCAAGTACTAGTATGAGATTTTGATAATTTCTTTGAACACTCCATTGAGTCATGTCTATCTTTCATATGACATCTATTATGAAGTCTCAAAATGACAATTGACAAATTCATCAAAAAGAATTATTCCCGAAACTAGCTATATTGTAGATACTCACTTTAATTGTATTTCATGTACCATCTGATGGGAGTCCTTGTATCCCCTATGCCAAAAGAAAAATTATGATTGCTAACGATTCCTAAACTTGTTTGGATGTATTAGGCCCAATAATCATTTTTTTGAGCTATACATGGAAAATTGTGCATCTTTCCAAGTCCTTTATCAAACACTTGTGAAGATGCAAAATACATGTATCAAAATAAAAGCAAGCATTCAAAACATTCACATTCAAATATCTTTGGATTGAACTTTTGATTCCTTAATGCACCATATATATATATATATATATATATATATATATATATATATATATATATATATATATATATATATATATATATATATATATATATATATATATATATATATATATATATATATATATATATATATATATATTCATCTTCCACCTCAAAATCAATCAAGAATGCACATAAAGGGTGAAAAAAGCAGGGACGTCCCTTTTTTGGAAAGGAAATAATAGAAGACCAAAGAGAAAAAAAAAATAGAATTTTACACCCATGTTGAACACCTTAATTTCACAAAATACCATAGCCATATATAGTGTCATTTCACAAATGCTTTTTATTATTCTTATTTTTGTAAACAAGATTTAAGAAATAATAGGTGAATATATGCATTTCTAAATTCAAAGATCCACTTTAAAGTGCATTCAATACTCCACACTATTTAGCTTTTAAGTACAATTAGTTCAATACTAACCAATTGATCCGGTTCTATTCAATGCTTTCTTGCACAAAAAAGAAATCCTAAATCTTTTTGGATTCCTTTGGTAATATTCATAAGACCCATGACTTAATGCTCACAAATGTACTTGGGTATGGACTTTTTAGTTTAGAATTTGGATCAACGAGATAAGCTTCAAGAACCATGAAAAGTACCTATGTGTAAGAATTAGGGATTTTCATTAGACCTCGTTGAATCTCACCACTTTGGACCATCCATACCTCTCATCATGAGTTGGTGAACTCCTAAATATCTAGATCTTATACAAGAAGGTGGACATGTCAAAAATTTGGAAAGAATCTTTCCAATACCACTATTCATCTTGTATGACATGTGCCTAGATAAGGGAAGGAAATTTTCAAAAGGTTCCTCAAAAGTTTGTGGGCATTGTGCAACAAGAAAATAACATTGCACAAGTTGTTCCATCCCATCTACGTGACTTTCTAGCAACCTCTACACATATGTTGTAAGAGGTTCCAGGGACAAGAATCAAGTCTACTTCTAATAAGTTGAATTAAACTTCTTCTCAGCATGATGATAATGTAGTCTCTACTAATGATGATCATCCATTTCAGGAACTTAGACAAGGATCCCAATCGACTCTCCAATGAGAAAAAGTATTGCAATATATGAGTTCAAACTCCCTCTCAATGTAATTCATACACGTACATGAAAGAATCTAGTTAGGGTGATAGCTTAAGTAGAAGCTTGTAATGGTTGGCCAAAAATCCAAGAACGCAAAATTACAAGAGAATATGCTAATCAAAGAAAGATAGAATTGAAGTGTTATTGATAAAGTAAATAGATGAATGCTCTACCTAAGTGGAGTGATGTTAAAAACTGCCAAAAATCAATATAATAATTTACAATTACCTATGTGCACATTTTCTTAGAAAAACTTACTATCATCATGTCAATAGTTGCATAATTGAGAAGCATATTTTTTAGCCTTTCAAAGTTGCCATTTAGCCTTTCAAAGTTACCATCAAACCACATACAAAATGTAGTAAAATCTATTTTGAATGATGCCCTAGTATACAAGAGTGGAGGAATTGGTAGAGGTAAGAGTACCCTATCATTGAATGATCTTCATTCTCAAAGAGTACATTATCTCCAACATAATAAATATCAATTGATAGTGAGATTTTATGTCCATGAATAATATCAGTACTTTCTATGCTAATTCCATCCTATCATATCTCAACTACTTATGGCATAATCATTATGGCTATAATCATCCTGCTATTGCTTCACATGCTCGTAATTTTATCACAAGTACAAAATATCTTGAATGTACGTAATTCTATTAACATGAACTGTTATCCTAATTCTTAGGTACTCACTACTTTCCATAAACTATGTGTTACATGTATGTCAATGAGCATAATTAGAATGCCTTCTACACACAAAGCTAAAAGGTTATTTAACTATGATAAAGAGCATGCAAACTTTTGTAAGACCAACCTATTAACTTTCTTTACACTACGAACTTCTAAAACCAAAAGTGGATACATATATTTATCATAAAATACCTTAAGTTTTCATAATATTATAATTTACAGAATATTTATTTCTTGCATTTTCAAGTTTCAATACTGCATTGGAAGTCTTCATTAAAGATCGTACAATATACATTCGTGATCAACAAGAGATTTACGGAGTGTTGCATTCAGGGCTTAAGTTGATTGATATGAGGCTTATGAGAGCAGCCTTCTATCCTATGCAGTAAAATATGATACAAGAGAATCATCCACTTACAAGAGAATCTGATACAGTCAAATTAGAGCTTGATGACGAGAAACATATCAATATTCTGAGTGATTTTGTTGTTTCATCATCTTTTGCATCGAGTTCCTTTATAGCATAGTTGAGAAAAGAGTAGAGTAAATGCTACGGTGTAGCCATTATTGCTTTGCATTATGGTGACAAATTTAGATGATAGTCTCTTTGAAACTCGCTCCTTACTAACTTTGATATTCTGTATATCTCTTGGACTCATGTTTGATCATCATTAGAGTCAATCGACTAATCCTTGTAATAATATAAACAATAATAATAAATCACGTTCTTGCTTTACACTGATGATTATACAAAGTTGATTTGTGGTGAATCATGATATTCATTCAATCTTGATGATACTTCTCGTGATATGGTTGTATGGTATGATCAAATCCATTGACATTGCTATGTTATGGTCAATACTGTATGATTACTATGTTATGGTCAATAGTTGTGTTTTGTATACGGTCAATAGTTGTTTTTTGTATGTTATGGTCAATCGTGTTTTGTATATCATATCATACAGCCATATCTCGTGATATGGTTGTATGATATGATCAAATCCATTGAGATTGCTATGTTATGGTCGATAATGTATGATTACTATGTTATGGTCAATAGTTGTGTTTTGTATATGGTCAATAGTTGTGTTTTGTATATCGCACCATACAGTATTGACCATAACATAGCAATGTCAATGGATTTGATCATATCATACAACCATACAAAACACAACTATTGACCATAACATAGTATGGTCAATAGTTGTGTTTTGTATAGTTGTGTTTTGTGTTATGGTCAATAGTTGTATGATTACCATTGGACACGTACCTTGTTTGCGCTGAATGTAACGTGTGGAACACAGCAGACTGCCTTGATCCACTTACAACACACCCACCTCGTCATCATTCAAAAGATGGCATCACATCATTGCAATTTACGCAGGTAGTATTGGTAAAAATTTCTCATTCTAAATTTCTCTTGGATTCCCATTCCTACTTATTTTCCATATACTGGACTTTACAAAACCTCATTATATTCAAATCCCCTACCCAATTGTATCAGTCGTAAGCCTTTTTCGTATCATCATTCAGGTTACAACATTCAGTCAAGCAAAACACAAACACATCAATTTCAGCTGACATGTCAGGTTAAAACAATCAACCAAAGCGATAACGTCATCTTTCAAACCATCACAGATCTTTTCTCTGAAACACTATATAAAAGCCTAATAAACTCTTTCAGACCCTAAAAATATACAATAAAACCCACATCCCTCCAAAAGATGAAAATGAACAAGAAGCACGGTAATGACCTAGTGTATAATAACAACTTACTGTTCCATGACCAATCCATTCATTGTGACTGAACTGGAGAGACGGTATATCAATGGAAATGATAAGGGAACCCCAGTATAAGTTCATGCAAGAATTTATAGTTGAATGGAAGCCATCTCAGAGTAAGACTAACTTTCTATCGCTCTTTTTAAGCTTTGAATGCTTCAAATGTCCCATATTACCCAGTTCAATCTTTAACTGGTATTATGTTTCCAACACTGAAGAGTGCCCAAGGTTCCATTTTCTGAAACAGATGCAGACACCTTAAAAGCACTAGCTTACATACTGAACTTTTGTATGATATTGCATTTACAGATTCAACTTCTGTGATTTTTGAAAGAAACCATATTAATGAGGGAATAAACAGGTGATAGCATGCAACTAAATCTCCCTTCACTGGAGAACTCTAGAGGAGCCTTGTTCGAAAGAATTCATGCAGAAAAACAATTTTTCCAACTCCAAGCATAAGCTTTCAGGCCAGCCTCATGACTCTAATGATTTCCGGACACACTGCCTTATCTTCCTGCAGGACAGACATGATACTGAATTAAAATTCATGGCCTTCATGTTCATTCTCCCTTCTTAATTAGTCATCAATCTCTTCCCTAGTATCTAAAAGCTGATCCCTCATTTAAAAACTGGAACCCCTCTATGGGAGCAAAACTCATAATACTTGCCCATCCCATCACCCACCCATTTGGCACCAAAAAATTACAAGCTGCTCATGTGTGGCCCCTCCCCTTCAAACCATGTGAGTATTGCTCACTTCAAATGTTTGAACACTTCAGTTATATCGCACCCTGACCATCACGTCCACCAGAGTCCTTCAAGTATTTACCCATAGAAAAAGGAGAGGATGTTACCTGTTGTAAGCCTTGATGTCAGTCTGATATAAATGAGCTGCATCAGGATTGGCAGGACTCGAAGGATTCGGATCTGTCAAAAGGGACTGAACTCACAGCAGACACTTCTCAGTTCAACCAGCATTCAGAAGGCATATCACAGAAATGACAATCAACATCATTGACATATACCTGGATAGAAGTCAGAATGGTTGAAACATTGTGACAAGGTGACCAAGCATCCTGAATGATATCCATGCACAAAGTACCATCGCTATAGACTGTCAAGCCCCACAGACTGTTAAAAAAATTCTGGCAATATCGGAGCCCTATGTGCATAAAAAGAAAGATAGTATTGAAGAACCAAAAATCATACATACCATTGGGGTGATAAACCTCTGATGTAAATCGAACCCTGGGTGGCTTTTCTGGATAATGCTCTCCAAAGATCAATCTCAGAGAAAAAATACCGCCTGAACAGTGATTGAATTTTGAGCACGATCAATAATTTACAGCTGCTTTGCATCAATCAAGACAGACATACACCAGGTATTAACATGAACTCTTATTAAATAGCACAAATAATTTTCTTCATATTTCAATTTATATGGCACTGCATAATTTGAATTCCTTCATTTCAAACGACGAAGACAGAAAATAAAAAACCCAAAACTCATCCAAGTCTTTAAAAATTCTTCCATTAAGAAACAGTACATAAAAATACAATGAATTATCTGAATATACATGATTTAGCTAAGGCTACCATGTAAATATCAGAAAAGAAAACTAACAAGGATGTGGTCCTGGAAGTATTTTTTGTACATCTCGATGTGAAACAAATTACACAAAGATAAACAGTATTTTTTGTACATCTCGATGTGAAACAAATTACACAAATTCTAGTATTCCATGAGGATCATGAACACATAAATCTCCAGTTTTAGAGCCCAAAACCCATAATCTATTTTCATTACTTGATACTAAGACTCATTACCTGCTATTAGATGTTTCACATTATTATCTAGATTTGCAATAATTGAAAGACACTCTTTCTTTGTTGTTTAGTTTTTTTTTTTTCATAAGGTTCAACTTAACACTTTTCTTTTGAGGTTCGAGTTTTTTGAAACAACACTCATTTCAATCTCTCACACAAGGTAAATCTGGGAGGGATTTTTATTCCTTTTTTTATTTACACAAGTTATGTTTTTATTTTGTTTTTGCACTCCACAAAGATGAGTCACTGAACTTTTTGTGTTAATATTTTATAACATTTCACTTCTTTTCAGTCAAATTTTCGATTTCCATTCCAAGAAAGTATACAAACACACATACACAAACCCGCAAATGGATTGATGGGTGGATAGGTAAATTAATATATTTAAGATGGATAGATGATAGACAAATTTTATTCAGAATTATTTAAAAAAAAAATCTCTCCATGGATTAAAAAAATAAGTTTCTATGGATTGTTTTAAATTGCTACGATTCAATCCTAATTTAAATGTCTGACTAGACTCTCTCCTTTGCATTACAGTCAGACAGCTGAAACACTGGTGCAACCATGGTTTGATTTCATGACCATAGGCTACCTGGTTTTGAAACTAGAATGCATCTTCATTCATGTGATAGACTGAAACATTCACTTCTCATAATTCAAACATATGCTTGATAAGACTTTCTAGTTGAACTCCCTCCTATTTTCCTCGATACATCAAGTGAATCATATGTTGAGGATAAACGCCCCAAGGACTCTCCTTTTGTATATTTTGACCCTTCCATCTCAAAGCTCTCTCTGAAAGCTTTCCAGACACATTTTTGTTCTATTCTTTTGGATCCCAAATTGGGAAGTTATAGAAAGCATAATTTTTATCACTTTTGGTCATTGGCAATATGTGAGCATGCCCAAATGACCTAAAAGTCACTTATCAATAAGACTTGATCCCAAATCTCTCATAACTTGATTGGGACTTCTTCAACTTCATCTTCTCCATCTTCTTCCCCAAATTTCTATGCAGATTTCTCTCTCTACTTTCTCTCTCATCACACAACAGCCCACACTCCCTTGGTGTTTGGAGCAACCAAGCACACCATCACGTAGCTCTCCACGGCCTCGTTCAACTCATATCAGAGCTTTGAGCTGTTCTATCACGACAAAGTTGCTCCAAATGCTTTTCTACTTCAGCCTATGCTAAGCTGAAAGGTTTTTTCTTGAATTTGGGAGAAATTCATCACGAAAAAACTTCATTTTCCGCGATAAAAATGCTGTTTTTGGGGGATTACTTAAAAGTTAAGCCCACAGCAAATTCTAAGTTTTTCAGAGAGTTTCATTGCGGAGAACCTCTTCTATTGTGCTTCTTTTGTTTTCACATGTCATTTTCAGAATACGAGCGGCTGATATTTCATTTATAGGTCCTTTGTTGCAAAAATTCTCTCTCATTTCAAGTGGAAATACATGTATAAAGATTTAATAAGTACATCTTGCTAAAAACTTATTACAACAAGTCATTTCTTTGATTTTACAGGTCATACTCCTACAAAAATTGGGGCTTTTGTGAAAGCAAGCATCCATTGACTCTGTTTTGCATCTATGTATGCCTTTTGTGTTGAAAAACAACAAATTTGTTGTTTTTTATGCAATTACAGCTTGTTGGAATTTTTTAAAATTTTCACCAGAAAATTTCAGAAATTGAATTTTGCAAGTTTGGAAAAGTTTTAGGACTTAATTTCTAAGCAATAGTCTCATCAAGTGATTGGGCACAGGACAGCAGGTGAATTTTAAATTTTCTGGTGAAATTTTTAAGCCCTTAATGTGCAAACATGGCTTGTACCTCCTCTAATGTCAAAAACTTGTTTAAAATCAAGAGATGTGAGGGTAGCGATTTTGATTTGTGGAAAGAGAAAATGTTGGGCATCCTCTTTCTTAAAGATTGTGAAGGGGCTCTTGAGGAAGTCAAGCCTGAACATATGACACATGCACATGCAACACGGACAAACTTAAAAAAGAAGACCATCACTTATATCAAGATGGCTATTTCAAATGAAATCTTATTTGAAGGGCCTTACAAGTGCTTTTGAGGTATGGGAGAAGATGAAAGCCACCTATAAAATACGCCACTTGTAAATCAAGTCATTTTATGCGTAAGCTAGTGTGTATGCAGCTTGATGAGTCAAAAACTTCAGTTGAGCACTTATCTGCGTTTACAAGTACTCTCTTGCAATTACAAGACTCTGGATTACCTGCATTTGATGACAAGCTTAAGGCCATTTTTCTGTTGATGACCATACCCGATTCATGGGAAGCATTGGTTGTTTCACTTTCGAATAATCCCAATCTTACCTTTGATGGTGTAAGGGGTTCTATTTTGAATGAGGAAATCACGAGGAAATCGGAAAGGGCAGTGGTTCAACCAATGTGGCTAGAGGAAGAACAGAAAAGAAAAGTGGAAATCTACAAAGGAATAGGAGTAAAAGTAAAGGCAAGGCTTAAGTGACTTGTTACCAATGTGGTAGGAAAGGTCACAAAAAGCTTGATTGCAGATACTACAAAGTTGAACTAGAAAGAAAGAAGAACACACATGACAAGAAGAAAAAGGACACCAAGAACGAAGCACGTAACAGCTCAAAGGACAAGTACAAAAAGAAGGCCAATGTGGCTTCTAGTGTCATCATTGAAGAGCTATAGATGCAGAAGATATTCTTTGTGCTACTATGGGAGCATATCATGCCAAAGTAGATGATGCTTCTGATAATGTCATGCACAAGATATGCCAATGTGGCTTCTAGTGTCATCATTGAAGAGCTATAGATGCAGAAGATATTCTTTGTGCTACTATGGGAGCATATCATGCCAAAGTAGATGATGCTTCTGATAATGTCATGCACAAGATATGCACAACACAAAGAGGGATCTGATTGATGCCTTGCTTATTGTGAATGATGCTTTGTCACAAACATGGAGCGTGGATTCAGGTGCATCGTTCCATGTTACTCTTATTAAAAAGTGTTTTACTACCTTTCATGCAATCAACCATGGACATATATATCTTGAAAATAACCATGCAAGTTCTATTGAAGGTAATTGACATTATGCATCTCATAGTAGATGGCACTAATGAGCTTGTTTTGCATGATGTGATGTATGTACCAAGCATCAAGAAAAGCCTATTGTCTGTGGGCAAATGGATATGCATGGATACAGTACCCTCTTTGAGAAGGGGTCATGGAAGCTTATCAAAGGCTCTAGGCTGATTGTTAAAAGATACAAAGAAAGGAACCCTCTATTGTTTGCATGGTAAAGCCTTGCTGGGCAAGTTTATTGTTTTGGTTGAAATCCGTTCACATATGGAATTATGGCATAAAAGGCTTCGCTACATGAGCCAAAAAGGGCCTTGATAAACTATGTAATTTGGACAAGTTTGATGCTAAACGCTCAAAACTTGATTTTTGTAATGAATGCCAATATGGTAAGCAAGTAAAGAATTCCTACTACTCCGGTGTCTCTCGTGAGTCTAATGTACTTGATCTTGTTCATTTTGATGTTTGTAGCATGCCCACCAAATCTATGGGGGATGCTCTTTACTTTGTTTCTTTTGTTGATGACTACTATAAGAAGCTTTGGGTATATTTGTTAAAATCTAAAGATGAAGCCTTTGCTTTATTTAAGAAATTTCATGCATTTGTGACCACCCAAACAAGGAGAAAGCTGAAATGCTTACAAACAGGTAATGGGGGTGAGTTTACAAGTGCTGAATTCAATAGATTTTGTGAAAATCTTCGTATTACGAGGGAGCTAACAATCCCATACAGCCCCTCTTTCAACAGTGTGGCTGAAAGGTATAACAAGACTTTATGTGAGAGGGTGAGATACATGCTGTCCTAAGCCATTCTCCCTCATGGATTTTGGGGAGAGGCTTTGAACACGGCAACTCATGTTTGCAATCAATCCCCTCATATGTCCTTAAAAGGTGGCATTCCAGAAGAGGTTTAGTCTGACAAGCCAAATTCATATGACCACCTATGCATCTTTGGTTATGATGCTTTTGTGCATATAAGGCCTGAGTTGAGAAGCAAGTTAGATGCAAAGTCCATGAAAGGAATCTTCACGAGTTATGGAGATGAAGGTGAAATAGGCTACAGCATTTGGCTACCTTAACTCAAGAAGGTAATACGAAACCGGGATGGTCTATTTAATGAGGTAAGACTGCTCAAAAATGATTGTGCCTCTAAAAGTAACCACAAAAAGGTCAAATTTCAGCATGCAGAACCACGTGTTAAATCTGATATGAACCCTAGGGATGTACCACATTTGGTTGGAAATAAAAATGAGCCGGTGGTTATTGAGCAAGATGATATTGGACAGCAAAATGAGGCTCCTCATGGGCATATGCAGCCACCTATTCATGCTGAAAATAGGGCTGCAAATGATGTACAGCAGCCCATTAACAATGAAGAAGTTGACGTACCTCCTGATGTAGATCCATTGCCGGATAATGTCGATCATTGGGTAAGAAGATCTACACGTCCTAGGAGGCCAGTGAACAGATATGACCCATCTATACATTACATTATGTTATCAGATTAAAGTGAGCCTCTCACTTATAAAGGGGCAACGCTATGTGAGCACAAGAAGAAGTGGGAGTTATTCATGCAAGAAGAGATAAAGGCCTTGCATGCAAATGATACTTGGGATTTGGTTGAGTCGCCCAATGGTAGGAAGGCCATTCCCAACAAGTGGGTATACAAAATCTAAATTGTTGATGGTAAACCCAAGTATAAGGCAAGGTTGGTTGCTAAGGGAAGGGATATGCCCAAAAAGAGGGCATTGATTTCCAAGACGTGTTCTCTCTGGTGGTTAAAATGACCACATTGCATGTGTTATTTGCTCTCACAGCTCCCTTGGATTTGGAGTTATTCCAAATGGATGTTAAAACACCCTTTTTGCATGGTGATTTAGACGAAGAGCTGTACATGAAACAGCCAGAAGGATATGCCATTCTTGGAAAAAAGGAGCTTATATGGATTGAAACAAGCCCCCAAACAATGGTACAAGAAGTTTGATGCATTTAAGCTCAAACATGGGTTCAAAAGAAGCCATGTACACCACTGTTTGTACAATTAAAAGGATGAAGATGGCAGCCTGATTATTCTAGTGCTGTATGTAGATGTCTGACAACTCGGACAGGAATATTTTTTGTGATACCTCCAAAGGAGATCTAAGCTTGGAAGACATTAACCAAGTTGTTCCACTAGAACCTGATTTGGTTTGGGGCCATAGGGAGAGGAAGTTGTTGGAAATGCAACCTTTCACAAGAGGGATTGCACATATTTTCAGTTTTGGTCAATTTTATTTTAAAAAAAGTCAATCATGGTCAAACCAAGGTCAAACATGGTCAAAATCTTGCAAAAATTTTATTTCAGATTTAGGATGTGCTACTCAAGAGCTATCTTTTGATATACAACATTTTGACTTAAACCACATTTTAGCTGTCAAAAGTCAAACCATAATTTCTGAATCTGAGTGAAAAGCAGTTTTTAAAAGGGAAAGCAATATACCACATCATTTTAACCCAAAAAATATTAAAAAAATAATTTTAGAAACTCAAAATTAGATCCTTCATAATTTCCAAAATTAGGGTTTTTGAAAATTACGGATTGAGCTCATATAACATCACTTGGGAGTGTGATCTTCATGTGCTAGCTTGAAAGAAGTGGTCCTTTCAACGTGGAGAGGTGGAGTTGTGCTTTCTTCATCTTCTACAAGGTGTGCAGCTTGGAGCTTATCTATTTGGAGGAGATCATCTTTAGCTTTGGAGATTCTAGAGTTAAGGAAAGCTTGTAATCCATGCATAAATCCTATGCTATCTTGTAACTTCATGTACTTCAACATGGAATGCAATAAATTTATATGCAGCTTTGCTCCTTTCATCTCTCTCATGTCTTGTCTATTCTCCATCTTGAGTGTACTTTCTCTACGTCTCTATATTGATTGTGGGCCTAAAAACAAACATCATAAATAAGAAATAGACTCTAGGGTATAAATTTCCATAGGGATTCCAAGTGGGGAGTTGCTAGACTAATAGAGCTTCAAGAATTAAGCATTAAACATTGTCTATGCACTAGTGCTCGAAGAGGTCATTTAAAATACTATCATTTCTTGTTTGTGTAGTAAGTTTTTTTCAAGAAATAACATGTCCCAAGGACAAGGGCTGTTGAAAATAAAAGTAATCATACCAATAGATAATGTACAAATAGCATAGATAAAATGGAGCTCTTGTGCAGAAGTAAATGCTTCAAGAACATGAGTTTTGCTGAAATTAGAACAAACAGAGGCGAAAATAACGAAAGTCCAGTTATAAATGATATATGGAAGGACAGAGAATGATGGTACTAGCAAGAATTAACAAATATACATCACCAATAAGCTCTCAACAACCAGTATGTGCAGAATTCAATCTTGCACTACTGATATGTGCTTATTTGCAATTTGCAAAGTAATTTGACAATGAAAGAGCTCAAAAGGTGCAAACAGGCTGAAAATAACCTTGGTCGTTATAAAGAAACTCTAACAGCAAGAGAAGGTACTTGCTATAGAAAAAAAGGTTTGTCAAGTATACAGATATATATATACAGAAGAACACCTCTTGTTCGCTGTAGGAAAAGAAGGTTTGTCAAGGGCAGGCGTAGCAAAGATAAAGAGGCAGCAAACTTTTGATACAAATCAGTTGAAAGGTCTTTTGTTTCTTAAAATAGTCAAAAAATTTACACCAAAGTTGGCTGCTTTTGATGTGATCCAAGTAAGCAAATGTAATTTTGAAAATTCTGCATTTTTGGACATCTGAAAAATCATAAAAATCCTTGAAAATTCAAGAAATATCTGTCCCCAAAAAGATAACTCCAACAAAAATGAGAACTTTCTTTAGAGTGAAAATCAAGAAAATCGTCAGAATAAAATAGAGTTTCAAATCTTTGAGTTGATTTGCAATGATTCTCCAATAATTCCCCCCTACAACGCTAACCAATCATAAATACCTTCATCAACAAAAAGCCTTAAATTGAGTTGATGGTGAAGCCTTTCAAATCTTTCCCTCAACAAAGACTTTGTAGATATATCTCCTACATTATGTTATGTCACAATATACAGCAAATTAATTCTCCTTGCTATAATTTCTATTGAACATAATGAGTGCACTTCTAAATACTTCGTCCTAGCATGGAAAATTGGATTGTGTGCAATAGCGACTGCACTTTGACTATAAACCATTGTATAGACCTTTGTATGAATGTTAATCTATATAAAAAGCTCACATAACAAGCCACATACATACATTCAAATGTAGTAATAAATGTTTCCCAATATATAGCTTTACTTTAGTAATTGTTAGTTGTTTTTTATTCAACAAAACAAAGGAATTATCAACAAAGTTGGTGTATCCCCTAAGAGATTTTCTTGAATCATGATGATCGACCGAATCTGAATTGATGTATATTGTGAGTTCAAAATATTTACATTACGAAAAGATCAAAGCATCATCTTAAGTACCACATTACTTTCTAAAGATACTTTTGGTTGCTTCCTAATGTGTCATTGTAGTGTTATGCATAAACATGCTAACTTAGAGGATCATTGTAGGATTAAGCATAAATGTGCTAACTTGGGAGATAGAATATTGTATATCTAGTCTCATATTGCATAAAGAGATGAGACCACCAATTTCATGACTACATAAATTTGAATCAAAAGGAACTTTGCATTTCCATAGATATTGCAACTGATTTGCAATCCTTTCTATCAAACTTGTCAAGCAACTTAGAATACATTTTTATAGGTTTTGGCTATCAAACTTGTCAAGCAACTTAGAATACATTTTTATAGGTTTTGGCTATCAAACTTGTCAAGCAACTTAGAATACATTTTCATAGGTTTTGGCTATCAAACTGGCCAAGCAAAAAAATTGAACCAAAAGGTTCTTTTTCAAGATTACCTATCAACTTTGCATTTCCACAGGTATTGCAACCGATTTGCAATCCTTTCTATCAAACTTGTCAATCAACTTAAAATATATTTTAATAGAGACATTGTGATCATGTTAACTATTTGTGTAGCTATATTCCCAAGTAATAATGTAGCAATCCCAAATCCAACATTTCAAAAATCTTCTTCAACATAGTTTCAAACTCTTGGGAAATATAATATTTGGGAAAGAGAATATCGTAGAATATCTGGTCTCATAATGCATAAATAAATGAGACAACCAACTTCTGGACTATACAACTTTGGACCAAAAGGTCCTTTTTCAAAATTACCTCACAACTTTATACTTTGATCTATAGGTGTTGCAATTGGTTTGCAATCCTTTCACCAAGCAAGCAACTTCAAAATTTATTTCAATTAAGACATTGTAATCATGTCATCTATTTATGTAACTGTATTCCTAAGTAATAATGTAGCAATACAGAATCTGATATTTCAAAAGATCTCTTTAGCATAGTTTTGAACTCTTGAATATGTTTGCCCTTATAACCCACTATAATCATATTTATCAACATAGATGATAATAACCAAAAAAAGATCATCACTTGATTCTATGTATAGAGTCAAAGCACATTTCCAAAACCTTTTTGAATAAAAGATGTCTACCTTCTTGTACACGCTCTTAGATCCTGTCTAAAACCATAAACAGCCTTTTTAAGTTCACAAATGACAAGCTCCTTGGATTCAATTTCAAATTCGAGTGGTTGAGACACATACACATTTTCACGTGAATTTCCATCCAAAATAGTTATTTTGGTATCTAATTGATGAACTTTTCAATTGGAATATGATACAGAAGTGGTAACCAAACAAATAATGATCATCCGACATGTAGAAACAAAAGTTTCATCATAATCAATACCTTCTCTTTCAGAGAATCCCTTGACAACAAGCTTTGCTTTATACCTTTCAATACTTCCATGTGCATGTCTTTTAGTTTTGAAGACCTTGTTTTGATAGCTTTGTTTTTCTCTTGTGGTAGGTCAAAAATGTCCCATATAACAATTCTCTCTCTAAATTGTGATTCTTCTTACATAACTTTTACCATCTCTTATCTTTTAAAACATTATCAATAAATGTCGATCCTTCATCCATGGTTTTTCTTACTATGGCATAAGATATAAACTTGTTCCAAAATAAAAGTAAATGCACACAACCAAAAAAAAACAACTAAAAATTCACAAGTTGAAATTGTGAACAGACAACTATGTTGTTTGTCACCTTGTATCTAATCAACAAAAAAACTATGTTTATAAATTTTAAAAAAAAAGGCATGAATAACCCCTCAAATCTTAAGATGTACGTAGAAAACCAAAAATTGAGGAAGCTTCATATTCTTTTTCCATCTCTACAATTAAAAAATACTGGCATTACTTAATTTGAAAATGCCGCCAGAACTGACCTTGCACACAGTTGGGAAAGAAAAACAAAAGGCCAAGAATCCATAGGTCGAAATTGTAGGCAGACAACTGTGCTGTTTGTCGCCTTTTGCAATTAATCAAAGAGAAAATTAAGCTTATAATGTTTAGAATATCGTTTCTCCATATTCTAGAATCTTATCGTCAAATGTCTAATCGAACAATTGGCTGGATTAATAATATCCTTCCTTTAGAGTACCCATAAACATGAAAATCCAGAAGCCCACCACGCCTGTGAGTAGCTTTGCTCATCGATCAAGATGTTCATAGACATATTCAAAAAATAAAGTGGACTTAATATTCTTCTTTTAAAAAAAAGCAGCAAAGATAAAGATAAAGTTCACACTTTCCCACCCTAGTCTGAAACTTGAGCGCGAGAAACTTGCCTTCCCAGGGAGTGTCTTCCGGTCCAAAGACAGTGGCACTCCACACAAATAAATTCTCGTCCCCATAAGGACTTGCACTGCATCCCTGGTAAAAATGTTAAAACGCGATCGGCTAACTTTAAAACGAACAAGGAGGAAAATGGACAAAGGACGGTGGGAAAAGTTCGAATATGCAGCAGAGAAAGATAAATGCAAGTCTTGAATATGACGCACGAAAATGAGATAAAAGTCCTCCCTAAACCAAGCCTACCATAGAACGAAAGAACATCTAAAGAAGAGAAGCTTTTTACGCGCGCTTACTTCAGGAGGCTCGTTGCGGATCGCCTTAAGATCAGACATGAGACGGAGCTGTGCAGAGGACGCCATCGCCGCACACATAGCAGCCGTTACACCACTCACCCTTCCGGCTCAGAACGAAAGACACTCCAAGGGCAGAACGGAGAGGATGATGACGTTGACGAGCTGCATAACAATCAACACGTCCACCCTTTTATTTCTGTATATAAATTTAACTTTTTTGATGCCTCCTTTGGAATCTCATGATGCACTACTCTAGCGCTTCAATCATGTTGATTTCCTTAGCCCTCTCCTTTTGTCTATCAGGCCGATCGCCTACGAAGAAGACCCCGCTTTCTTTTTTTTCCCGGAAAAATAAGCTTTAAATTATCCACAAGAGAAAAATTAGAAGAGAGGTGAAGGAGCTACAAAGCAATCGGATAATCTTATCATCTTTTTCATTTGTAATGAGTGGAAATGAACGGTAATTGGGAAATCAAGGTAACTTCTATTAGGCCGGATTGTAGAAATATAAGCTTTAAATTGGATATTTCAATTTTCAATCATGATATCCAAAATTCCTCGAAATATCAAACCCACTATAATCAAAAATTTCATTCACTTCTAGTATCAAAAATAACTATTCTAGGTTAATATCTATTGAATATTTCACAATTATCATTTCTTTACATACGTTCTTCATGTAATCCAAAATTATCTATACGAATCCAATATGAGCATTGTTAAAGCAGCCATAAGCATTTCAATAATTATAATGAAGGCTTTCCTCACAAAAATGTTAACACACATATCAACATTCATACCAACAATTTAGATTATATATATATATCTATATATATATATATATATAAATAGATAGATAGATAGATATAGATAATGAAAATGTTGGAGTTTGAGGTCTATGAAGCACACGAACAACACAAGGAAGAAGAAGAATCTTGAAGCACGACACAACATTGGATGTATTACCAAGTGAATGTGCAAAGATTAGTAACTCGTTAGGGTTATAGGCGTATATACAAGCCAGGGGAAAAAACCTCCTAAAGAGGGAAAAAGGTGTTCAGTTGGTCCTAAGTCTGTTCACACACATCACTACCACAATATATCAACAGATTCCCCTTGGGAGTGATGTGACAAACAAGAAACTGACACTCATGTATAAGGAAGTGCCAATCTATGTGGAAAGAGATCAATTCACAAAACGAAGTAAGCCCAAAGCTTTGTTGAAAGCTTCAAACTTCTCCTTAGGTAGAGCCTTTGTGAAAAGGTCTCCAACATTATCTTGTGTGGGAACATATGCCAAACTCATCTCTCTAGCAGAGAACCTCTCCCTGACATAATGATAGTGCACCTCAATGTGCTTTGTGTGAGCATGGAACATAGGGTTCTTCACAACTACTAATGTGCTCTGACTCTCACTAAAGATGGTCGTGGCAGAAGGCTGACCAACACCCAAATCAGCCAAAAGGCAACTGAGCCACAGACACGCAACAGTCATCGTGAAAGCTTCCCTATACTCAACCTCGTAACTAGAAGTGACCATAATAGGCTACTTCTTGCTCAACCAAGATATGCATGAGCTACTGAGCATGAATCAAAAATCATTGGTGGACACATAGGTGTCATAAAAACCATCCTAGTCAGAGTTAGAAAAAGCATG
Source organism: Ceratopteris richardii (assembly GCA_020310875.1). Classification (NCBI taxonomy): domain Eukaryota; kingdom Viridiplantae; phylum Streptophyta; class Polypodiopsida; order Polypodiales; family Pteridaceae; genus Ceratopteris; species Ceratopteris richardii. The sequence continues at coordinate 127,657,292 of CM035425.1, read as the reverse complement.
TAAATCTACTAGTAATGATCTCCCCTTGGGATAAAACAATCCAAGTAGTCAAGTACCACTTAGGCAACAAAAGATGCACTTAACCTCCTACCAATGCTTGACACCTAGGCAATGCATAAACAATGATCAGAAGTATATCATCTACATGCTTAACATATAAGGTGCTCTTAGTTGGACTTTTCTCAAAACCAAGTACAATCAAGTAGGCATGTATCTTTTCATATCAAGCACATGGTGCTTGTTTCAAACTATATAATGCCTTCTTCAACCTACACACTTTGTTTTCATGCCCTTTCTTCACAAAACCACGAGGCTGAAAAAATACATACACTTCTTCATGTAATTCACCATTCAAAAATGTCATTTTAGTGCCCAACTGATATACATTCCAACCATGCTGAGCTTCAAGTGCACAAATGTTATGAACAATGGTCATTTGGCATGTGGGAGCAAAGATCTCATCAAAATCGATGCCTCTCTCTTGAGCATAACCTTTTGCAACAAACCTCCCCTTATACCTGTCAACTCTTTCATCAGGTTTATGTTTCAGCCTATATGCCCATTTAGTGCCAATGACCTTTTTTCTTAGAGGCAAATCACATAAAGACGAGGTTATATTCTTCGTAATGGCATCATATTCTGATTACATATCAACCATCCTATACTTCTGAATTTTGTGCTTCATCAAAAGAAATAGGCTCATTCTCATCACAAAGACTAGAGGCATCCATTCCATAGCAATCTGATGTAAAGGAAGGACTATGAGAGCGTGAATGAGGACGATATGATAGAGGTGCATCTAATTTGCTATCTCTCAAACACACCAGCCATTTAGTCATAGTTTTTGCCTCCTCTATATCAGCTCTCTCATCAACAAGTGCATCATGTAAATCTGCATCAAAAATGGAATGAGTTGCATCATCATGTGGAACCTGTAAAGGCTAGAAAATTTCCTCATTTGGACTAGTACTTGAATGACCACCTATAAAAAGAGGTAGTGAAGTGTCATACATGTCTCTAAAGCTAATTAAAGTCTCCTTAGTAGATGAAAGTAATGGTTGAATTGCATCTTCTACAAAAATAACATCACACCTAACCAAAATTCATTTATTCGATGGATGATACAAACAAGAGCCTTTACTTTCAAAACTTTACCCAACAAAAATATGTTTCGTTGCTTTATCATCGAATTTCTTGCTTTTTTGTTCAGGCACTAATGCATATGCCAAACAACCAAAGACAGGAAGATGAGCAACAAATGGCTTGCGACCATGCCAATCCTCGTATGGAGTGATAGATTGTCATGTTGTAGTGCTATGGTGGGAAACCTGTTAAGTATGTATGTTACACATATAATAACCTCAAGCCAAAAGCTATGTAGTAGAGCCTGACTTTTGACCATACATCTCACCATCTCCATGAGAAACCTATTTTTTCTTTCAACAACTCCATTTTGTTGAGGTGTATATGGCACTCTATACTGATGTTTTATCCCACATTCAGCCAGAAATGCATTAAAATCATAAGACATGTATTCCCCCCGATTAAAATAGAGGGTGTTCAATTTACATGCTCACAAATTTTCATCCAAAACCAAAAACTATTTTAAGCACATAAACACTTTGGACTTTGCTTTCAATGGATACACCTGTGCATGCTTGGAGAAATCATCAATAAAAGTCACAAAATAATGGTAGTTCCCGAAAGAAGGTATCTGCATAGGACCACATATATCACTATGAACAAGCTACAATTTATGAGCAACTCGAAGTGAACCATCTTTTGGGAAGGATGAACATTGCATTTTTCCCAAAATATAACCTTCACAAACATGTTTACAAGGTGCCTTAAGTTAAGGGAGAGAGGACACCATTTCAAATTTTGGTAGGCATAGCAAACTAGCAAAATTCATATTACCAAAGCATGCATGCGAAAGCTTTGCATCTGAGATAGCCTGAGAATCTTCAACTGCACATGTTACATCATTCACAGATTTTGCATAGTCTACGAGCTTATACAACCCATGAGATAAAATGCTAGAAGCAACAATAACATCCCCATTTAAGAGATCATGAATTGTACATCTATCATCAACAAATTTGACAACCAAGCGAATCTTCGCTAATACTGAAACTAACAATAGATTTTTCTTGATCCCTACAGGTACATACAAAGCATGTGATAATGCGAAAGAACTACCATCAGTAGTAGCTAAAATGATCTTACCAACTCCCATTATAGAATAAGAGGAGTTGTCAGTGCATGTGATAGTATTTCTTGTAGAGGCGCACTCAAGTGTACTAAAGAAATTGCATTGCAAGGTGTTGAGCCCATAAAAGTCAGATTGGTCAAAGTCAACTGTGATCAAAGTCAAATATAGTCAAGGTCAAAAGGTCAAAGTCAAAGTGGTCAAAGTCAACAAGTTCAAGGTCAAAGGGCAACATAGGTGAAGTCAAAGTGTTCAAATTTTAGGTATCAAAGTGCACAAGTAGTGCACAATTAATTGGTTCACAAAGGGTAAATTGGAGAAAGTTGGCTGCAGGTTGCAGAGATATTTCTCTAATTTCCTTGAGGTTCAAAAGTGTTTTTAAAGTGTTTTGGAAGGTTCAGGGGAACCCTCCCTTATGTGCACAAGTGAAGAATCAAAAGACAAAATGTGAAGGTATGTGAAGCGATAGCATACGCAGAAGTGAAACTATGGCCCCCAATTAAAATTTTTGTTTTAGTCTAAAGTCACTACAGGACAAAACATGGATTCGTTGGCTGCCCACTTGTGGAGACAATCTTGGTGTTGATGACATGATTGCTCCTACTTCATCTACATTTGTATCCGCATGAGTGCATCTCCATTATGTATCCAGGAGGTACTCCATTTCTAGTCTATTTCCATTTTATATTGTATTTCCTTTGTATTTGGGTACCTTGCCATGTGCTTCTACCAGTTGTATTCATTCTCCTTTCAAGAGACTTATCCCACATATGATGTACTTTTGAGAGCTGTTGAGGAGGAAGCTATAGAGAGGTTGGTTGCTTCTTCTATGGGAGCATGGAATAAGTGCCTTGTGTGTGTGGTTCCGGAGGAAGTCTACAGAGAGAGAAGTAAGGCCACTCTTTGCCAACCCGTGAGCTGTTGAGGAGGAAGCTATAGAGAGGTTGGTTGCTTCTTCTATGGGAGCATGGAATAAGTGCCTTGTGTGTGTGGTTCCGGAGGAAGTCTACAGAGAGAGAAGTAAGGCCACTCTTTGCAGATACAAATTGTGCTCATCAATTCTCCTCAAGAGAGACAGAGAGGAAGACCTTCTCTGAGAACAGCTCATTCGGTAGTGACTTCTACAAGAGAGGGAGACGAGCGCACCTTTCTTTGTCAAGCAACACCTGGTTGAAAGAGAGGATAAGAGAGAGAGAGAAATCTTTGCTCTACCTCTGTGAATGACTCACAAAGTGACTGCGAGTGACTGAAGCAAGCTCGAAAGTGAGGGAGAAAGACAACAACAACTGTCAAGCTTTCTCTGTCGTCGACACACAGGACCTCAAGCAAAACAACTCTATTATTATGATCTGAGAGAGAGAGACAAAGAAAGAGAGAGAGAGAGACAAAGAAAGAGAGAGAGAGAGAGTGAGACCGAAACGTTCGCTACTGAAGCCCGATGAGATTCAACTTCGAATATCACCACCACAGAATGTGCCTCTGCGTGGATCTCTATTATCATGAATTGCTAAAAGTTCGATGCATGATTCATTCTCATCGCATGGTAGCCATGTCATCATTGATGTAAATCATATCTAATTTTTGAATTTCTGACGGTTTTTGACCATAGTAATACAACTATTGGCCCACGGAACGTTGTGTGCCAAGCATTTTGGGGGCACTAAAACCGTCCATTGCTACGTGTAACTCCCAACCACAAATATATTGCTGGACTTTCGCGTATCCTTTCACATATTACTATGTGCACGTTCATTGGCCTTAAATGGTAACCCTACTTTTTAGCACGTAATTTAGTATCTTCACAAGAGTTACTTTATATTTCATCAAGGGTTTCAACCCCACTTTAGCACTTTCAAATTTATCCACCAACTTTGCTAAGACTTTATCGTTGCATATTTTTAAGTCTCAATTTGAGCACACTTCTAGCACTCATTGTCAACTATTGTAATCCTCACTAAAAGATCAAGCTGTAATATTCCAAGGGTGCCAACTCTTGTGTTGGGCATATATTTTGCCTTTACAAATACTCATGCACCCACTTTGTACGGGATTCATTTGTATTTCTTAAGAGGGTCTCAATCGTCACTTGATACCCTTTGGCTCGAAGTGCCCATCTTTGTACATCAAGAATATAAGAAGAAGAATCTTTTGTGTGTGTAGGTGTGGGTTGGAGGCTAGTCTAAGCCCACCCAAAAAACTCTCTCCAAGTGTCGAAGCCTACTCTAAGGCTCCATTGGTGTACAACGGGCTAATCTAAGCCCCCTCCTCTTGCGTCGACTTACCTTGGTGTTTTGCAAGAGTAGGGCTACTCCAAGCCCCCCCTCCCCAAGAATTTTAAGTGTGGTGTCCAGTTGTTCATTTCAAGCTTTGCAATTATTTCGAAGCAGTATTTTCGGCAAGTGTCTTTGCTAGTGTTTCTAAACACTTTATCCTCAAAGCTTTGTAATGACCAAAAGTGAAGGTAACTCATCATCTATGGCTAACTTCTTACCCTCTTTCACCCTTATTTTTATGCATAAGGATGAACGCCTCAATGGACAAAATTACAATCTATGGAAAGATGTCATGTGCACATATCTCTACACGAATCTTCTTCATGAGGTAGTAGATGGGTCAAACCCCAAACCCAATAGGGATAACAACTTAGACAATTGGCATGTGTGGAATGTCAAGGACAAAAGAGCTTTAGGTTAGCTGTTACTTGCTTGCAACAAACTGACGAAGGGACATATCATGGCCTGTAAGACGTCCAAGGATGCTTGGATACGTTAGCCGCTTTGTATGAAGACAAAGCCCCTTTGAAAATATATGCATTAGAGGCCGAGTTTCATAATTTGACCATTCGACCACACGACACAATTACCAAGGTCATAGCCCAATTTGAGGACTGCTAGCATAAATTAGCACTATGTGGTAGGCAGATCTCTAGTGAAGACATGGCCATTAGGCTTCTTAAAAAGTCGTATGAGACATTTGTCACAACTTTGTATAAACGCAGCCAAGTCTTAGCTTGGGAAGAGGTTCGTCGACTATTGCTCTTTCACGACTCGCGAGCCAAATCGACTTCCTCACAAGAGTCATCCATGAAGGCCAAAGGCCCATTTAATAAGGGCAAAACCTCAAGTCATCATGCTAGCAATGGATCTAAGCAAGGTTCGCATAATTCATCTGTTAAACCTTTTATAGTTAAATCTATTTTCAGTCCTGGGTTCTTGGGATGGTTAGGGGTCTGTAAAACAGAGGCCCTGTTTGTATTTTCCCCAATCTACAGGTTCAATATATCCAACTTCACAAACTTCACGCCTTAATTCGAAACTACTATCTATCTACGTATTACAACATCCTTCAGTGTAAGTAATTAACTGCGTCGTACCATGTTCTCCACCATCATACATATATCCGAGCAGTTCATAGCATCACCGGAACCTTAGTTAACTTAATACTTCAATAAACTTAATTATTGATTTAAACTTATTTAACAGATTTGGCGAGATACTCAGTATACACAGAATTTTAGCAACCCCACGCTCCATTGCAGGCTCTCGCCCAGACGAACAGTCCAGCGATACGATACCCACTACATCACGCGACTCTTATTTCATTAATTTGTCAAACGTTACAACTTTTGTGCTACACCTTATGCGTGTGACTTTTCAGGGCATATTACAAAATTAATGAGTTCCTTTTCGGCGGCTTACACTGGCATGCACGGTGGACTCGAACCCAAAATGGTAATTACACAGTCAAGGTTCATCGATGATGCCCTGTACATACATAGTTTGAGCTAATTTAAAGGTACGAGTAATCTTCTGCTTTAGGGAATCTAACATATTCTTCAAAATGTCAGGCTCAATCAACTGTGCATCAGTTCTTACTGAACTGGCAGCTGTGACCTGACTTATTGGTGATTTCGTCTGTGTCTTCAAAAATGATTCCTGGAGGTAAAATTCATTTGCAATAGCCGCATCTTGTCGAAGCTTCATTTTTGCTACTTCTGCATCTATGCGCGAGAGCCTATCCACCTGAACTCCCAATTGCTTCTCTCTTCTCTCAAGTTCTTGAGCTTGAAACTGCATTGTTTTGTAGAAGTCTTCTCTCTCCTTTTGCACACTTGCAAGTTCCTTCTTCAACCGGATCGTCACGGCAATTTCATCAGACAATTCATTATCTTTCTGACCTTATGCAATTCAGCTTCAGCTTTAAGTACATTAGTAGCAAGCGACTGGAAGCTTTTTCTAAAATGCTGAGTGCATCCCGCATAGTATGCAGCTCATTACCTAATGCTGTCATAGCATCTGTCTTATCTACAACTTCTTGCTTCAAGCCTGTGATTTTTGTGTCCTGTTGAGCAATGATATTGGCTTTTGCAGCTAACTGTTCTTGCAGTTGCTGAACTTGATTATGTAGAGCATGAATTTCGGTTGAGGCTTCAAGGACTTCTTCTTAAAGGGGGGCAATGTCCGCTTCTAAAAGATCAACCTTGCTCTGCAGCTCCTGTTGAATATTCTGAGTGGCCATCTTCATCTGCAGAGGCAACTGCTAGGAGAATTGAATGAGTAGTTGGCCCATGGATGCCAATTCAGTGGACATTACCGCTGGAGGAAGAGAAGGAGGAGGTTGTGACATGAGGCAGTGAGGAGGTGAGGTGATGATGGTGGAGAGTAGTCGGGAGAGAATAGGAGATTGGTTGATGCCTCAAGAAGGGTAGTTGAAGGCTCAGTGGGAGGAACTTCAGCATCAGCAAGACTGGTGGTTGGAGGAGGAAGGGGAAGAAGGGAACTCGGAACTAATACAATTCCGATCTCATTTTGAGGTACTGACAAAACAACTTCGGTAACCGCTTCGTCATTACCGGTCCGTTACTGGACCGTATCTGCTTGATCATCGGCGACGAGTGGAGAATGAGGATGGCATTCACTGACAGCGGTATCTTCCACTGTCTCCATCAGAGGTTCAACATCCAATTGCTTTGGTTCTTCTTGCAGTTGAACGTCAACGGCATCTTTCATAATCACATCGGGCTCCTACTGCTTGCTAGGAGAAGATTGTGCCGAGGTACCCTGTAAAGTCGTGGCTGTATCATGGAAGACGTCAACCTCGTGAACTACGGTTGAGCACTTGGCTTTGCGATGGGCTAAGATGTCTGCGTTTTCGCTGGAAAAAATGTAGTAGGTCTTCATCATCATCATCCTCCATCATCTGCGTAGACTTCTCATGCATAAGCATGGTATGTGTTGGAGGTGGTTGCACTGCTTGTATCACCGGAAGAAGAAGAGTGAGCAAATGCAGCAGTCGAGTTCTCGAAATCTTGTTCTTGGCTATTTGCTTGGTAACTGCTTGGCATTCGCGGTGAATGTGCCGAAAGAAGAATGACATAAAATTGATGGTTTCTCTAGAAGTAGTGTCTATCATGGAATAGAACGGATGGGAGATACCATAAGTTTGTTTCTGAAGATTTAAGGCGGCGACAAAAAATTGAAGCACGGTGCGCTCGGATTCAGGACGACAAAGAATGGCAAACTCATTAGATGAGTGCCGGGGAAACAGTTCTTTTATTGTCGCCATAAGGAGAAGCGGTCCATTGACCAACCCCTCCTGAGGGACACGAAACCCCTCAACGACAATATTGAACATAACGACAACATGAGGGTTTAAACATGTTAATGGCCAGCATTGCTCGGTAGCAGGCATGGCGGCTATGGCAGATATAATCTGTGCACAGAAGGGATGACACTCCATTGAATGCCAAGGCAATTCAGCAAAGGCCAAGAGCCCTCGAGGACGCAAGTACTCACTCACATCTGGAGTGAGACCCGCACGGAAGGTTACGATGTTCGCAAGAGCTTCCATGGCGCACTCAGAAACAATCGAAAACACAAAGCACACAAGGGTCGCAAACACACAAGGGCACAATAGTGACTAACAGCAGGAAGAACAAGATTAAGTAGAAACACTGAAAAAATCAAGCAGTAAGAACCCTAATCATAACGTAGTATTGGAAATATACCAATCATAATGGCGACATGCGCACATTAACATAGTCAAAGACATAGAAGGCGGCCACTAATCATGATTAGGTAGGAAAATGCAACTATTACGGTCAGTCGGCCAACCGAAACATAGAGGTAAGAATGGAAGTCGAGGGAGAAAAATTGTAAAAGAAAAGAAATAAAAATACCGATGACACATCATGAAGACAGAGACGATGGATAATAGGGGTGAAACTTGGAGCCATTGATTGCTTTAAGTAGTAGGATACCGGTTAAGGTGGATAACCAAAAAGTTGCAGGTCCCACTTGTTCGGTAATATGGTCGGGACCAAACCAACGCAATTTAAACTTATCGACATACCTATTAGACTTAGCATTATAAAAGAGTACTAATTGGTTTACCGTAAACATAGGGGTTTTGAGGAAATGATCGTGGGTTTTGGCTTGCCTAAGCTGCACTTCCTACGGCACCAGGAAACTTTCAAGACGCTGTTCATCCAGAGATCGTAAAGCCTCCAATCGAAATGGAAAAGATTCTTGCGGTAATAGCTTCCGTTCGAGGGCCACCCCTAGACTAGGAACCACTAGTTCCATAGGAGCAATCACTTCCAATCCATACGCCAACTTGAAAGGAGTGGTTCCGGCCGCCACTTTGTATGTGGTACGATAAGCCCATAGTACAGCAGGGATAAATTGGTCCCATCTCTCTGGACAATCTAATACCAGTTTCTTTAAGATGTTCAACAGAGATTTGTTGGTGCTTTCAGCGAGTCCATTTGCTCAAGGATAGTAGGGTGAACTGAACTTATGCAGAATCTGGAAGGTTTGAGTAAGCACCTGCATTAATGTATTTGCAAAGTGTGTACCTTGATCAATTACTTTCTCCAAGGGTAACCCATAGCATGGAAAAATATCCTTCATCAAACATTTAGCTACCGCAACAGCTGTAGCTGACCAAAGAGCCAAAGCTTCGGCCCATTGAGTCGCATAATCCGTGCAGGTCAGAATGTATTTGTTATTGGTGACTATTGCCGGAGGTGTAATTGGTCCTATAAAATCCAAACCCCATTTCTGAAAGGGTTAAAGAGGCACCACTGGTTGGAGTGGAAAGAGATGTCGCTGTAAGGGTTGACCAGAACGCTGACATGCATCACACTGCCGCACGTATTGGGTTACATCACGGTACATCATAGGCCACCATAAACCACTATGTAGGATCTTCCGGTGTGTTAGGTCAACTGCAAAATGTCCTCCGGTTGGGGCAGAATGAGCCATTGTAATTACGAAAGCAAATTCATGTGGGGGAACACACCTGAGCAACACACCTGAGTGATCCATATAATATAAATGTCCTACAATTAGCCGAAATCGTCGACTATACGTGGCTAGTCAAGAACAAAAGCAAGGTGTCATAGTAAGAAGAGGGAACCAACAATTCCTATTGATCATCTTGTACCATCTCTGCTGCATAAATAGCAAGTGTTGTATCATCAACTCTTGCCGAAAGTTCACCGGAATCCAACCGAGAGAGAAAGTCAGCAAGCGCGTGTGCTGACCCTGGTCGATGTACTACGGAATAGTCAAACTCTTGAAGCAACAATACCCAGCGGGCTAACCGGCCTCCTAGATGCTGTTGGCGCACAAGGTACACCAATGCGGCATGATTTACGTGAAAGGTGAGGTGTCTCCCAATAGATAATTTCGAAATTTCTTCACTGAATACACTAAGCCAAGGCATTCTCGTTCGGTAACTGAATAGTTGCGCTCTGCCAAGGCCAATCTGCGGCTCGCATAATAGACTGGCAACAATCGATCAAGTTCTGCTTTGACAGGTGCTGCATAGTGAGGATTCATTCTATAATTGGGTTGTTTGATAGGCCGCGCATCTAGTTTCAGCACTACCCTGTGTTGATAAATCCGCGGGTCCAACCCCTTCATATCCCGATAATCCCATGCAAACGCATCAGAGAACTCTCGTAGCAACTGCAACAAGTTATCCTGGAAGGTCTCGGATAGTCTCGCCTTAATTTTTATTGGTTGTGGGTTGGTGTGATCACCTAAATTGCAGGTAACCAATTGATCTTCCGGTACGTAGAACTGTCGGGGCATCTCCAAATCGTCTCCGGACTGAAGTAATTGTTGGAGCATCGTATCATCCAAGGTCTGTTCTATACTTGGCTCGTGCTCACCGATCAGTGGTACCATCGTAAAGGCTGCCGGACTCCAGTTATCCACCACCGTTTGTAAATCTACAGTGCCAAGTGCCATCTGATCCTTGTTGACTGTAAGAAAAGCTTCCTCTTCATCGTCGGAGAGACCATCCAACATGTGTACAGGCTCCGCCAGATATGGTCGTGCATGTGAGTCACAAGGTTTCATATCGTCCAGTGGAACAACATATTTCCGGTGGTTATTTTTAAAAACTAATTCATGTGACGACCAGTTTTGCAATACCTTAGCTTGTTTGAGGCACGGACGTCCAAAGAGCAGATTGTAGTCCAGGCTAGATTCTAGTAAGTCAAGCACAACAAAGGTCATTTTGAAGACGGCTCCTTGTAGAGTAATGGGAATATCTCGCACCAAGCCCACCGGATGGACTCGAGATTGATCAGCCATACGTACAAAAATTTGAACAGGTTCAATTTGTGTCCACCCATCCATTTACAAAGTGTTGTTGTTGCTATGTTTACCCCAGATCCGCCATCAATTAATACGTGTGATTTTATGGTTTTTGTACCATACCGTAATCAGGGGTACTGTATGGTCCACCATTAGGTCCAATTCCGGTTGGATTATGGCTGTTGCGGGAGCACTCGAGGATCCTGGACTGACCTGCTATTGGAACTGTTGATGCACTCCAGGGACCAAAGCCAAGAGTTGACCCAAGGGCAATGTAATTGATGCCTTAGACAGAACATCCCACACCGAATCTGTTTTGGCTATTTTCGGTACGGTCTCCGGTATGGACTCCGGTACTGTGTGAGTCAAATTTCGCCCTGTAGGTACTTCCGACGGTATGCTTTGCTGCGTCACTGGAACAGGGTCAAGGAAAATAGCTTGTTCCTGCGTAGCCCACTTGCTTGCTTTTGTAAACACTTTTTGTTGTTCACGAATTCCCGGTTCAAAAATTTTTACAGCTGGCTGTAATTATTTTCCGGAGCGTGTTTAGACCACTGTTGCTTGCGTGTCTACTGGTGAAATATACACCATATTCGCCATTGGATGTTGTCGTTCTTTTTTCTTTTTATCATAATCGACCGCGTCTTTACAGAACCTCCAGATATGCCCAATTTCACCACAAAAATGACATTTAGGGGGTGGAGGAGATGTACCATCTCCTGATGGACCTGCATTCCACTATGCTTGTCCAAAATTATTTGACCGTCCTCCTCGATAATTCTTGTATCCCTAGTACGGGGTATTCCTCATATGTGGTGGGACATAATGGCTGGTCGGTTGCCCTTGTTCTTGAATAATGGCATTAACAATTGCTCTGTCTTGTACCTTTGCATTATACAGACAAGTCTCTGTGGTGTGGTCTGTTGTATGGCAAATGGCGTGCATGTTGAGCTGCTGTGCCCTAGATTTTTGCATTTGGTATAGTATATCTGTTTCAAAGGATCCTCGTCGAATTGCCTGGATGCTTTTAGCCACTCTAGATCTTCCGTGAATCCACCCACTTTGTTTTTTAATTGTAATGCCATAGCGATGACGGCATCCAAAGTCATTCCATGCACACACCGTATGATCATGATATGTTTCAGTTGGGGCTTTAATCCGTTGATGAGCCACTGAGTGATAACGTCATCCGGTAAATTCGCATGTGCTGGTGGTAGCTGCCGTAAATGAGTCCGAAACAACGTGGCATAATCTTGTACGTTTTGGTGTGGCTTCTACCTATTATTCTGCAGGTTGTCAAAAATTTCGGTTGGGTTTTCCTTTAGTCGGAATCATTGCAGAAAGGCATCCTTCACATCATCATACTGTCGGAAGTGGTTTAAATCATATTCGGTTAGCCATCGCGCAGCTTCATTAACAAGAGTCGACTCGAACACAATAGCTTTATACGTAGGGTCTGCTTGGTAATTCAAAACTGCATAATTAATTTCAAAGGTCCGCACATGCGCATCGGGATCATCCCCCAAAAAACCTCCAAATTTTGTATGCGTGACTCCGGCTGGCACCGGACGGTGGAACAATCTGTTGCTGTTGTTGTTGTTGCTGCTGTTGTTGCTGTGAGCCACTCATGGTACTGTTGTTGTTGACATTGTTGTTGTTGACATTGTTGTTGTTACCTGAATTTTGGGGAGGTATCTCTTGATATTCGTGGACTGTATGGTTAACCTGCTCACTTTCTGGTACTAAGATGTCGTTGAACCGATCGCTTAGCTCAAAATCTAATAACTCGTCCTCAACTTTAGTGTCGAAATTGGCTAAACTTGCACCAAAAAATGGTGGGCGTAGTAAGTTTCCACCGAACCGCACAACAGTCTCATCGAAAAGCTTGAAATGGCCACCAGATACCACCAAACTCTCACCAAAAATCGCCGAACTCTCATCGGACCAGGCTACACTGTCACCGGAAGCATTCTCATCGGATAACGTGAACCTATCATCAAAAGCGACCGAATTCTGACCGGATAATGCGGAACTATCTCCACACTGCGCCACTGTATAACCAGAAATCACCGTACTTTCTTCAGAAGGGACTAGACTCTCACCGGAACGCATCGGATTCCCACCGTGCACTATCGAACTGACGTCGAAATTGTCGCTGGCTGGCTGGGCTGATCCTTCTGCCACTGGACTTAATTGTCCTGCACTTCTACTACCAGGGGGTGTTCCTAATAAGTTTGGAACTGCCCATCGATGTTGATCTCTGCTGTATTTAGGGTATGATTTGCCAAAACGTGTTACCGACATATATCAAAGAATTCTTTGTCAATCTTTAATCTTCTATACAAGTGGCTACTCCATTTCCCACAAACGGCGCCAATGTTAAAACTTTTATAGTTAAATCTATTTTCAGTCCTGGGTTCTTGGGATGGTTAGGGGTCTGTAAAACAGAGGCCCTGTTTGTATTTTCCCCAATCTACAGGTTCATTATTTCCAACTTCACGCCTTAATTCGAAACTACTATCTATCTGCGTATTACAACATCCTTCAGTGTAAGTAATTAACTGTGTCATACCATGTTCTCCACCATCAGACATATATCCGAGCAGTTCATAGCATCACCGAAACCTTAGTTAACTTAATACTTCAATAAACTTAATTACTGATTTAAAATTAATTAACAAATTTGGTGAGATACTCAGTATACACAGAATTTTGGCAACCCTGCGCTCCACTACAGGCTCTCGCCTAGACAAACAGTCCGGCGACACGATACCCACTACGTCACGTGACTCTTCTTTCATTAATTTGTCAAACGTCACAACTTTTGTGCTACGCCTTATGCGTGCGACTTTTCAGGGTATATTACAAAATTAATGAGTTCCTTTCCGACGGCTTACACATCGAAGAAGTTCACCTGTAATTTCTATGGAAAATAAGGACACTTAGAAAAGTTTTGCTATAAAAAGAAACAATCATCGAAGGCTTCTACATCTAGGCAAGCATCCAAAAGGATCCCAACATAGATCCCACTGCTCTAGTGAGGAACTTTTCATCTCCACAGAAGCCAATGCCCTAGTTACTTTTAGCTCCCCACATGAGTGGATCTTTGATAGCGGAGCTACCTCCCATATGTGCAAAGACAAGGACTCCTTTGAAGATCTCGAAGAGCACACAGGAGAAGTCTATCTAGGCAACAACAAAAGTTTACCCATCGAGGGAAAAGGGAAAGTTCAAATTGCCAACAATCAGGGAGAATGCAAGTCTTTATCCAATGTTCTTTTTGTTCCAAATTTATGTATGAATCTACTTTCCGTCAAGGCCATTACAGATCAGGACAAACAAGTATGGTTTGATAACACCTCAGTTAAGGTCGTTGATCCCCATACAAAGAATTTCATTGCTCAAGGTATTGAAGAAAAGGGCCTCTACAAACTATCTTGCTTTGTATCCAAAGAATCAACCTCAAGTTTGTGGCACCAAAGATTCGGCCACACATCTTACTTATAAAAAATCTCTTCATCCCAACTTGTGAAGGGACTGCCAAAGATAGGGCAACTTACTGATGTCTGCCAAGCTTGCACCCAAGGCAAGCAACATAGGGCCCCAGTTCCCAAGGAAGCTTCAACACGAGCGAGGAACCCTCTAGCCCTTATCCACATGGACTTATGTGGACCCATGAACACCCCATCCCTGAGTGGATCCCTCTACTTTTATCTTCTAGTAGATGACCACTCTCGCTATATTTGGGTATACTTTTTGAAGTCAAAGGCAGACACATTCTCTAAGTTCCAAACTTGGATCAAGGAAGTTGAGAATGAAGCTTCGACTAAAGTTAAAACAATCAGATCAGATGGAGGTGGTAAGTTTATCAATCATGACTTTGATAACTTTCTCAACCAGAAAGGGATCAAACGACAAGTCACTCAGCCTCATATTCCATCCCAGAATGGAGTAGCTGAAAGGAAGATACGCACTGTGATGGAAATGGCACGAACCATGCTTCATCACAAGGATCTACCCTACAAGTTCTGGGCAGAAGCCATGCATACCGCCGTTCACATTCTTAATCGAGGATTTACAAGTGCATTACACAACAAAACACCCTTCGAAGCCTACTATGGAAGAAAACCAAATGTGAATTACTTTCAAGTCTTTGGTAGTGAAGCTTTTGTCCATGTACCAAAAGAAGATAGAAACAAGTTACAATCAAAGTCGAAGAAACACATATTCATAGGGTATAGTGACCAATCAAAGGCATACCGTCTATATGATATGGAAAACCACTCCATCACCATTTTGAAGGATGTAATCTTCAATGAAGCTTCCACATACTCAAGAAAAGATTCAAGTACAAGTCTTAGTCTACCTACGTACACTTCAGAGGGGGACTCAATATTTCCAAACTCCAACTCAAAAGCAAGTACTTCAAGTCATCCGAGAAGATCTCAACGACTTATTGACAAGAGACAACGAGAACAAAGTCATTATGTCAATTATGCCTTAATGCATGAGATTCAACAAATCCCGGAACCATCTAATTACAAAGAAGCTCAAGGACAACCTAAGTGGGAAGAAGCTATGCAAGTAGAAATGGATGCAGTCGAGAAGATCAAAACTTGGACTCTTGTACCTAAGCCCACAAATCATCAAGTCATAGGAGTTAAGTGGCTTTATAAAGTTAAGTACAAGTCAGATGGCACATTAGACAAGTACAAAGCAAGGTTGGTAGCTAAGGGATACAAGCAACAACATGGCATTGACTATGAAGAAACCTTTGCTCCTACTACAAGATTCACAACCATAAGAAACCTTTGCTCCTACTACAAGATTCACAACTAAGTGCTCACTTTAAGTGGCCCATTTACCAGCTACACATCAAAAGTGCATTCCTCAATGGAGATCTTCAAGAAGAAGTATATGTTGAACAACCTGAAGGCTTCAAGATCAAAGGCAAAGAAGATCAAGTCTACAAGCTTCACAAGGCACTTTACGGACTCAAGCAAGCTCCCAGGGCCTGGTATGAAAAGATTTACAAGTTCTTTGAAGACAAGGGATTTCACAGAAGCAATGCTGATGCTAATCTCTATATCTATCAAAAGGAGTCTTTAGTAGCCATCATCATTCTCTATGCAGATGACTTGATCTTGACGGGCTCAGATGAAGAACGCATCCAGTTTATCATCACACAGCTTCATCTTGAGTACTCTATGATAGATCTTGGATTACTACACTACTTTTTGGGTATGGAAGTTTGGCAAACAAAAGAAGGTTTATTCCTATCACAGAAGAAGTACTGCTCTGACTTACTTTCCAGATATAACATGGACCAGTGTCGCTCAGTTTCTATAGCACTTGATCCAAACATCAAGCTTACACTGGAGGACTCATCATCACTTGTGGATGTGCATACCTATCGACAACTTGTTGGTTCATTACTCTAACTTGCCAACACTAGACCAGATATTGCTTATGCAGTTGGTATACTCAGTCAGTTTGCACATCAGCCTCGTCAGACTCATTGGGATGCTGCTCAAAGACTACTTCGATACCTTTCCCTCACCCGACATCATGGTCTTTGGTATAGAGGGGGCATCGAACTCGCCGGATATTCAGATTCTCGATGGTCTACTTCTAGGTATATATTCGAGTACTTCTGGGTATATATTCAGATTCTCGACGGTCACTTCTGGGGGCATCGAACTCGCCGGATATTCAGTTTCTCGACGGTCTACTTCTTGGCTCAGGACCTATCTCTTGGGCAAGTAAGAAGCAGCCTACAATTGCTCTATCATCTACTAAGGCCAAGTACCGAGCATTAAGCTTTGCAGCATGTGAGGCCATCTGGCTTCGACATTTATTATCTGACATTGGTGTTTTGCAGGATACTCCGACATGTCTTCGCACGGACAGCCAGTCAGCCTTGGCCATCACCAAGAATCCAGTATTCCACGCTCGGACGAAGCACATCGAGATCCAGTACCACTTCATCCGCGAGAAGCTCATATCTCAAGAGATTGCTCTGGAGCAGTGTACCTCTCAGGAGAACCTGGCAGACATGTTCACGAAGGCTTTACCTCCAGTACCACTTCAATGCTTAGTGGACCTCTGCAACATTCAGCCGCTCCAAAATGGAGTTGTAGAGGGAGTGTTGATGACATGATTGCTCCTACTTCATCTACATTTGTATCAGCATGAGTGCATCTCCATTTTGTATCCAGGAGGCACTCCATTTCTAGTCTATTTCCATTTTATATTGTATTTCCTTTGTATTTGGGTACCTTTCCATGTGCTTCTACCAGTTGTATTCATTCTCCTTTCAGGAGACTTATCCCACATATGATGTACTTTTGAGAGCCCCTCCCAAATCTATATAAGGAGGGCCTCTCCCCTCATTTGTACTGGGTTAGAAGCTTGAGGAGCCTACTCCATGCTCTTGGCAAGCTCATTTCTAATTCACATGAGTTTACCCATTTCATGGTCTACTCATTTTGTGTCTCACACATTCTTTGTTTTGTGAGAGTACTTTACTTTTCATTTTGCTTCCGCGTGCGTACTCTCTACACTTGGGACATCAAAGTGAGCACCAAGATACTCTTGCAGTTAGGAGCGTACGTGAACCGACACTCAAAATCAAGGCAAGGACTATTCTTGGACTAAGCAACTGTAAGCAAGACTAAGCAAGGTGAGCATAGTCTAAGTGAGGCAAGAGAGAGAAGTGCAAGAGACACACAGTGTGCCACACAGAGAAATGAAGTGCAAGGTGTGCATGAAGAGTGACCAAGGAAGTCTGCAGAGAAGTGCTAAGCTATTCACCCCATGGATCCCAAGGTCTCATTAAAGCTGTGTGCATGCTGGCAGAAGGTGTCCAACCCTCCCCCTTATTGGAAGCTTGGTGCAAGGTGTGCACAAGTGCAGGCTTGGAGAAGGTGGAGGTCTAGTGCAGAGAAGGCCAACAGCAACAAGACCCTTGGGTATTTGGTATTTCGTGATTGAGCACTCTGTGGGATTTTGCACAGAAGCATTGGGTTGTATTATTGGATTGTATTATTGGATTGTATTGTGCATCACCATTGTATTTGTCTTTTTATAATCAATCAAGAGAGGCTTCCAGTGTATATCTTTCTTCTTGTCTTTCCCTTTTCTCCTACAAACACTCAAATCCCTTCTTGTCCAAGAATCCCCCCAACAAAATTTGGCACGCCTGGTGGGACTCCAAGGAGATTTGAGCATAGGAGAAGACAACAAAGTGTAGAAGAGATCAAGTGCTGATAGTGCCACAGTGCTACTTCATTGGATCAAGAGGTAAATTTTCATATTAATTCTCTTAGTCTAAGAGGACTATGAACAACTCATGACCGCAACCTGGTCCCAAACATTGAGGGCCACCTGCAAGCAAACAAGAAGGAAGGCTGTTAGAAGATCCTCCAGTCCACTTTCGTCAACCTCATCAGTAAAGAGCATGACAGGATAGGTAGACTTGGAAACCCTACTATCAAGATTAAATATAAAATTTCCTTCTTTCAAAGGCTTAGCTCAGGAAGATCCCGATGAGCATATTAGAAGGTTTTTAGCACTATGCAAAGCTAGAGGCTTAATGGGAAGAGAGGATGCCTTTTTGATACTCTTCCCTGCCACATTAGAAGGGTTAGCAGATAAATGGTTCAGCCAATTTGCTGAGAACCATTTTACAACTTGGGACTTAATGAAAGATGCATTCAGGACTCAATTTCAGCATGGAAATACTACAAAGATGATCATAGAGGAACTAAAAAATTTGAGATTGGGTCCAGGTGAAAAGTTCCCAGAGTTTGTGACTAGGGCCAAGGCACTAATGGCTAAATTGCCAGATCCACCACATGATTTTTTTGTTAAGAAATGGTTAGCTAAGTCACTTCCAGTGACCGCCCAATGTAAAATCAAGGAATTAGTGTTGCCCATAGCCTCCATAGAGGAGTTCATCAACACAGCTACATGGCTGGAGCGGATAAGGTAACAGTATGGAGCCATTTCTTCTCAACCACCCTATTCTACAGAAATCGAGGATCCAGTAATCCAGCTAAGGAAAGAGCTGGAGGGCTTAAAAAGGAATAAGCCCCACAAAGAGGAGGAGAATGATGTTACTCAATTTAGGAGGGAGATTGAGGCATTAAAGCTCCAAAAGGAGGAGGAAGCCCAAGTAGAGGAATCGGCTCAACTGCGACAGGAGTTGCTTGAACTCAAAGGGGGTGGCATCAAGAGTGGACTTTGGTGTACCATGTGTAGCAAGCAAGGACATATAGTAAGTGAATGTCCTCTGTTAAGTGTGACTTGCCAACTATGCAGGAAAGCTGGTCATGAGGCCGAGGAATGCCAATCAAGAGGAATGCCTGTAACAACATATTGGCAAGGAGGCCAATTATTTGTTTCAGATGTGGAGAATATGGGCATTATAAAAGTAGGTGCACTCTACCAGAAAATGCCCCTCCTTGCAGGAACTGCCCAGAGGCTAGAGACCACTATACTAATTGTTGTCCCAAGAACCAGGCATCTTCATCTGGGCCCCACATTCAAATGATTTCTGTGTGCAAAGAAGAAATTGTAGATCAAGCCACGGTGCCATCACCATCTACCAAGGTGGTGCAGTTAGAAGAAATTGAATATTTTATAATGCAGACAAGAAACAAGGGGAAGGCTCAAGTGGAAATAGGTCAAGAATCAATGATTAATGGATTGAACAAAGACAAGGTTGCATATGAAGACAAAGCCACCACATGTACAGATACAAGGCAAAAAGAAATTCTCATAGGTACTAGTGATGCCATTGGACCTGCACTCTAGAGGGCTCAGGAGGAGTTTGATAAGTCAAATGGAGCCCATGCTCTTAAGGAATCAGAAGCTTCCGGACTACTCAAGTCCATGAAAAAGGAGGTCAGTATTTTTGATTTAATAAAGATGGATGGGAAGTTTCGGTCAGAACTCTAGTAGAGAATTGATGAAATGTCCACAACAAGTTTAGTGGAAAAGGCTGCTATTATGCCTAAAGATAAAGGTGTAGGGGAAGCACCCCTCACAAATTATAAGAGCCCTCGGCTAACAGTCTCTATGAAAGGTCATGAGTTTCAAGGAGTTATTGTGGATGGTGGTTCTGGCATTAACTTGATGCTTGAATATACCATGAAAAAGATTGGACTATACCCTTCAAGACCTGCCAACTTCACTGTAACACTGGTAGAACAAAGCATAGTAAAGACTATGGGAGTGGTCCCTGGAGTCCCAGTCAAGATACAAGGTTCCATCTTTAACTTGGACTTTGTTGCTTTAAGGCTGCCACAGGTAGAAGAAAGTTTCCCCCTGTTAATTGGGAGACCTTGGTTAAGGCATGCCAATGTGTTGCATGACTGGGGCAAGGACACAATGTGGGTAAAGCAAGAGGGAAAAGAGTTGCAACAGATAATTTTAGGAGAAGGACCAGACAATCAAAGACATACCAGCATGATGCAGACAATTGGTATCTGTATAGAAGAACAATTGTTGGACAACCCAGAAGCAGATCTATTTGAAGGAGCCAATTTATATGAAGATGAAAACATGTTGGCTTGGCTCCATGCAGAAGACCCATCTTCTTGCTATGGATTTTTTCAAAACTCAAGTAGAGAGGAAGCATATGAAGAAAAAGAGGACATCATTCAGGTTACTGACTCGAGTGAGACAGTCTCAGTCAAAGGCCATATAAGAGAGAACAAAAGAAAAGCCCTTAAGTGCAACATTGATGAAGCTACTTCAAATCATATGTCAATGGCCACTTTTTTATGGACACTGGTATGGATATCATTTGTTATGTCAATTTTTATGATGGTAAGTGCAGGGCTTTACAAGGATGTGGAAGTAGTACCTGCAAGTCTTTGGAAACAGAGGGTTCCATTTGATGAAGAAGCTGGAATAGCGAAAAATAAATTTTGCAGATTAAGCTATAAAGTTGCTGACACAAAGATTCAAAAGTTGTAGTATGGAGGAGACAATATTTTATTGAAGGATTTAGGGTACCCCTATCAGATGACCAGTGTGCCCAACAAGAAGACAAAACCAATGAAGTGCAGTACAATTGGAGATTACGGAGGAGTTTTTCTGAGTCAACATATCAAGGCCCAAGGCCTATCATCAACAAAAGTGAAGATTTATGGATCACCTGGAACGTGCAAAATTTGTTTAGGTTGTACATAGCCTTCTCATGACATTTTTGCTTAAGTTTTAGTAGTTTTTATCCTTTCTTCTTGCTTGTTCTTTGAGTTTTTAGAAAATTTAGCAACCAATGGATAGCCTTTGCATAAGTACAATTTTTGGAAATATTTGGGATTTTTTCAAGCATTTTCTAGAAATTTTCAAGCATTTCTTAGAATTTTTCTAACATTTTTTTATCCTTTTCAAATGTCATTTTCTTACCAAATTGGAGGAATAAAGCAAGCTCTCTGTGGTTTAGAGGGAGGAAATTGGCATATACCTGTAGGAAATTTATTGAGGATTTCTTCAGAATTTTTTTGGTTTTTTTGGGTTTTTTTTATTTTTTATGTAATTTTCTTTAATTTTGGATATTTTCACCAAAAAAAAGCGGCCCCAAGGGATTTTTTCGAGAAAAAGAAAACCTCCCTTGCATTTTTTTCGGAAAAAAAAAGTTTCCCCCCCTCTCTCTCTCTCTCCCCCCCCTCGACCCTTTTTTTTATTTTTTTAAAATTATTGGTTATTTTTCTTTTTTAATTATTTATTATTTATTTATTTTAATTCTATTTTCTTTATTTTAATTTTATTTTCTATTTTTTAATTTTTTATTATTTTGAGCTTCCAGACCGTGCGCGTTATTAAAAAAAAAAAAAAAAAAGAAAAGAAGAAAAAGGAAAACATTTCTTTTTTTTTAATTTTTTAAATATATATATTTTTTTAATTTTCACGGTTCCAACATTTTGGCTTTGGATCGTGCCTTGGATGGCCATTTTTTTCAAAAATAACGTCATTTTCATGTATTTTGGCACCTCTGGATTCATTTTTTCCCTTATTTTTTCCTAAATCCCAAGTTTTCTATGCCTTTTGGTCAAAACCCACATATTTTGAACACATTTTTCACATGTTTTTAATTAACCACATGGTCCTCATGGTCTATTCTCTCTTTCTTTTATCATATGTTTCACCATTTCCCATATGCATACTCTATAGCTATGCTGTTTGTTCATTTCGGCCCTCTCAAGACCCCATAATCCTACTCCCTCACCCTCCCTTTACCCTTCTGCCCAACCACATCCTTACCCCTCCCTGCCCTATCCATCTCAGCCCCTCAGCCCTCCCTTCCCCCTCCTTTCTACCCTCCCATTGACCTCCTTTGCTTTTACATGCAAAAATTCCAATTATGGGTTCTTCTCTAGTTCTTGTTCTCTCATGTTTTGGGTGGACTTGGTAGCTGCTCAGGTGTCCTTTCGAAGATCTTGCAACACAAGAATCATGGTGTCATATATGCTCAGAGATTTGGCTGTAGCTCTCCGGGATGGAGAGCACATTAGGTGGTGGGCAACTGTTGAGCTCATAAAAGTCAGATTGGTCAAAGTCAACTACAATCAAAGTCAACTATAGTCAAATTCAAAAGGTCAAAGTCAAAGAAGTCAAAGTCAACAAGTTCAAGGTCAAAGGTCAACATAGGTGAAGTCAAAGTGTTCAAAGTTCAGGTATCAAAGTGCACAGGTAGTGCGCAATTAACTGGTTCACAAAGGGTAAATTGGAGAAAGTTGGTTGTAGGTTCCAGAGGTATTTCTCTAATTTCCTTAAGGTTCAAAAGTGTTTTTAAAGTGTTTTGGAAGGTTCAGGTGAACCCTCCCTTATGTGCACAAGTGAAGACTCGAAAGACAAAATGTGAAGGTATGTGAAGTGGCAGCGTACGCAGAACTGAAACTATGGCCCCCAATTAAAATTTTTGTTTTAGTCTAAAGTCACTACATGACAAAACACGGATTCGTTGGCTGCCCACTTGTGGAGACAATCTTGGGACATCAAAGTGAGCACCAAGATACTCTTGCAGTTAGGATCGTACGTGAACCGACACTCAAAATCAAGGCAAGGACTATTCTTGGACTAAGCAAGTGTAAGCAAGACTAAGCAAGGTGAGCATAGTCTAAGTGAGGCAAGAGAGAAGTCCAAGAGACACACAGTGTGCCACACAAAGAAGTGAAGTGCAAGGTGTGCATGAAGAGTGACCAAGGAAGTGTGCAGAGAAGTGCTAAGCTATTCATCCCAAGGATCCCAAGTCTCATTGAAGCTTTGTGCGTGCTGACAGAAGGTGTCCAACCCTCCCCTTTATTGGAAGCTTGCTGCAAGGTGTGCACAAGTGCAGGCTTGGAGAAGGTGGAGGTCTGGTGCAGAGAAGGCCGACAACTACAAGAACCTTGGGTATTTGGTATTTTGTGATTGAGCACTCTGTGGGATTTTGCACCGAAGCATTGGGTTGTATTATTGGATTGTATTGTGCATCACCATTGTATTTGTCTTCTTATAATCAATCGACAGAGGGTTCCAGTGTGTATCTTTGTTCCTGTCTTTCCCTTTTCTCCTACAAACACTCAAATCCCTTCTTGTCCAAGAATCCCCCCAACAAAATTTCGCACGCCCGGTTGGACTCCAAGGAGATTTGAGCATAGGAGAAGACAACAAACTGTAAAGAGATCAAGTGCCGACAGTGTTGCAGTGCTACTTCATTGGATCAAGAGGTAAATTTTCATATTAATTCTCTTAGTCTAAGAGGACTATGAACAACTCATGACTGCAACCCGATCCCAAACATTGAGGGTCACCTGCAAGCAAACAAGAAGCAAGGCTGTTAGAAGATCCTCCAGTCCACTTTTGTCAACCTCATCAGTAAAGAGCATGGCAGGACAGGTAGACTTGGAAACCCTACTATCAAGATTAAATATAAAATTTCCTTCTTTCAAAGGTTTAGCTCAGGAAGATCCCAATGAGCATATTAGAAGATTTTTAGCACTATGTAAAACTAGAGGCTTAATGGGAAGAGAGGATGCCTTTTTGATACTCTTCCCTGCCACATTAGAAGGATTAGCCGATAAATGGTTCAACCAATTTTCTGAGAACCATTTTACAACTTGGGACTTAATGAAAGATGCATTCAGGACTCAATTTCAGCATGGAAATACTACAGAGATCATCATAGAGGAACTAGAAAATTCGAGATTGGGTCCAGGTGAAAAGTTCCCAGAGTTTGTGACTAGGGCCAAGGCACTAATGGCTAAATTGCCAAATCCACCACATGATTTTTTTGTTAACAAATGGTTAGCTAAGCTACTTCCAGTGACCACCCAATGTAAAATCAAGGGATTAGTTTTGCCCACAGCCTCCATAGAGGAGTTCATCAACACAGCTACACGGCTGGAGTAGATAAGGTAACAGTATGGAGCCATTTCTTCTCAACCACCCTATTCTACAAAAATGGAGGATCCAATAATCCAGTTAAGGAAAGAGCTAGAGGGCTTAAAAAGGAATAAGCCTCACAAAGAGGAGGAGAATGCTGTTACTCAGTTGAGGAGGGAGATTGAGGCATTAAAGCTCCAAAAGGAGGAGGAAGCCCACAGAGGAATGGGCTCAACTACGATAGGAGTTGCTGGAACTCAAAGGGGGTGGCATCAAGAGTGGACATTGGTATACCATGTGCAGCAAGCAAGGTCATATAGTAAGTGAATGTCCTCTGTTAAGTGTGACTTGCCAACTATGCAGGAAAGCTGGTCATGAGGCCCAGGAATCCCAATCAAGAGGAATGCGTGCAACAACATATTGGCAAGGAGGCCAATTATTTGTTTCAAATGTGCAGAATATGGACATTATCAAAGTAGGTGCACTCTACCAGAAAATGCCCCTCCTTGCAAGAACTGCCCAGAGGCGAGAGACCACTATACTAATTGTTGTCCCAAGAACCAAGCATCTTCATCTAGGCCCCACATTCAAATGATTTCTGTGTGCAAAGAAGAAATGGTAGATCAAGCCAATGTGCCATCACCATCTACCAAGGTGGTGCACTTAGAAGAAATTGAATCTTTTACAGTGCAAACAAGAAGCAAGGGGAAGGCTCAAGTGGAAATAGGTCAAGAATCAATGATTAATGGATTGAACAAAGACAAGGTTACATCTGAAGACAAAGCCCCCACATGTGCAGATACAAGGCAAAAAGAAATTCTCATAGGTACCAGTGATGCCATTGGACATGCATTAAAGAGGGCTCATGAGGAGTTTGATAAGTCAAATGGAGCCCATGCTCTTAAGGAATCAGAAGCTTTCGGACTACTCAAGTCCATGAAAAAGGAGGTCAGTATTTTTTATTTAATAAAGATGGATGGGAAGTTTAGGTCAGAACTCTTGCAGATAATTGATGAAATGTCCACAACAAGTTTAGTGGCAAAGGCTGCTATTATGCCTAAAGATAAAGGTGTAGGGGAAGCACCCCTCACAGATTATAAGAGCCCTTGGCTAACAGTCTCTATGAAAGGTCATGAGTTTCAAGGAGTTATTGTGGATGGTGGTTCTGGCATTACATTCATGCTTGAATATACCATGAAAAAGATTGGACTATACCCTTCAATACCTTCCAACTTCACTGTAACAATGGTAGACCAAAGCATAGTAAAGCCTATGGGAGTGGTCCCTGGAGTCCTAGTCAATATACAAGGTACCATCTTTAACTTGGAGTTTGTTGTTTTAAGGCTGCCACAGGTAGAAGGAAGTTTCCCCTTGTTAATTAGGAGACCTTGGTTAAGGCATGCCAATGTGCTGCATGACTGGGGCAAGGACACAATGTGGGTAAAGCAAGAGGGAAAAGAGTTGCAACATATAATTTTAGAAGAAGGACCGGACAATCAAAGACATACCATCATGATGCAGACAATTGGTATCTGTATAGAAGAAGAATTGTTGGACAACCCAGAAGAAGATCTATTTGAAGGAGCCAATTTATATGAAGATGAAAACATGTTGGCTTGGCTCCATGCAGAAGACCCATCTTCTTGCTATGGAATTTTTCCAAACTCAAGTAGGGAGGAAGCATATTAAGAAAAAGAGGACATCATTCAGGTTACTGACTCGAGTGAGACAGTCTCACTCAAAGGCCATATAAGAAAGAAGAAAAGAAAAGCCCTTAAGTGCAGCAGTGATGAAGCTACTTCAAATCATATGTCAATGGCCACTTTTTTATGGACACTGGTATGGATATCATTTGTTTTGTCAATTTTTGTGATGGTAAGTGCAAGGCTTTACAAGGATGTGGAAGGAGTACCTACAAGTCTTTGGAAAGAAGGTGGAATAGTGAAAAATAAATTTTGCAGATTAAGCTATAAAGTTGCTGACACAAAGATTCAAAAGTTGCAGTATGGAGGAGACAATATTTTACTGAAGGATTTAGGGTACCCCTATCAGATGACTAGTATGCCCAACAAGAAGACAAAACCAATGAAGTGCAGTACAATTGGAGATTATGGAGGAGTTTTTCTGAGTCAACATATCAAGGCTCAAGGCCTATCATCAACAAAAGTGAAGATTTATGGATCACCTGGAATGTGCAAAATTTGTTCAGGTTGTACATAGCCTTCTCATGACATTTTTGCTTAAGTTCTAGTAGTTTTTATCCTTTCTTCTTGCTTGTTCTTTGAGTTTTTAGAAAATTTAATAACCATTGGAAAGCCTTTGCATAAGTACAATTTGTTTAGAATTTTTAAAGCATTTTTTAGAATTTTTCTAGCATTTTTTTATCCTTTTCAAATGTCATTTTCTTACCAAATTGGAGGAATAAAGGAAGCTCTCTGTAGTTTTGAGGGAGGAAATTGGCATAGACCTGTAGGAAATTTGTTGAGGATTTCTTAAGATTTTTTTGGATTTTTTGGGTTTTTTTGGATTTTTTCTGTAATTTTCTTTAATTTTGGATATTTTCACCAAAAAAAAGGGGCCCCAAGGGATTTTTTCGAGAAAAAAAAAACCTCCCCTGTGTTTTTTTTTGGAAAAAAATTATCTCCCCCCCCCCTCTCTTTCTCCCTCCCCTCGATCCTTTTTTTTATTTTTTTAAAAAGTTATTGGTTATTTTTCTTTTTTAATTATTTATTATTTATTTATTTTAATTCTATTTTCTTTATTTTAATTTTATTTTTTATTTTTTTATTATTTTGAGCTTCCTAATCTTGCGCGTTATAAAAAATAAAATAAAATAAACTAAAATTTAAAAAAAGGAAAGAAGAAAAAGGAAAACATTTCTTTTTTTTTTAAATATATATATTTTTTTAATTTTCACGGTTCCAACCTTTTGGCTTTGGATCGTGCCTCAGATGGGCATTTTTTTCAAAACTGAGGTCATTTTCATGTATTTCCTCTGGATTCATTTGTTGCCTTAATTTTTCCAAAATCCCAAGTTTTCTCTGCCTTTTGGTCAAAACCCACATGTTTTGAGCACATTTTTCACATGTTTTTAATTAACCACATGGTCCTCATGGTCTATTCTCACTTTGTTTTATCATATGTTTCACCGTTTCCCATATGCACCCTCTGTAGCTATGCTGTTTGTTCATTTCGGCCCTCTCAAGACCCCATAATCATACTCCCTCACCCTCCCTTTACCCTTTTGCCCAGCCACATCCTTACCCCTCCCTGTCCTATCCATCTTAGTCCCTCAGCCCTCCCTTCCCCCTCCTTTCTACCCTTCCATTGACCTCTTTTGCTTTTACATGCAAAAATTCCAATTGTGGGTTCTTCTCTAGTGCTTGTTCTCTCTTGTTTCTAGTGGACTTGGTAGCTGCTCAGGTGTCCTTTCGAAGATCTTGCAGCACACGAATCATGGTGTCATATCGTCTCAGAGATTTGGTTGTAGCTCTCCGAGACGGAGAGCACATTAGGTGGTGGGCAACTGTTGAGCCCATAAAAGTCAAATTGGTCAAAGTCAAGTGCAATCAAAGTCAACTATAGTCAAAGTCAAAAGGTCAAAGTCAAAGCGATCAAAGTCAACAAGTTCAAGGTCAACATAGGTGAAGTCAAAGTGTTCAAAGTTCAGGTATCAAAGTGCACAGGTAGTGCACAATTAATTGGTTCACAAAGGGTAAATTGGAGAAAGTTGGTGTTGGAGATAGACGTCTGCGGAAGCATGCAAACAACACAAGGAGGAAGAAGAAGCTTGGAGCACAAACACACAATACTGAATGTATTACTAGAGAATGTACAAAGATAAGTAGCCCATTAGGGCAATAGGCATATATACAAGCTGGGGGAAAAAAACCTCCTAAAGAGGGAAAAAAGTGCCCCGGCGGTCCTAGAGTGTTCACACACATCACTACCTAAATATATCAACAAATCCCCCCTGGGAGTGATGCGGTGAACAAGGAGCTGGCACTCATGTATAAGGAAGTGCCAAGCTATGTGGAAATCCCTCCACAAAAGGAAGTAAGCCCAAAGCTTTGCGGAAAGCTTCAAACTTCTCCCTAGGTAGAGCCTTCGTGAAAAGGTCTGCAATGTTCTCCTGCGTGGGCACATATGCCAAGCTAATCTCCCCAGCAGAGAACCTCTCCCTGACATAGTGATAATGCACCTCAATGTGCTTAGTGCAAGCATGGAACACAGGGTTCCTCGCAACTGCCAATGCGCTCTGACTGTCAGTGAAGATGGTGGTGGCAAAAGACTGGCCAACACCCAAATCAGCCATAAGGCGTCTGAGCCACACACACTCAACAGTCGTTGTGAAAGTTGCCCTATACTCAGCCTCACAACTGGAAGTGGCCACAGAAGGCTGCTTCTTGCTCAACCAAGATATACATGAGCTACCAAGCATGAAGCAAAAACCAATGGTGGACACACGAGTGTCATAGCAACCAGCCCAATCTGAGTCAGAAAAAGCATGCAAATCTGGTGGTAGTGATCCCCCCTTGGGATAAAACAACCCAAGAAGCCGAGTACCACTCAAGTAGCGAAAGATGCGCTTAACCGCTTTCCAATGCGTGACTCCTGGGCAATGCATAAACCTGCTCATCTGTGAGACAGCAAACTGAATATCTGGCCGAGTAATGCATAAGTAAATCAAGCATCCAACAGCCTGCTGATAGAGAACAACATCAAATGCATCTCTAGCATCATGAAGACTCAATCGTAAACCTGTCTCCATAGGAGTGGCAATAGGCTTACAGTCTTCAAGGCCAAAATGCTGCAATAATGTGTCAATATATTTCGTTTGACACAAAGCCATTCCACTATCAACGTGCATAAACTGAATGCCCAAATAGTGATGCAAATGCCCCAAATCAAACATCTCAAATGAGGCATGCAAATCAGCCTTAAAATCAGCAATATGTGTCTCAATAGGACCAATGAGAAGCATGTCATCAACATAGACAACAATGATACAGACGATAGCCTTTACTTTCGGAACTGTACCCAACAAAAATACATTTTACTGCCTTATCATCCAAATTTCTGCGATGTTGTTCAGGCACTAATGCATATGCCAAACAACCAAAAACACGCAGATGAGCAACAGATGGCTTGCGGTCATGCCAAGCCTCATATGGAGTGATAGACTGCAACGCTTTAGTGGGACACCTATTCAGTACATATGTTGCACACATGACAACCTCAAGCCAGAAACTATGTGGTAAAGCCTGACTTTTGACCATGCACCTCGCCATCTCCATGAGTGACCTATTCTTTCGTTCAGCAACTCCATTCTGTTGAGGTGTATACGGCAGTGTACACTGGTGTTTTATCCCACGTTCAGCCAGAAATGCATTAAAATCTGAAGACATATATTCCCCCCCTCGATCAGAACGGAGGGTGCCCATTTTACATGCTCACAGATTTTCAGCCAAAACCAAAAACTGTTTCAAGCACATGAACACTTCGGACTTTGCTTTGAGTGGATATACCCATGCATGCCTGGAAAAATCATCAATGAAAGTCACGAAGTAAAGGTAGTTTCCAAAAGAGGGTGTCTGCATAGGACCACAGACATCACTATGTACAAGCTGCAATTTCTGCATAGCCCGAACTGAACCATCTTTTGGAAAGGAAGAACGCTGCATTTTGCCCAAAATACAGCCTTCACAAACATGTTTTCCAGGTGCCTCAAGTTTGGGCAAAGAAGACACCATTTCAGATTTCTGTAGGCGTAACAAACTAGCAAAATTCAGAGGACCAAAGCGTGCATGCCAAAGCTTTGCATCTGACATAGCCTGAGAATCATGAACTGCACATGCCGAATCATTCATAGATCTTTCATAGTCTATGAGCTTATACAGCCCACGACATAAAATGCCAGAAGCAATAATCACATAGCCATTTGAGAGATCATGGACTGTACACCTGTCATCAACGAATTTCACAACCAAGCCAATCTTGGCTAATGCAGAAACTGATAACAGGTTCTTTTTGATCCCTGGCACAAATAAAGCATCTGACAAAGTGAAAGAACTACCATCAGCAGTAGTCAGAATGATCTTACCAACTCCCATAACAGGATAAGAGGAGTTACTGGCGCATGTGACAGTATTCCCTGTAGGGGCAGGCTCGAGTGAAGAGAAGAAACTGCGCTGCGAGGTAATATGTTTGGTCGCCCCACTGTCAAAGTACCAAACATCTGAGTCTACTGCAGACATGCACTGATCATGAGAAGATGGGTCAAAATTGCAGACAGTAGTAAACGCCCATTCTTCTTCCTGCACAAGATTTGCAGACTCTGTTTTTGGTGTAGAGGCCTCTGCAACAACCATTCCAACCTCTTTCTTCTTTGCCTCTTTAGCAGCCAGTTTTGGACAGTTCTTTATAATATGATCATTTCCTTTACAGTACTTGCAGAACAATTTCTGCTTTTCTGATTTCTTCTCATGTTTATTCTGGTTCTTCGATTGTGAAGCATTTGCAGATTTCTGCTTACTAGTAGAAGAGCTCCATTTTCCTTTGCCCTTCTGACTAGCCAGGAAAGCTTGATCTGCAACACGCATAATGGACCTGTTCTGCCTGGATTGATCTTCCTGCAACAGAACAAAGACTAATTCCTCAAATGACAAGTCATTCGGATTGCCTTTCATCATCAACCGAAGAGTAGAGGCAAAACTCTGATATGAATCAGGAAGACCATTCAGAACGGTCTGCACAAGTGAGCTATCTGGTATAACCTCATCAGTAGAAATCAATTGTTCCTTCAGGTCTTTGATCTTTGTAAGCAAACTGTCCATAGAATCACCTTCATTCATGTGCTCACTCTCCAACTGTTTTCGGAGGTAAGCAACACGAGCCTCATTCCTAACCTGGTACAAAGTGGTAAGTGTCTCCCAAGCATCCTTTACTGTTCTAGAAGAGTGAATGTGAGGAATAATGACACGTTTGACAGACAAAGCTATCAATGCATGTGCCTGGGCATCTGCCATCCCAACGAATCTGCTCTGCAGTAGGTGCAACAGAAACAGCAGCAGGAATAGGAATTTGTGGAATATCATCTTCACCATCTTCATCAGCTCCAACACCTGTATTTGCAGTACCTATCGTTACAGGTGTAACAGGACGTCTTTCAACACCCTGCACAATGTTCCACAATCCTTTTGCAACCAGTACATGTCGCATCATATAAGCCCATAATGGGTAGTTGGTACCATCCAACTTATCCTCAACAGCCAACATACGGAATACATCACTGCTTTCAGCCATGGCCGGTGACTAAAATACCTTGATGTAGAAAATTGACTGTATCTCAAAAAGTTGAACGGAACTGCCCAGACGAGTTTTGCTAGACCTTTAGCAAACTTCGAGACGCTTAAACTGGCGAACAGAAAGTGGTATATACCTTTGGAACATAAGGACGAAATAGCCTGCACAAGCGCTGCAATAGTGCATTTGGAGGCCGAAACGAGCTCAGATCACGATTTCGGCACCATAGAGCGAAGATGTTTTGATATCGGAAACACCCTGAGTATGCTTACCAAATTTCGTGTGAATCTGAGACTGCAAACGGAGGAGTGTCTACGGCGCCCTAGAAGAAGCGACGACCTGCTCTGATACCAATTGTTGGAGATAGACGTCTGCGGAAGCACGCAAACAACACAAGGAGGAAGAAGAAGCTTGGAGCACAAACACACAATACTGAATGTATTACTAGAGAATGTACAAAGATAAGTAGCCCATTAGGGCAATAGGCGTATATACAAGCCGGGGGAAAAAAACCTCCTAAAGAGGGAAAAAAGTGCCTCGGTGGTCCTAGAGTGTTCACACACATCACTACCTAAATACATCAACAATTGGTTGCAGGTTGCAGAGGTATTTCTCTAATTTCCCTAAGGTTCAAAAGTGTTTTTAAAGTATTTTGGAAGGTTCAGGTGAACCCTCCCTTATGTGCACAAGTGAAGAATTAAAAGACAAAATGTGAAGGTAAGTGAAACGGCAGCGTACGTAGAAGTGAAACTATGGCCCCCAATTAAAATTTTTGTTTTAGTCTAAAGTCACTACAGGACAAAACAGGGATTCATTGGCTGCCCACTTGTGGAGACAATCTTGGGACATCAAAGTGAGCACCAAGATACTCTTGCAGTTAGGAGCGTACGTGAACCGACACTCAAAATCAAGGCAAGGACTATTCTTGGACTAAGCAAGTGTAAGCAAGACTAAGCAAGGTGATCATAGTCTAAGTGAGGCAAGAGAGAGAAGTCCAAGAGACACACAGTGTGCCACGCAGAGAAGTGAAGTGCAAGGTGTGCATGAAGAGTGACCAAGGAAGTGTGCAGGGAAGTGCTAAGCTATTCACCCCAAGGATCCCAAGGTCTCATTGAAGCTGTGCGCATGCCGACAGAAGGTGTCCAACCCTCCCCCTTATTGGAAGCTTGCTGCAAGGTGTGCACAAGTGCAGGCTTGGAGAAGGTGGAGGTCTGGCGCAAAGAAGGTCGGCAGCAACAAGACCCTTGGGTATTTGGTATTTTGTGATTGAGCACTCTGTGGGATTTTGCACATAAGCATTGGGTTGTATTATTCTATTGTATTGTGCATCACCATTGTATTTTTCTTCTTATAATCAATCGACAGAGGCTTCCAGTGTGTATCTTTCTTCTTGTCTTTCCCTTTTCTCCTACAAACACTCAAATCCCTTCTTGTCGAAGAATCCCCCAACACAAGGTGATATGTTTGGTTGCCCCACTATCAAAATACCCTTTTGCAACTAATTTTGGACAACTCTTTATGACATGATCATATCCCTTACAATATTTGCAAAACTGTTTGTGCTTTTCTGTTTTCTTCTTGTCTTTTTCTTCCTTCTTCAACTATGTAGCATTACTAGATTTATGCCTATTGGTAGGTGAGCTCCATTTACCCTTTTGACTAGCTAGGGAAGCTTGATCTACAACATGCATAATGGATTTGTTGTGCCTAGACTAATCCTCCTACAATAAAAGAGAGACTAACTCCTCAAATGTTAAGGCTTTTGGATTGCCTTTCATAATCAATTGACAAAGTAGAAGCAAAACTCCGATATGAATCTTGAAGAACGTTTAGAACGATCTACACAAGCGAACTATTTGGAAAGACTTCATCAATAGAAATCAGCTCCTTCAAATCTTTGACCTTTGTCAAAAAATTGTCCATGAAATCTCCTTCATTTATGTGCTCACTCTCAAATTGTTTTTAGAGGTAAGCAACATGAGCCTCATTTCTTGCCCGATATAAGGTTGTAAGTGTATCCCAAGCATCCACCCTTTGCAATCTTGCAAGAGCGAATGTGAGGGATAATGGCACGTTTGATAGAAAAAGCTATCAATGCATGTGCTTGAGCATCTCTGCCATCCCATCAAAGTTGCTCTATAGTAGGTGTTGTAGGAACTGAAGCACAAACAAGAACTCGAAGATCATCACCTTGAACACCATCTGCATCACCTTCAATAACTATATTTGTAGGTGTAGTAGGACATTTTTCAACACCCTGTGCAACATTTCATAGTCCTTTTGCTACTAGTACATGTCGCAACATATATGCCCATAATGGGTAATTATTACCATCTAATATATCCTCTATACCCAGCATATAGAATACATCATTCCTTTCAGCCATGGCCACTGACTAAAATTCCATGATGTAGAAAAATGATATTATCTCGAAAAGTTGAACAAAACTATCCTATCAAGCTCTGCTAAGCTTGTAGCAAACTTTGAGGCACTTGTACTAGCGAACCAAGACTTGTATATATGTTTGGCACAAAAGGACAAAATTGTTTGCACAAGCACTATGATAGTGTGCTTAGAAGCCAACACGAGCTCATATCAAAATTTTGACACCACATAGCAAAGTTGTTGTGAACTCCTAATCATCTTAAGTATGCTCACTAATTTTCATGCGATTTTGAGACTATGATGTTGATATATTTAGCTAGTGATGGCGTGAACATACTAGGACCGTCGGGGCACCTTTTTTCCCTCTTTAGGGGTTTTTTTTTGTTGATATATTTAGGTAGTGATGTGTGTGAACACACTAGGACCGTCGGGGCACTTTTTTCCCTCTTTAGGAGGTTTTTTTCCCTCGGCTTGTAGATATGCCTATTGCCCTAATGGGCTACTTATCTTTGTACATTCTCTAGTAACACATTCAGTATTGTGTGTTGTGCTCCAAGCTTCTTCTTCTTCCTTGTGCTTTTCGCGTGCTTCCGCAGAAGTCTAACTCCAACAATTGGTATCAGAGCAGGTCGTCGCTTCATCTAGGGTGCCATCGACACTCCTCCGTTTGCAGTCTCAGAATCGTACGAATTTCAGTGAGCATACTCAAGGTGTTTCCGAGATCAAAACAGCTTTGCTATGTGGTGCCGAAATCGCGATCTGAGCTCGTTTCGACCTCCGAACGCACTATCGCAGCGCTTGTGCAGGCTATTTTGTCTTTTTGTGCCAAAGGTATATACCAGTTTCTGTTCGCCAGTTTAAGCGTCTCAAAGTCTGCTACACGTCTAGCAAAACTCGTCTGGGCAATTCTGTTCAACTTTTTGAGATACAGTCAATTTTCTGCATCAAGGTATTTTAGTCACCGGCCATGGCTGAAAGCAATGATGTATTCCGTATATTGGCTGTTGAGGATAAGTTGGATGGTACCAACTACCCATTATGGGCTTATATGATGCGACATGTATTGGTTGCAAAAGGATTATGGAACATTGTGTAGGGTGTTGAAAGATGTCCTGTTACACCTGTAACAACAGGTACTACGAATACAGGTGCAGGTGCTGGAGCTGATGAAGATGATGTCGAAGATGATATTGTGCAGATTCCTGTTCGTGCTGCTGTTTTTGCTGCACCTACTGCAGTGCAGAATCGTTGGGATGGCAGAGATGCCTAGGCACATGCATTGATAGCTTTGTCTGTCAAACGTGCCATGATTCCTGACATTCGCTCTTGTAGAACAGCTAGGGATGCTTGGGATACACTTACCACATTGTACCAAGCTAGGAATGAGGCTTGTGTTGCTTACCTCCGAAAACAGTTGGAGAGTGAGCACATGAATGAAGGTGATTCTATGGACAGTTTCCTAACGAAGATCAAAGATTTGAAGGAACAGTTGATTTCTGTTGATGAGGTTATACCAGATAGCTCACTTGTGCAGACCATTTTGAATGGTCTTCCTGATTCATACCAGAGTTTTGCTTCTACTCTTCGGTTGATGATGAAAGGCAATCAGAATGCCTTATCATTTGAGGAGTTAGTTTATGTTCTGTTGCAGGAAGATCAGTCCAAACAGAACAGGTCCATTATGCATGTTGCAGATCAAGCTTTCCTGGCTAGTCAGAAGGGCAAAGGAAAATGGAGCTCTTCTACTAGTAAGCAGAAATCTGCAAATGCTGCACATTCGAAGAACCAGGATAAAGATGAGAAGAAATTAGAAAAGCAGAAATTGTTTTGCAAGCACTGTCAAGGGAATGATCATATCATAAAGAACTGTCTAAAACTGGCTGCAAAAGAGGCAAAGAAAAAGGAGGCTGGAATGGTTATTGCAAAAGCCTCTACACCAAAAACAGAGTCTGCTAATCTTGTGCAGGAAGAAGAATGGGCGTTTACTACTGTTTGCAGTTTTGACCCATCTTCTCATGAGCAGTGCATGTCTGCAGTGGAATCAGATGTTTGGTACTTTTAGAGTGGGGCGACCAAACATATTACCTCGTAGCGCAATTTCTTCTCTTCATTTGAGCCTGCCCCTACAGGGAATACTGTCACATGCGCCAACAACTCCTCTTATCCTGTTATGGGAGTTGGTAAGATCATTCTGACTACTGCTGATGGTAGTTCTTTCACCTTGTCAGATGCTTTATTTGTGTAAGGGATCAAGAAGAATCTGTTATCAGTTTTTGCATTAGCCAAGATTGGCTTGGTTGTGAAATTTGTTGATGACAAATGTACAGTTCATGATCTGTCAAATGGCGATGTTATTATTGCTTCTGGCATTTTATGTTGTGGGCTGTATAAGCTCATAGACTATGAAAGATCTGTGAATGATTCAGCATGTGCAGTTCATGATTCTCAAGCTATGTCAGATGTAAAGCTTTGGCATGCATGCTTTGGTCATCTGAATTTTGCTAGTTTGCTATGCCTGCAGAAATCTGATATGGTGTCTTCTTTGCCCAAGCTTGACACACCTGGAAAACATGTATGTGAAGGCTGTATTTTGGGCAAAATGTAGCGTTCCTCCTTTCCAAAAGATGGTTCAGTTCGGGCTACGCAGAAATTGCAGCTTGTACATAGTGATGTCTGTGGTCCGATGCAGACACCTTCTTTTGGAAACTATCTTTACTTCAAGACTTTCATTGATGATTTTTCCAGGCATGCATGGGTATATCCATTGAAGGCAAAGTCCGAAGTGTTTTTGTGCTTCAAACAGTTTTTGGTTTTGGCTGAAAATCTTTCAGCATGTAAAATGGGCACCCTCCATTCTGATCGAGGGGGGGAATATATGTCTTCTGATTTTAATGCATTTCTGGCTGAACGTGGGATAAAACACCAGTGTACAGTGCCATATACACCTCAACAGAATGGAGTTGCTGAACGGAAGAAGAGGTCACTCATGGAGATGGCGAGGTGTATGGTCAAGAGTCAGGCTTTACCACATAGTTTCTGGCTTGAGGCTGTCATGTGTGCAGCATATGTACTTAACAGGTGTCCCACTAAAGCGCTGTAGTCTATCACTCCATATGAGGCTTGGCATGAGCACAAGACATCTGTTGCTCATCTGCGTGTTTTTGGTTGTTTGGCATATGCATTAGTGCCTGAACAACATCGCAAAAAAATGGATGATAAGGTAGTAGAATGTATTTTTGTTGGGTACAGTTCTGAAAGTAAAGGCTATCGTCTGTATCATCCACAGACTAAACGCATTTTGGTTAGCCGTGATGTTGTTTTTGTGGAAGATGCTATTCAGCCATTGCTTTCATGTACCAAGGAGACATCTGTTTGCTCCAAAGACATGTATGATACTTTGATGCCTCTTTTTACAAGTGGACAGTCTAGTGCTGTTCCTAATGAGGAAACTTCTCAGCCTTTGCAAGTTTCATATGATGATGCAGATCATTCCATTTCTGATGCAGATTTACATGATGCACTTGTTGATGAGAGAGCTGATATTGAGCAGGCAAAAACTATGCCAAAATGGCTGGTGCAAACTTTGCGTGACAGCAAATTAGATGCACCTTTGTCATATCGTACTCGTTCAGGCTCTCATAGTGCCTCCTTTGCATCAGATTGCTATGCTATGGCTGCGTCTAGTCTCTGTGATGACCTGTTTCTTTTGATGAAGCACAAAATTCAGAAAATTCGATGGCTGCTATGCAATCTGAATATGATGCTATAATGAAGAATGGTACATGGTCTTTATGTGACTTGCCTCCTGGCAAGAAGGCCATTGGCACTAAGTGGGTATACAAGCTGAAGCGTAAACCTGATGGTACAATTGACAGGTACAAGGCTAGGCTTGTTGCAAAGGGTTATGCATAGGAAAGAGGCATTGATTTTGATGAGACCTTTGCACCTACATGCCGTATGACTACTGTTTGGAGCATTTGTGCACTTACAGCCCATCATGGTTCGAATGTACATCAGTTGGACATTAAAAGAGCATTTCTGAATGGTGACTTGCATGAAGAAGTGTATGTTTTTCAGCCCCGTGGCTTTGTGCAGAAAGGGCATGAAAACCAGGTGTGCAGGTTAAAGAAGGTATTATATGGTTTAAAGCAAGCACCACGTGCTTAGTATGAGAAGATACATGCCTATCTGGTTGCACATGGTTTTGAGAACAGTCCAATTGAATGCACCTTATATGTTAAGCGTGCTAATGATGTGCTTCTGATCATTGTTGTCTATGTTGACAACATGCTGCTCACTGGTCCTATTGAGAAGCATATTGCTGATTTCAAGGCTGATTTGCATGCCTCATTTGAGATGTCTGATTTGGGGAATTCGCATCACTATTTGGGCATTCAGTTTATGCAAGTTGATGGTGGGATGGCTTTGTGTCAAACGAAATATATTGATACATTATTGCAGCGTTCTGGCCTTGAAGACTGTAAGCCTATTGCTATTCCTATGGAGACAGGTTTACGATTGAGTCTTCATGATGCTGGAGATGCATTTGATGCTGTTCTCTATCACCAGGTTGTTGGATGCTTGATTTATTTATGCATTACTCGGCCAGATATTCAGTTTGCTGTCTCACAGATGAGCAGGTTTATGCATTGCCCAGGGGTCACGCATTGGAAGGTGGTTAAGTGCATCTTTCGCTACTTGAGTGGTACTCGGCTACTTGGGTTGTTTTATCCCAAGGGGGGATCACTACCGCCAGATTTGCATGCTTTTTCTGACTCAGATTGGGCTAGTTGCTATGACACTCGTGTGTCCACCAGTGGTTTTTGCTTCATGCTTGGTAGCTCATGTATATCTTGGTTGAGCAAGGAGAAGCCTACTGTGGCCACTTCCAGTTGTGAGGCTGAGTATAGGGTAGCTTTCACAGCGACTGTTGAGTGTGTGTGGCTCAGATGCCTTATGCCTAATTTAGGTGTTGGCCAATCTTTTGCCACCACCATCTTCACTGACAGTCTGAGAGCATTAGAAGTTGCGAGGAACCTTGTGTTCCATGCTCGCACTAAGCACATTGAGGTGCATTATCACTATGTCAGGGAGAGGTTCTCTGCTAGGGAGATCAGCTTCGCATATGTGCCCACGCAGGAGAACATAGCAGACCTTTTCACGAAGGCTCTGCCTAGGGAGAAGTTTGAAGCTTTCCGCAAAGCTTTGGGCTTACTTCCTTTTGTGGAGTGATTTCCACATAGCTTGGCACTTCCTTATACATGAGTGCCAGCTCCTTGTTCACCGCATCACTCCAAGGGGGGATTTGTTGATATATTTAGGTAGTGATGTGTGTGAACACACTAGGACCGCCAGGGCACTTTTTTCCCTCTTTAGGAGGTTTTTTTCCCTCGGCTTGTATATATGCCTATTGCCCTAATGGGCTACTTATCTTTGTACATTCTCTAGTAATACATTCAATATTGTGTGTTGTGCTCCAAGCTTGTTCTTCTTCCTTGTGCTGTTCGCGTGCTTCCGCAGAAGTCTAACTCCAATATTTTTCCCCTGGCTTGTATATATGCATATAGCCCTAATGGGTTACTTATCTTTGTACAGTATAATGGTAATACATTCAGTATTGTGTGTTGTGCTCCAAGCTTCTTCTTCTTCCTTGTGTTGTTTCCATGCTTCCATAGACATCTAGCTCCAACAATTGGTATCAGAACATGTCGCCGCTTCATCTAAGGTGTCGTCGATAGCCCTCCGGTCACAATCTCAAAATCGCACGAAATTTGGTGAGCATACTCAAGCTGATTAGGAGATCAAAAGGGCTTCGCTCTATGATGTCGAAATCGCGATCTGAGCTCGCTTCGGCCTCTGAATGCACTATCGCAATGCTTGTGTAGGCTATTTCATCTTTTTGTATCAAAGATATATACAGGTTTTGGTTCGCCAATATAAGTGTCTTAAAGTGTGCTACAAGTCTAGCAGAACTCGTCAGGGTACTTCTATTCAAATTTTTTAGGTACATTCATTTTTTGCATCAGGGTATTTTAGATAGTGGTCATGACTGAAAGTAGTGATGTATTCAATATGTTGGCTGTTGAGGATAAGTTGGACGGTACCAATTACCCATTGTGGGCTTATATGATGCGACATGTATTGGTTACAAAAGGACTGTGGAACATTGTGCATGGTGTTGAAAAACGTCCTATTATACCTGCAAATACAGGTATTGAAGTTAATGCAGATGGCAGTGAAGATGTTGATATTCTTCAGTTCGTGTTCATGTTGCGATTCCTGTTGCACCTACTGTAGACCAAATTTGTTGGGATGGAAGAGATGCTCATGCACATGCATTGATAGCTTTGTCTATCAGACATGCCATTATTCCTCACATTTGCTCTTGCAGAATAGCTAAGGATGCTTGGGATACACTTATCACATTGTACCAAGCTACAAATGAGGCTCGTGTTGCTTACCTTCAAAAATATTTGGAGTGAGCACATGAATAAAGGTGATTTTATGAACAGATTTTTGACAAAGATCAAGGATTTGAAGGAACAGTTGATTTTTGCTGATGAAGTCCTTCCTGAAAGTTCACTTGTGCAAACTGTTCTGAATGGTCTTCCCAGCTCATATAAGAGTTTTGCTTCTACTCTTCATTTGATGATGAAAGACAATCCAAATGCCTTAACATTTGAAGAGTTAGTTTCTATTCTACTGCAGGAAGATCAGTCTAGGCAGAATAGATCTATTATGCGTGTTGCAAATCAAGCTTTTCGGGCTAGTCACAAGGGCAAAGGAAAATGGAGCTCTTCTGCTAGTAAGCAGAAATCTCCTAATTCAACACAATCAAAGAAGGAAGACAAAGATGAGAAGAAATAAAAAAAAAGAGAAATTGTTTTGCAAATATTGTAAAGCAAATGATCATGTCATTAAGAGCTGTCCAAAACTGCCTTCTAAAGAGGCAAAGAAGAAAGAGGCCGGAACGATTGTTGTAGAGGCCTCTACATCGAAAATTGAGTCTACTAATATTGTGCAAGATGATAAATGGGCATTCACTACTATTTGTAGTTTTGTCCAATCTTCTCATGAGCAGTGCATGTCTACAATAGAGTCAGATGTTTGGTACTTTGATAGTGGGGCAACCAAACATATTACCTTGCACCGTAGTTTCTTCTCTTCACTCTAGCCAGCCCCTATAGGGAATACTGCCACATGCACCAACAACTCCTCTTATCCTGTCATGGGATTTGGTAAGATCATTCTGACTACTACTAATGGTAGTTCTTTCACTTTGTCGGATGCTTTATTTATGCAAGGGATCAAGAAAAATCTATTATCAGTTTCTACATTAGCCAAGATTGGCTTGGTTGTGAAATTTGTTGATGATAGATGTAAAATTCATGATCTGTCAAATGGCGACATGATTATTGCTTCTAGAATTTTATGTCGTGGGATGTATAAGCTCATAGACTATGAAAAATCTATGAATGATTCAGCATGTGTAGTACATGATTCTCAGGCTATGTCAGATGCA
This sequence comes from Ceratopteris richardii, assembly GCA_020310875.1. Classification (NCBI taxonomy): domain Eukaryota; kingdom Viridiplantae; phylum Streptophyta; class Polypodiopsida; order Polypodiales; family Pteridaceae; genus Ceratopteris; species Ceratopteris richardii. The sequence goes on along the minus strand of CM035425.1, from coordinate 127,615,885 downwards.
AAGCTTTGGCATGCATGCTTTGGTCATTTGAATTTTTCTAGTTTGCTACACCTGCAGAAATCTGAAATGGTGTCCTCTTTGCCCAAACTTGAGGCACCCCAAAAACATGTCTGCAAAGGCTATATTTTGGGCAAAATGCAGCGTTCCTCCTTTCCAGAAGATGGCTGAATTCGGGCTACTAAAAAATTGCAGCTTGTACATAATGATGTTTGTGGTCCTGTGCAGACACCTTCTTTTGGAAACTATCTTTACTTCATGACTTTCATTGATGATTTTTCCAGGCATGCATGGATATATCCACTCAAAGCAAAGTCTAAAGTTTTCATATGCTTCAAATAGTTTTTGGTTTTGGCTAAAAATATGTCAACATGTAAAATGGGCACCCTTTGTTCTGATAGAGGGGGGGGATATATGTCTTCGGACTTTAATGCATTTCTGGCTAAACATGGGATAAAGCATTAGTGTACAGTGTTGTATACACCTCAATAGAATGGAGTTGCTAAACGGAAGAACATGTCTCTGATGGAGATGGCAAGGTGTATGGTCAAGAGTCAGGCTTTACCACATGGTTTCTAGCTTGAGGTTGTCATGTGTGCAACATATGTACTTAACAGGTGTCCCACTAAAGCACTGCAGTCTATCACTCCATATGAGGCTTTGCATGGTCGCAAGCCATCTATTGCTCATCTATGCATTTTTGGTTGTCTGACATATGCATTAGTGCCTGAACAACATCGCAGGAAATTAGATGATAAAGTAGTAAAATGTATTTTTGTTGGGTACAGTTCTGAAAGCAAAGGCTATCATCTATATCATCCACATATTAAACACATTTTGGTTAGCGGTGATGTTGTTTTTGTAGAAGATGCTATTCAACCTTTACTTTCATGTACCAAGGAGACGTCTATTAGCTCCAAAGACATGCATGATACTTTGCTGTCTCTTTTTATAGGTGGACAATCTCATGCAAGTCCTAATGAAACAACTTCTCAACCATTGCATGTTTCATGTGATGATGCAGATCATTCCATTTTTGATGCAGATTTTCATGATGCACCTTGTTGATAAGAGAGCTGATATTGAGGAGGCAAAAACCATGCCAAAATAACTAGTGCAGACTTTGCATGACAACAAATTAGATGCACCTCTGTCATACCGTACTCGTTCAGGCTCTCATAGTGCCTCTTTTGCATCGAATTGCTATGCTATGGCTGCCTCTAATCTCTGTGATGACATTGAGCCTGTTTGTTTGATGAAGCACAAAATTCTGAACATTGGATGGCTGCAATGCAATCTGAATATGATGCTATCATGAAAAATGGTACCTGGTATTTATGTGACTTGCCTCTTGGCAAGAAGGATATTGGCACTAAGTGGGTATACAACCTAAAGCATAAACGTGATGGAACAATTGACATGTATAAGGCTAGGCTTGTTGCAAAGGGTTATGTGCAAGAAAGAGGCATTGATTTTGATGAAACCTTTGCTCCTACTTGTCGAATGACTATTGCTCATAGCATCTGTGCACTTGCAGCTCATCATGGTTGGAATGTACATCAGTTGGACATTAAAACAACATTTGTGAATGGTGACTTGCATGAAGAAGTGTATGTTTTTGAGCCCCATGGCTTTGTGCAGAAAGGGCATGAAAACCAGGTGTGCACATTAAAGAAGGCATTACATGGTTTAAAGCAAGCACCATGTGCTTGGTATGAAAAGATACATGCTTATCTGATTGCACATGGTTTTGAGAACAATCTAACTAAAAGCACCTTATATGTTAAGCATGCTAATGATGTGCTTCTGATCATTGTTGTTTATGTTGATGACATCCTGCTCACTGGTCCTCATGAGAAGCATATTGCTAATTTCAAGGCTGATTTGCATGCCTCATTTGAGATGTTTGATTTGGGGCATTTGCATCATTATTTGGGCATTCAGTTTATGCACGTTGATGGTGGAATGGCTTTGTGTCAAACAAAATATATTGACACGTTATTGCAACATTTTGGCCTTGAAGACTGTAAACCTATTGCCACTCCTATGGAGACAGGTTTATGATTGAGTCTTCATGATGTTGGAGATGCATTTGATGTTGTTCTCTATCAACAAGCTATTGGATGCTTGATTTACTTATGCATTACTCGGCCAGATATTCAGTTTGATGTCTCATAGATGAGCAGGTTTATGCATTGCCCAGGTGTCAAGCATTGGTAGGCGATTAAGTGCATCTTTCACTACTTGAGTGGTATCCGACTACTTTTGTTGTTTTATCCCAAGAGGGGATCACCACGACTAGATTTGCATGCTTTTTCTGACTCTAAATAGGATGGTTGCTATGACACTCGTGTGTCCACTAGTGGTTTTTTGCTTCATGCTTGGTAGCTCATGCATATCTTGGCTGAGCAAGAAGCAGCCTACTGTGGCCACTTCCAGTTGTGAGGCTGCGTATAGGGCAGCTTTCATAGCGAGTGTTGAGTGTGTGTGGCTTAGACACCTTATGGCTGATTTGGGCATTGGTTAGTCTTCTGCCACCACCATCTTCATTGATAGTCAGAGCACATTGGCAGTTGCAAGGAACCCTATGTTCCATGCTCGCACTAAGCACATTGAGGTGCATTATCATTATGTCAGAGAGAGGTTCTGTGCTGGAGAGATTAGCTTGGCATATGTGCCCACACAAGAGAACATTGCAGACCTTTTCACGAAGGCTCTGCCTAGGGAGAAGTTTGAAGCTTTTTGCAAAGCTTTGGGCTTACTTGCTTTGGTGGATTGATTCCACATAGCTTGGCACTTCCTTATACATGAGTGTCAGCTCCTTGTTCATGGCATCACTCCCAGGGGGGATTTGTTGATATATTTAGGTAGTGATGTGTGTGAACATACTAGGACCGTTGGGGCACTTTTTTTCCCTCTTTAGGAGGTTTTTTTCCCCCGGCTTGTATATATGCCTATAGCCCTAACGTGTTACTTATCTTTGTACATTCTAGTGGTAATGCATTCAATATTTTATGTTGTGCTCCAAGCTTCTTCTTCTCCCTTGTGTTGTTTGTGTGCTTCCACAGAAATCTTAACTCCAACATATGACCAGAGAGGTGTTGATGACACCCTAGATGAAGCGACGAGCTTCTTTGATACCAATTGTTGGAGTTTGAGTTCTACAAAAGCACACAAATAGTACAACAAAGAAGAAGAATCTTGCAACACAACATGACACTTAGTGTATTACCAAGTGAATATACAAAGATTAGTAATCGGTTAGGGTTATAAGCGTATATACAAGTTGGGGGAAAAAACCTTCTAATGAGGGAAAAAAGTGTCTAGGTGGTCCTAAGCATGTTCACACACATCACTATCGAAATCTATTTTTGTTTTCATCCACTCATTGTTTGCCCTCCTCATCATCTTCATATCTCCCATCTTCATGTAAATTGTTTTGATACTCTTATTTTAGTTACTCCTCTCTTGTCTTCCTTCTATCTTGTCTTCCTTCACTTGTTAATTTACCTTGAGAAGAGAGTGAGGCTAGAGGGCATGATAAAGATGTAGATTGACATAAACCATGGAGAGGGATTTAGTGGGAGCCAAACATATGAGACCATAGGGATAGAAGCAGAGGAAGATAAGTAGATACATACACACATACATTCATAGGCACACATACATCTAAACATACAAGTACACATACATACAAAAATGAGTTCACACATATATGCATACATTCATATGTACATACATATGTGCATGCATACATACATACATACATACATACATATATGCATACATACATGCATGCATGCATTCATACATACTTATGTGCATGCATGTAACATACATGAATGCATGCATGTGTTGTAGACCTACAATGCATAGCTTGTCGACATCAACCAAGATGGATCAAAATTGAATTGTCAATTTGTGTTTTTTAATCACTCGAAAAGGTCTAAGAAGATGAAAACCAATAGGACGGTGAATAAAGAGAGAAATCACATGATTTACATAAGAAAACATGCACGAAAAACAAGGAAATCGCTTAGGGAGTAGTTATGGGTGTGGGACATCCAAATCCACACTCAAGTGTCAAGGAAAAAACAAGGAGGGTGCAAAACTCAAAGAAGAACCCATGAAAGAATTTCAAGAGCTTCTATTACCAAAGTCAAGAAATGGGAGCCCATTGTTATTTATACAACTTGAATTGGTAATGTTCAAACTTTATTGTATGCCCTAGTTTATAAATAGTCCTACTAATTAAATACACCCTCTTATTGATCTTGGAAATCCTATTAAATTATACGGCTTCTTAGCCTTTACAAAATAGACCTTATTTCCTTTAGAAATACAAAATGAGGATTATTTTAGAGCTTTTCTGAAGGCAAAAACGATCTTATGATCTTGTTAGAATCTATCTAGCATAGATGTGAGAGAATGGCCTCCAACTCTCCAGCCAACCAGCTATTATATAGATTTTTGGACACACCAATGCATGTGCAATCTTCACCACTAGTTTAGCACCTATTATTAGACTCGAATTGGAGTCTACTTGTATAAGGTGTACTCACCACTTGAGTTAACTCTTATTGTACTCAATTCAACCTGAGTAGATGTTTCTAGAAGGCTTTAAGGCTCTTGGGGAAAAATTCTTCCCATACCATCAAGATTGAACTCAAGACCTCCTCGTTCCCATCCTTGAGACTTAAGCACTTAGCTAAGTTCTTATCGTGTCTAATACTATAGAAGATCCTGATGTTATCACATATATACCTTCATAAAGGGATCAAGAGGGCATTAGCTCTCTAATCAAACAAAACTTAAAGGTCGTAACGCTGGATGGGAAGAGACCCTTCAAGAGTTTGATTATGAGCTTAAGTATAGGAAGGGAAAGTTTAATGTTGTGGCTAATTCACTTAGGCGCATGCCTATGCTCAATGGATCAAGTTTTACTCATATCACTAGTGATTTACTTGGATCCATTCAAGGGAAATGTAGGCTTGGTCCTACAAATGCAGAGATTTGGGAAATAATTGAGAAAGGGGATTGTGATACATAGGTTTCCAGTGATGATGGAGTATTGCCGAGTACTCAAGAAGAACTTAAGTGGAAGAAGTATAATATCCATAATGGATATCAATGGGTAATCAAGAAGGATTTAAGTGGAAGAAATATAATATCCATTATTTCTTATCATGATAGGAAATTCACTAGCCACTTTTGGAGATTACTCTTCAAGAGTTTGGATATTAAACTTATTATGAGTGCGGCCAAGCATCCACAGTTGGATGGGTAATGAGAGAGAATGAAAGGCAAACTAATTGGGAAGAGTACTTACCTATTGTAGAGTTTGCATATAATAGTACCAATCACTCTTTCACTAGGCATAGTCCATTTATGTTTATGTATGGGTTTCAACTAAGAGCTTCTTATGTAGTAGGCTTGCAACATGAGAAAGTTCAAGCTACAAAGGAATTCTTGGAAGAGATGAATTATATGATTCTTTTGCTAAGGAAAACATTAGGAAAGCTCGGAATACAGCTAGAGCCTAAGCTAACAGTCAAAGGAGAGAATTCAAATTTGAGATAGGAGAGCAAGTTTATCTTAGAGTTCCCTCTATGTTTGAAATCATGAAGATGTGACATAGTCCAAAATTATATCCTAGGTATGATGGACCATTCCCAATACTTAAGAGAATAGTTCAAATGGCTTATCAACTACAACTTCCAGAAATTAGTTAGATATATCCAGTGTTTCATGTTAGAAGGCTAAAGAAAAGATTGGGTGAATTTGACAACTCCATTCCAAATAGTGAGGTAATAGATCTTATTCTTGTTCAATCTATTCCACATGATCCTGAGAGCATACTATGTACTCGAGAAACATGGACGAGAAGTCATTTTTATAAAGAGTTCCTAGTAAAGTGGAAAGTTAGTTCAAAGGATAGTGCAACATGGGGACGGGTTAGTACCCTTTAGAGATAGTTACCTACCTTTATAAAGACTTCAGAAGAGTCTTCTTAAGGGGAAGGATATAGAGAAACATTATGGATAGATGACCATGTACACTAGGTACATGGGGTTCAATGGGAGCAAATATAATATTATTTCTCTTTCTCCCCTATGGCTTCCATGATAATGTTTGAGGACAATCTTGGACTTAAGGGGAAGGAAATGTTATGTATGAAAGGGGTGGGAATCCCCTCTTATTATGGTGAGTATCATGAGGCCATGTGACACTCATGCATGGGCTGCATGGAAAGAGAGAGAGAGAGAGAGAGAGAGAGAGAGAGAGAGAGAGAGACTATTTTAGTTGCACATTGGGAGGAGATTCTCTCACAAGTTCAATCATCTACCTCGAGATTTGTGCATCCATTATTCTCTAAGAAAAGGAGGTATCAAGTGTTAAAAGTACTTTTCATTAATTCCTTTTAATCTCGTTTCTGGGTTCTTGGGATGGATAGGGGTCTGATAGTACAGAGGCCCTTTTTAATTTTCCCAATTCAACACTCAGTTAACAGCTAACTACTTCCGATTCAACACTTATCACTACGCAATCCGTCTATCATGCGTATGAAACATTTACGAATTCACACAGCACAGTTAAGGTTAATCGCAATATTACCGTAATTAATGATTAATTACCGAAACTTAATAATCAAACACAGTACTCAGAGTTCTTCAAAATTTGCAACACAGTATCTCCAGTGCAATCGCCCAGACAGATAGTCTGGCAATTCCTCTCGCCTGAAGAACACCGTGCTTGCCTTTTCATTACTCAAAAGAGGGTTACATCTTTTCGCCATGCCTTTTCGGTGCGTGCGAATATAGAAAAATAAAATTACATAGAGATCCAATCCGACGGCTAACACTGGCACGCACGGTGGACTCGAACCCAAAAATGAAATTTACAATTAAGGCTCATCAATAATGCCCTGGACATACAGAGTTCTGGCTAATTTAAAGGTTCGGGTAATCTTCTGTGTTAAAGAATATAACATATCTCTCAAAATGGTAGGCTCAATAAGTTGGGCATCAGTTCGAACCGAACTAGTAGCGATGACTTGAGTCATTAGCAGTTCCGTTTGTGTCTGCAAAAATGCTTCCTGAAGATAGAACTCATTGGCGATGGCAGCATCTCTCCGTAGCTTCATTTCAGTGATCTCTGCATCAATGCGAGACAACCTGTTTGCCTGAAATCCCAACTGCTTTTTGTCTTTCCAACTCCTGAGCTTGATACTGGATAGTTTTATAATAAGCATCTCGCTCTTTCTTAATAGCTTGTATCTCTTTCTGTAGCTGTATAGTCCGGCCATACTCTGCTTCCAGATCACGACTTTTTTGAAAAAGTTTTGCGGACACTTTCTTTAAATCTTCAGTATTCTGCATAGCCAAGTCTGCCATTTCTTGTCCTTTCTGTTCTACCTCAGCAAGATCTGCACGAGTTTCCTCCAGCAGATTTCCTAGCACAACACGAGCATCTTCTTTGTCAGTCACCATTTGTTTTGATTGAACAATCTCTTCATCACAAACAACAAGAAGATCGTTCTTTTCTTGCAATTCAGCAAGCGCACTGTCCCGTTGAGCAATCATATTGTCTCGTTCGGCTAATTGTTCTTGAAGTTGCTGGAGCTGAGTTTGCAATGCATGATTTTCAGCTTTAACCGCAAGCGCTTCTTCTTGGAGCGGGGCAATATCAGCTTTGAGTAAGTCAACCTTACTCTACTTGCTGAATGTTCTGAGTTGCTATCTTCATCTGGAGAGGCAATTGTTTGGAGAATTGGATTAGAAGTTGGCCCATAGATGCCGGTTCCGTGAACATAACTACTGGGGGGGGAAGAGAAGGAAGAGGTTGTGATGATGAGGCAGATAGCAGATGAGGGGAGGATGGTGGAGAGTAATCAGGAGAGGATAATGGATGAGTGGATGCCTCACGAATGGCAGTGGAAGGTGCACCAAGAAGAACTGCAGCAGTATCAGGAATGGTAGGTGGAGGAGGGAGAGGGAGAAGGGCCGTTGGCACCAAAACTATTCCGGTCTCAATCGAAGGTACTGACGAAGCAATTTCGGCCACTGTCACTGCATTTCTAGTCAGATGCGTGACTTCATCTGCTTGGACTGTGACTGCATCTGCTTAGACGTCAATAGTTGCTGATGTAGGAGATTGACAGTCCGTACCCTCAATAGCTTCTGCTATCTCCTTCATAGCCTCAGCATCCGGTTGATGAGATTCCTCCCGCGATGAGACTTCAGCTACATCTTCCATGATAGCGTCTTGATCCGGCTGCTTGAGAGAAGAAGACGGGACAGAGGACTCTACCTGTAAGGAGGTGGCAGTGTCATGGAAGACTTCAACTTCTTGGCCCGCATTAGAGCCCTGAACCTAGCTTTCGGATGGACTAACGCATCTACGTTTGTGGTGAAAAAAAAATGAAGGAGGTCTTCATCATCGTCATCGTCGACCATCCGTGTGGATTCTTCATGTAACAGAATAGTATTGGGTGGGGGTTGCGCGGTTTGTATCACTAGAAGGAGAAGGGTAAGGAGATGGGGTAAATGAGTGCGAGGAATGTCATGCTTGGCTAACTGTTTTGTAACTGCTATGCATTCACGATGAATGCGCCTAAAGAAAAAGGAGGTGAAATTGACGGGTTCACGGGAGGCAGTATCGATCATTGAGTAAAAAGGTCGAGAAATATCGTATGTGCGTTTTTGCAGGTTTAACACTGCGACAAGGAATTGCAGAGCGGTACGCTCTGGTTCAGGTCGGCAAAGGATGGAAAACTCATTGGATGAGTGCCGGGGAAACAATTCCTTCATGGTGGCGAGAGGAAGGAGTGGGCCATTTTCCAACCCTTCCTGAGGGAGGCGGAATCCCTCAGCAACCGTGTTGAGCGTAACTACGACATGGGGGTTTAAACATGTTAACGGCCAGCCCTGCGCAGGCATGGCGACAATGACAGAGATGATCTGCGCATGGAAGGGGTGACACTCCACTAAATGCCAAGGCAATTCAGTGAAGGCCAACAGTCCCTGAGCACACAAGTACTCACTCACATCTGGAGTGAGACCCGCACAGAAGGTTGCTATGTTAGCCAGAGTTTCCATGGTGCACATAGAGAGCAACAAAGACACAGAACACACACAGGGCACAAGCACACAAAAACACAATAGCAATTATCAATGGAAGACACAAGACTAAGTAAGAGCACGAGAAAAAGAAGGCAACAAGAACTTGAATCATAACGCAGTATTGGAAACGGACCGACATAACGGTGACATGCATGCATCAGAGGCAGCGACACAGAGGCGGCTATTAATCATGATTAGATCAGCAAAACGGAAGGATTATGGTAGTTGGTCAACCAAAACACAGGGGTAGAAAAGAAAATCAAAGGACAAGCAAAAAAGAGGAAAATACCGAGTATACCTCATGAGTTAATAGACGGCAGGTGATAGGGGCAGAGCTTGGATCCATTTATCACTTTTGGAAGAAGGACACCGGTTAAGGTTGCCAACCGAAAAGTGGCGGGTCCTACTTGTTCAACAATCCGGTATGGGCCGAACCACCGTAACTTAAATTTTTCGACAGATCTATTGGCTTTCGCATTATAAAATAAAACAAGTTGGTCAATCATAAATACAGGGGTTTTTAAAAAGCGATCATGAGTACGGGCTTGACGTAGCTGAACTTCTTGAAGAATCATGAAGCTTTCCAAGCGTTGTTCATCCAATGATCTGAGAACATCTAACCGGAATGGAAAAGATTCTTCTGGCAGCAATTTATGGGATAAGGCTACACGCAGGCTCGGCACCACCACTTCCATTGGCGCAATAGCTTCCAGTCCATAAGCAAGTTTAAACAGAGTCGTTGTGGTAGCCACTTTATACGTGGTCCGGTAAGCCCACAAAACGGTAGGTAAGAGCTGGTCCCATCGTTCCGAACACTCCAAGATTAGTTTTCAGAGAATATGTAGCAGATTCTTATTAGTGCTCTCAGCAAGACCATTCGCTCATGGATAGTAAGGGGAGCTAAACTTATGCACAATCTGGAAAGTCTGAGTCAGCACTTGCATTAAGGTATTTGCAAAGTGTGTACCTTGGTCCGTCACTATCTCCAGAGGTAATCCATATCGAGGGAAGACATCCTTCATCAAACATTTGGCCACCGAAACAACTGTAGCAGAACGTAGAGCCCAAGCTTCTGCCCACCTAGTGGCATAGTCTGTACAAGTCAAAATATAGTGGTTGTTGGTGAGGGTCGCTGGGGGGGTAATTGGGCCAATGAAATCTAAACCCCACTTTTGAAAGGGTTCAAGAGGCAGGACAGGTTGGAGAGGAAAGAAATGTCGCTGCAAGGGCTGGCCAAACCGTTGATAGACATCACAGTGCTGCACAAATTTAACATCATCTCGGTACATTGTAGGCCACCATAGTCCACTTTGCAAGATTTTGCGATGAGTAAGATCAACTGCGAAGTGTCCTCCAGTGGGTGCTGAGTGAGCCATGGCAATAACGGATGCCGATTCATGTGGAGGGGTACATCTGAGTAGGGCACCAGTCTGATCTATGTAATACAATTGACCCACAATCAACCAGAATCGTCGACTGTAGATTGCAATTTTCCGGCGCAGAGTAGCGGGAGTATTAGGAGGGAGACAACCATCAGTAAGAAAAATCATTAATGTATCATAATAGGCAAGTGCAACAAGAAGTTCTGCAGATTCTTCAAGAGCTGCCTCGATGACATAAATAGCCGGAGTCGTGTCATCCACACCAACCAGAGTCTCATTGGAATCTAGATGAGATAAAAAGTCTGCCAAAACATGTGCCGTACCTGGTCGGTGAATAACTTCATAATCAAACTCCTGTAAAAATAAAACCCATCTTGCCAGTCTGCCACCTAAGTGTTGTTGGTGAACCAAATACACCAGTGCGGCATGATCCACATGGAAAGTGAATCTTCGTCCCAGCAAGTAATGCCGGAACTTCTTAACAGAATATACCTTCAATCGATCAAAGGCGTTTTGACACTCATTAGTCCATTCGTACTTATGCAGGGTGCTGATCATAAGTCAATTGAGTGGTGTCGCCAGATGAGCCAACCCCCGTAAGTGTCTGCCATGTCACTTGATCTGGCCAAGAAACCGCATAACTTCTTTGGGTGCCTTTGGGACCGGTGCCTCCAACACTACTGCTACCTTATCAGGGTCTACCTGTATTCCTTGTTTAGAAATGATATGACCGAGAAGCTTCCCACAAGAGATCGCAAAGACTAATTTGGACACTCTGGTGTGGTTTCTGTCGATTGTTTTCCAAATAGTCAAAATTTTCTGCAGGGTTCTTCTTCAAGCAAAACCTCTGTAGGAATGCGACCTTCACATCGTCATAATTACCAAAATGATTAATATCGTATTTTGTCAGCCATCTTGCTGCTTCATTAACTAGCATGGCCTGAAACACTATGGCCTTATACACCGGATCTGGTGGGTGCTCCAACACTGCATAACTGGTTTCGAATGTGTGAACATGTGCATTGGGGTCATCCCCCAGAAATACACCAAATTTCGTATGCGTGACCCTTGCTGGTGCCGGACGTGGTGGGATAACCTGTTGCTGCTGAAACTGCGGTTGTGGCTGTGGCGGTGTTTGTTGCTGTTGTTGTGAACCACTCATGGTGCTTTTGTTGGTGGTGTTGTTGCTACTTGAATTTTGAGGAGGTGTTTCTTGATCTTCCGAGTCTGTATGGTCAACCTGCTCACTTTTCGGTCCTAAAATGTCGTTGAACTGCTTGCTCAACTCCAAATCTATCAGCCTTTCCTCAACTTTGGTGTCGAAATTAGGTAGACTTGCGCCGAAAAGTGGTGAATGCAGTAAGTGTCCACCAGGCAGCACCGTAGTGTCACCGAAAAATTTCAAATTGCCACCAAGTGATACCAAACTTTTATAGAAATTCACCGAAGTCTCACCGGACCAGGCTACACTATCACCGAAAATGTTCTCACCCGATAATGTGAGCCTATCACTGAAAATGACCGAATTCTGACCAGATAGTGTGGAACTAACTCCGCACTGTGTCTCTGTACAACCAGAAATCACCTTACTTTCTCCAAACGGTACCGGAATCACACCGGAATTCATTGGAATCTCGTCATGTTCTGCCGAACTGCCACCGGAATCGCTGCTGGCTAGCTGCACCAAGCCTTCTGCAACTGGACTTAACTGGCCTGTACTTCTGCCACCAGGGGGTGTTCCTAATAGGTTCGGAACTGCCCAGGGATGTTGATCTCTATGGTATTTAGGGTATGATTCACCAGAACGTGTTACAGACATATATCCAAGAATTCTTCCTCAATCTTTAATCTTTGCTGCAAACGGCTACTCCATTTCCCATAGATGGCGCTAGTGTTAAAACTACTTTTCATTAAGTCCTTTTAATCTCGTTTCTGGGTTCTTGGGATGGACAGGGGTCTGATAGTATAGAGGCCCTTTTTAATTTTCCCAATTCAACACTCAGTTAACAGCTAACTACTTCCGATTCAACACTTATCACTATGCAATCCGTCTATCATGCGTATGAAACATTTACGAATTTGCACAGCACGGTTAAGGTTAATCGCAATGTTACCGTAATTAATGATTAATTACTGAAACTTAATAATCAAACACAGTACTCAGAGTTCTTCAAAATCTGCAACACAATATCTCTAGCGCGATCGCCCAAACAGACATTCTGGCGATTCTTCTCGCCCGAAGAACGCTGTGCTTGCCTTTTCATTACTCAAAAGAGGGTTACATCTTTTCGCCACGCCTTTTCGATGCGTGCGAAGATAGAAAAATAAAATTACATAGAGATCCAATCCGACGGCTAACACAAGGAACCATCAAGAGATAAGATCTAGCATTGAAAGTAGTTCTTTCACATTTTTAGATGCTTTATATGTGCCAGAAATAAAAAAAAATATGTTGTCAGTTTCAAAATTAGCCAAGATTGGCTTGGTTGTCAAATTAAATGATGAGAGATGTATAGTTCATGATCTCTCAAAAGGTGGTGTTATTGCTTCTGGCATTTTATATAATGGGTTGTATAAGCTCATAGACTATGCAAAATTGATGAATGATTCATCATGTGCAGTTCAAGATTCTCAGGGTATCTCATATGCAAATCTTTGGCATGCACACTTTGGTCATCTCAATTTTTCTAGTCTTCTTCACTTGCAAAAACCTGAAATGGTGTCCTCTATTGATATATTTAGGTAGTGATGTGTGTGAACACTCTAGGAACATCGGGGCACTTTTTTCCCTCTTTAGGAGGTTTTTTTCCCCCGTTATATACACCTATTGCCCTAATGGGCTACTTATCTTTGTACATTCTCTAGTAATACATTCAGTATTGTGTGTTGTGCTCCAAGCTTCTTCTTCCTCCTTGTGCTATTCGTGTGCTTCCGCATACATCTAACTCCAACAATTGGTATCAGAGCAGGTCGTCGCTTCATCTAGGGCGTCGTCGACACCTCTCTGGTTGCAGTCTCAGAATCGTATGAATTTTGGTGAGCATACTCAACGTGTTTCCGAGATCAAAACAACTTTTCTATGTGGTGCCAGAATCGTGATCTGAGCATGTTTCGGCCTCCAAATGCACTATCGTAGCGCTTGCATATCCTATTTTTGTCTTTTTGTGCCAAATGTATATACTTGTTTCTATTCGCCAGTATAAGCATCTCGAAGTCTTCTACAGGTTTAGCAAAACTCCTCTGGGCAGTTCCGTTCAACTTTTTGAGATACAATCAATTTTCTGCATCAAGGTATTTTAGTCGTCGGCCATGGCTGAAAGCAGTGATGTATTTCATATGTTGGTTGTTGAGGATAAGTTGGATGGTACCAACTACCCATTGTGGGCTTATATGATGCGAGATGTATTGGTTGCAAAAGAACTGTGGAACATTGTGCAGAGTGTTGAAAAACGTCCTATCACACCTACAACTGTTACAACAGCAGGTACTGAAGCTGATGCAGAAGGTATCGAAGATGATGATATTCTGCATATTCCTACTCGTGTTGCGGTTTTTGGTGCACCTACTACAGAGCAAATTTGTTGGGATGGCACAGATGCCCAGGCACATGCATTGATAGCTTTATCTATCAAACGTGCCATTATTCCTTACATTCGCTCTTGCAGAATAACTAAGGATGCTTGGGATACACTTACTACATTGTACCAAGCTAGGAATGAGGCTCTGTTTCTTACCTCCGAAAATAGTTGGCGAGCCAACACATGAATGAAGGTCATTCTATGGATAGTTCCCTAAAAAAGATCAAAGACTTGAAGGAACAGTTGATTTCTGCTGATGAGGTTATACCAGATAGCTCACTGGTGCAGACCGTTCTGAATGGTCTTCCTGATTCATTTCAGCGTTTTGCTTCTACTCTTCGATTGATGATGAAAGGCAATCCAAATGCCTTGTCATTTGAGGAGTTATTCTTTGTTCTGTTGCAGGAAGATTAGTCCAGGCAGAACAGGTCCATTATGCGTGTTGCAGATCAAGCTTTCCTGGCTAGTCAGAAGGGCAAAGGAAAATGGAGCTCTTCAACTAGTAAGCAGAAAATTTCTAATTTTGCACAATCGAAGAGGGAACAGAAAGATGCAAAGAAATCAGAAAAGCAGAAATTGTTTTGCAAGTATTGTAAAAGAACTGATCATATCATAAAGAACTTTCCTAAACTAGCTGCAAAAGAGGCAAAGAAAAAAGAGGCAAGAATGGTTGTTGCAGAGGCCTCTACTCCAAAAACAGAGTCTTCTAATCTTGTGCAGGAAGAAGAATGGGTGTTTACTACTGTTTGCAGTTTTGGCACATCTTCTCATGAGCAGTGCATGTCTGCTGTAGACTCAGATGTTTGGTACTTTGACAGTGGGGTGACCAAACATATTACCTCGTAGAGTAATTTTTTCTGTTTACTCGAGTCTGCCCCTACAAGAAATACTGTTACATGCGCCAACAACTCCTCTTATCCTGTTATGGGAGTTGGAAAGATCATTTTGACTACTGTTGTATGGTAGTTCTTTCACTTTGTCAGATGCTTTGTTTGTGCAAGGGATCAAGAAAAATATGTTATCAGTTTCTGCATTAGCCAAGATTGGCTTCGTTGTGAAATTTGTTGATGACAGGTGTACAGTTCATGATCTATCAAATGGCGATGTGATTATTGCGTCTGGCATTTTATGTCGTGGGCTGTATAAGCTCATAGACTATGAAAGATCTGTAAATGATTCGGCATGTGCAGTACATGATTCTCAGGCTATGTCAGATGCAAAGCTTTGCACGCTTTGGTCATCTGAATTTTGCTAGTTTGCTATGCTTGTAGAAATCTGAAATGGTGTCCTCTTTGCCGAAACTTGAGGCACCTAGAAAACATGTTTGTGAAGGTTGTATTTTGGGCAGAATGCAATGTTCATCCTTTCCAAAAGATGGCTCAGTTCGGGCTACTTAGAAATTGCAGCTTGTACATAGTGATGTTTGTGGTCCTATGCAGACACCTTCTTTTGGAAATTATCTTTACTTCGTGACTTTCATTGATGATTTTTCCAGGCATGCATGGGTATATCCATTGAAGGCAAAGTTTAAAGTGTTCATGTGCTTTAAACAGTTTTTGGTTTTGGCTGAAAATCTATTAGCATGTAAAATGGGCACCCTCCATTCTGATCGAGGGGGGGGATGTAATTTCTGGCTGAACGTGGGATAAAACACCAGTGTACAGTGCCGTATACACCTCAACAGAATGGAGTTGTTGAATGAAAGAACAGGTCACTCATGGAGATGGTGAGGTGTATGGTCAAGACACAAGCTTTACCACATAGTTTCTCGCTTGAGGCTATCATGTGTGCAACATATGTACTTAATAGGTGTCCCACTAAAGCGCTGCAGTCTATCACTCCATATGAGGCTTGGCATGACTACAAGTCATCTGTTGCTCATCTGTGTGTTTTTGGTTGTTTGGCATTGCATTAGTGCCCGAACAACATCACAGAAAATTGGATGATAAAGCAGTAAAATGTATTTTTGTTGGGTACACTTCTGAAAGTAAAGGCTATTGTCTGTATCATCCACAGACTAAATGCATTCTGGTTAGCCGTGATGGTGTTTTTGTGGAAGATGCTATTTAACCATTGCTTTCATGTACTAAGGAGACATCTGTTAGCTCCAAAGACATGTATGATACTTTGCTGCCTCTTTTTACAAGTGGAGAGCCTAGTGTCGGTCCTAATGAGGCAACTTCTCAGCCTTTGCAGGTTTCATGTGATGATGTATATTATCCCATTTTCTATGTAGATTTACATGATGCACTTGTTGATGAGAGAGCTGATATTGAGGAGGCAAAAATTATGCCAAAATGGCTGGTGCAAATTTTGCATGATAGCAAATTAGATGCACCTCTATCATATCACACTCGATCAGGCTCTCATAGTGCCTCTTTTGCATCAAATTGCTATGCTATGGTTGCATCTAGTCTCTCTAATGAGACTGAGCCTGTTTCGTTTGATGAAGCACAAAATTCAGAAAATTGGATGGCTACTATGCAATCTGAATATGATGCTATAATGAAGAATGGTACTTGGTCTTTATGTGACTTGCCTCCTGGCAAGAAGGCCATTGGAACTAAGTGGGTATACAAGCATAAACTTGATGGTACAATTGATAGGTATAAGGCTAGGCTTGTTGCAAAGGGTTATGCACAAGAAAGCGACATTGATTTTGATGAAACCTTTGCACCTACATGCCGTATGGCTATTGTTCCGAGCATTTATGCACTTGCAGCTCATCATGGTTGGAATGTACATCAGTTGGACATTAAAACTACATTTCTGAATGGTGACTTGCATGAAGAAGTGTATGTTTTTCAGCCCCATAGCTTTGTGCAGAAAGGGCATGAAAACCAGGTGTGCAGGTTAAAGAAGGCATTATATGGTTTAAACCAAGCACCACGTGCTTGGTATGAGAAGATACTGCCTATCTGATTGCACATGGTTTTGAGAACAGTCTAACTGAAAGCACCTTATATGTTAAGCGTGCTAATGACATACTTCTGATCATTGTGGTTTATGTTGATGACATGCTGCTCACTGGTCCTCATGAGAGGCATATTGCTGATTTTAAGGCTGATTTGCATGCCTCATTTGAGATGTCTGATTTGGGGCATTTGCATCACTATTTGGGCATTTAATTTATGCACATTGATGGTGGAATGGGTTTGTGTCAAACGAAATATATTGACACATTATTGCAGCGTTTTGGCCTTGAAGACTGTAAACCTATTGCCACTCCTATGGAAACAGGTTTACGATTGAGTCTTCATGATGCTGGAGATGCATTTGATGTTGTTCTCTGTCAGCAAGTTGTTGGATATTTGATTTACTTATGCATTACTCGACCAGATATTCAGTTTGTTGTCTCACAGATGAGCAGGTTTATGCATTGCCCACGAGTCAAGCATTGGCAAGTGGTTAAGCGCATCTTTCACTACTTGAGTGGTACCCTGGTAGTTGGTTTGTTTTATCCCAAGGGGGGATCACTACCGCCAGATTTGCATGCTTTTTTTGACTCTAATTGGGCTGGTTGCTATGACACTCGTGTGTCCACTAGTGGATTTTGCTTCATGCTTGGTAGCTCATGTATATCTTGGTTGAGGAAGAAGCAGCCTACTGTGGCCACTTCCAGTTGTGAGGCTGAGTATAGGGTAGCTTTCACAGCGACTGTTGAGTGTGTGGCTCAGATGCCTTATGGCTGATTTGGGTGTTGGTCAGTCTTCTGCCACCACCATCTTCATTGACAGTCAGAGCGAATTGGAAGTTGCGAGGAACCCTATGTTCCATGCTTGCACTAAGCACATTGAGGTGCATTATCATTTGCCTAGGGAGAAGTTTGAAGCTTTCTGCAAATCTTTGGGCTTACTTCCTTTTGTGGAGTGATTTCCACATAGCTTGGCACTTCCTTATACATGAGTGCCAGCTACTTGTTCACCGCATCAGTCCCAAGGGGGATTTGTTAATATATTTAGGTAGTGATGTGTGTGAACACTCTAGGACCGCCGGGGCACTTTTTTCCCTCTTTAGGAGGTTTTTCTCCCCTGGCTTGTGTATATGCCTATTGCCCTAATGGGCTACTTATCTTTGTACATTCTCTAGTAATACATTCAGTATTGTGTGTTGTGCTCCAAGCTTCTTCTTCCTCCTTGTGTTGTTCGCGTGCTTCCACATACATCTAACTCCAACATCCTCTCTACCCAAACTTAAGGAACCTTGTAAAAATGTTTGTGGAGATTGTATTTTTGGTCAAAATGCAATGTTCTTCCTTCCCAAAAGATACTATTGATCATACTCATAGCATGAAAGGAATTAGACCATGAAACTTTGAACATAGCTTCATTAGCTTCCAAGTTAGATGTGTATGCAAGGATTTTTGATCCACATGATCAAACTGAGAGAACTCAGAGAAAACTCGTCACTAATTTCCTGAGAAAGACTCTCTACACATCTATCTCTATGACACTTGTCTTCAAATGACTCTCTCTCATAATTCTTTACATTATTGACTTATATACATATGTTTTTAGACTTATCCCGCGTCTATTACATTACTCCTTATCATCCTAAGGATTA
Organism: Ceratopteris richardii; assembly: GCA_020310875.1. Taxonomy (NCBI): domain Eukaryota; kingdom Viridiplantae; phylum Streptophyta; class Polypodiopsida; order Polypodiales; family Pteridaceae; genus Ceratopteris; species Ceratopteris richardii. The sequence continues at coordinate 127,597,243 of CM035425.1, read as the reverse complement.
TCTCTACCGAGATTCCAAGAATTTCCAACTGTAATGTACATATGTATACAAACTTCACTTCTGAGATCTCTTCACTTTCTCAAGTATCTTCTTCCACTTTAATCTGATCATAAACTTGCTCCAAACTCTTTATAATCACCAATTTGTGATTGGTTTGTTCGAACATTTATGATATTGATGTGTTAACACTTGGCAGTATTGTGCCCATTGAGGCTCTTATGGCTAATCCTCTTTCACACATGGCTACTAGATTTTGATGCTTCTTTACATGTGACACCACATAGAGAATGGTTCTCTCCTTAAGGAGCAAAGTTTCTTGGTACTATGAGGCTTGGTGACTCTTACCAATGTGATGTTCTTGGGGTTAGAGATGTGGTTGTGCAATTCATAAGTGGTTCAAAATTTGCTATGTGTAATGTACACCATGAACCTCAATTATCATGCAATTTGATGTCAGTTGGTCAACTTGATTACCTTGGTTACAAGGTGGTTTTCTATGCTCAGTCCTTTTGCATATCAAAGGGCAATATGGTGATTGCAACAAGAAGCAAAGTTAGCTTACTTTATCCTTTATTTTTATGATAGAAAGAACACTTGCTAGCTATTCCTGAACATCCTATGGCTTGTATTTGGCATGGCCATTTGGGCGAGATATCTCAGAGTGGAATGGAAAATCTTTCTCGCTTTGGCTACTTACATGTGTTTATCTTTCTTTGATTTTTCATTTTGTTAGCATTGTCAATATGGAAAGCAACTAGGAATGTGCATAGGATTCTTCAATTTAGACTTTAGATCTTGTTCATACATATGTGTGTGGTCTTATGCCCACAAGGTCATTAGGTGGTTCTCTTTACTTTATCACTTTCATAGATGATGCTACTAGAAAAGTTTGGGTATATCCTATCAAATCAAAGGATGAGATATTCCTTACTTTTAGAAAATGGCTTGCTTCAATTGAGACTAAAAAAGGAACTAAGCTCAATGCTTTACGTTCACATAATGGGGATGAGTATACTTCACATGAATTCAACATTTTTTGTTATTCTAGAGGAATTCATAAAGAGTTTACAGGTCCTTATACCCTAGCACAGAATGGTGTAGTTGAAAGGATAAATAGAACTATTCAAGATAGAGTAGTTTCTATGATGCATCATGTAAATTTCTCACAATTATTTACGAACAAGTAGTATTGAGTGCAGTTCATGTGATTAACCTTTCAACTAGTACTACCAAAGGTTCAAAACTGGCACAGGAGTTATAGACAAGAAATCCACCACATTATGATCATCTTCCAGTCTTTGGGTGTGAAGCGTATATTCATATACCCAAGAATCTTAGGCAAAAGCTGCACCATAAGTCAAAGAAATGCATTTTTCCTGGATATGGTCGAGAAGGCCAATTTGGATATTGCTTATGGGATCCTAAAACATGTTCAATGATCAAAAGTAGTGATATCATTTTCAATGATTCTGAGATGCATAAACAACACATTAAGAAGGTTGAAGTGAGAAGAGTGGTGTTTGAGGATATTGTTCCTCTAGATAGCATGCATAAAAATGATGCATAGGGATGTTTGTTGGAGTTAGACGTCTGCGGAAGCATGCGAACAACACAAGGAAGAAGAAGAAGCTTGGGGCACAACACACAATATTGAATGTATTACTAGAGAATCTACAAAGATAAGTAGCCCATTAGGGCAATAGGCATATATACAAGCCGGGGAAAAAAACTCCTAAAGAGGGAAAAAAGTGCCTCGGTGATCCTAGAGTGTTCACACACATCACTACCTAAATATATCAACAAATCCCCCCTAGGAGTGATGCCGTGAACAAGTAGTTGGCACTCATGTATAAGGAAGTGCCAAGCTATGTGGAAATCACTCCACAAAAGGAAGTAAGCCCAAAGCTTTGCAGAATGCTTCAAACTTATCCCTAGGCAGAGCCTTTGTGAAAAGGTCTGCAATGTTCTCCTGCATGGGCACATATGCCAAGCTGATCTCCCCAGCAGAGAACCTCTCCTTGACATAATGATAATGCAGCTCAATGTGCTTAGTGCGAGCATGGAACACAGGGTTCCTCGCAATTGCCAATGCACTCTGACTGTAAGTGAAGATGGTGGTGGCAGAAGACTGACCAACACCCAAATTAGCCATAAGGCATCTGAGCCACACACACTCAACAGTCATTGTGAAAGCTACCCTATACTCATCCTCACAACTGGAAGTGGCCACAATAGGTTCCTTCTTGCTCAACAAAGATATACATGAGCTACCAAGCACGAAGCAAAAGTTACTAGTGGACACACGAGTGTCATAGCAACCAGCCCAATCAGAGTCAGAAAAGCCATGCAAATCTGAGAGTAGTGATCCCCACTTGGGATAAAACAACCCAAGTAGCCGAGTACCACTCAAGTAGCGAAAGATGCGCTTAACCGCCTTCCAATGCTTGACTCCTGGGCAATGCATAAACCTGCTCATCTCTGAGACAACGAACTGAATATCTGGCCGGGTAATGCATAAGTAAATCAAGCATCCAACTGCCTGCTGATAGAGAACAGCATCAAATACATCTCCAGCATCATGAAGACTCAGTCGTAAACCTGTTTCCATAGGAGTGGCAATAGCTTTACAGTCCTCAAGGCCAAAATGTTGCAATCATGTGTCAATATATTTCATTTGACCCATTCCACCATCAACGTGCATAAATTGAATGCCCAAATAATGATGCAAATGCCCCAAATCAGACATCTCAAATGAGGCATGCAAATCAGCCTTAAAATCAGCAATATGCTTTGCAATAGGATCAGTGAGCAGCATGTCATCAACATAGACAACAATGATCAGAAGCACATCATTAGAACACTTAACATATAAGGCGCTTTTAGTTGGATTGTTCACAAAACCATGTGCAATCAGATAGGCATGTATCTTCTCATACCAAGCATGTGGTGCTTGCTTTAAACCATATAATGCCTTCTTTAACCTACACACTTGGTTTTCATGCCCTTTTTACACAAAGCCACGGGGTTGAAAAACATACACTTCTTCATGCAAGTCACCATTCAAAAATGCTATTTTAATGTCCAGCTAATGTACATTCCAACCATGATGGGCTGCAAGTGCACAGATGCTCCGAACAGTAGTCATACGACATGCAGGTGCAAAGGTCTCATCAAAATCAATGCCTCTTTCCTACGCATAACCCTTTGTGAGAAGCCTAGCCTTATACTTGTCAACTGTTCCATCAGGCTTACGCTTCAGCTTGTAAACCCACTTAGTGTCAATGGCCTTCTTGCCAGGAGGCAAGTCACACAAAGACCAAGTACCATTCTTCATTATAGCATCATAGTCAAATTGCATAACAGCCATCCAATTTTCTGAATTTTGTGCTTCATCAAATGAAACAGGCTCATCCTCATCACAGAGACTAGATGTAGCCATAGCATAAAAATCTGATGCAAAAGAGGCACTATGAGAGCCTGATCAAGTACGATATGACAGAGGTGCATCTAATTTGTTGTCAAGCAAAGTCTGCACCAACCATTTTGGCATAGTTTTTGCCTACTCAATATCAAATCTCTCATGAACAAGTGCATCATGTAAATCTACATCAGAAATGGAATGATCTGCATAATCTCCTAAAACCTGCAAAGGCTGAGAAGTTGCCTCATTAGGACCAACACTAGACTATCCACCTATAAAAAGAGGCAACAAAGTATCATACATGTCTTTGGAGCTAACAGATGTCTCCTTGGTACATGGAAGCAATGGTTGAATAGCATCTTCCATAAAAACAACATCACGGCTAACCAGAATGCATTTAATCTGTGGGTGATAGAGATGATAGCCTTTACTTTCAGAACTATACCCAACAAAAATACATTTTACTGCTTTATCATCCAACTTTTTGCGATGTTGTTCAGACACTAATGCATATGCCAAACAACCAAAAACACACAGATGAGCATCAGATGGCTTGCGATCATGCCAAGCCTCATATGGAGTGATAGACTGCAGTGCTTTAGTGGGACACCTGTTAAGTACATATGATGCACACATGATAGCCTCAAGCCAGAAACTATGTGGTAAAGCCTGACTCTTGACCATACACCTCACCATCTCCATGAGTGACTTTTTCTTTCATTCAGCAGCTCCATTCTATTGAGGTGTATATGGCACTATACACTAGTGTTTTATCCCACGCTCAGCTAGAAATGCATTAAAATCAGAAGGCATATATTCCCCCCCTCGATTAGAATGGAGGGTGCCCATTTTACATGCTGACAAATTTTCAGCCAAAACCAAAAACTATTTGAAGCACATGAACACTTCGGACTTTGCCTTCAATGGATATACCCATGCATGCCTGGAAAAATCATCAATGAAAGTCACGAAGTAAAGATAATTTCCTAAAGAAGGTGTCTGCATAGGACCATAGACATCACTATGTGCCCGAACTAAACCATCTTTTGGAAATGAGGAACGCTACAATTTGCCCAAAATACAGTCTTCAAAAACATGTTTTCCAAGTGCCTCAAGTTTGGGCAAAGAGGACACCATTTCAGATTTCTGCAGGCGTAGCAAACTAGTGAAATTCAGATGACGAAAGCGTGCATGCCAAAGCTTTGCGTCTGACATAGCCTGAGAATCATGGATTGCACATGCCGAATCATTCATAGATCTTTCATAGTCTATGAGCTTATACAGCCTAGGACATAAAATGCCAGAAGCAATAATCACATTGCCATTTGACAGATCATGAACTGTACACCTGTCATCAACAAACTTCACAACCAAGCCAATCTTGGGTAATGCAAAAACTGATAAGAGGTTCTTCTTGATCCTTGGCACAAATAAAGCATCTGACAAAGTGAAAAAACTACCATCAGTAGTAGTCAAAATGATCTTACCAACTCCCATAACAGGATAAGAGGAGTTGTTGATGCATGTAACAGTATTCCTTGTAGGGACAGGCTTGAGTGAAGAGAAGAAACTGCGTTGTGAGGTAGTATGTTTGGTCGCCCCACCATCAAAGGACCAAACATCTGAGTCTACTACAGACATGCACTTCTCATGAGAAGATGGATCAAAATTGCAAATAGTAGTAAACACCCATTCTTCTTCCTACACAAGATTAGCAGACTCTGTTTTTGGTGTAGAGGCTTCTGCAACAACCATTCGAGCCTCTTTCTTCTTTGCCTCTTTAACAGCCAGTTTTGGACAGTTCTTTATGATATGATCATTTCCTTTACAATACTTGCAAAACAATTTCTCCTTTTCTGATTTCTTTTCATCTTTATCTTTCCTCTTCGATTGTGCAGAATTAGCAGATTTCTGCTTACTAGTTGAAGAGCTCCATTTTCCTTTGCCCTTCTCACTAGCTAGGAATGCTTGATCTGCAACTCGCATAATGGACCTGTACTGCCTAGACTGATCTTCCTGCAACATAACAGAGACTAACTCCTCAAATGACAAGGCATTTGGATTGCCTTTCATCATCAACCAAAGAGTAGAAGCAAAACTCTGATATGAATCAGGAAGACCATTCAGAACGGTCTACGCAAGTGAGCTATCTGGTATAACCTCATCACAAAAAATCAACTATTCCTTCAAGTCTTTGATCTTTGTTAGAAAAGTGTCCATATAATCACCTTCATTCATGTGCTCACTCTCCAATTGTTTCGGAGGTAAGCCACATGAGCCTCATTCCTAGCTTTGTACAATGTGGTAGGTGTATCCCAAGCATCCTTAGTTGTTCTGCAAGAGCGTATGTGAGGAATAATGGCACGGTCAGACAAAGCTATCAATGCATGTGCCTGGGCATCTCTGCCATCCCAACGAATTTTCTTTGTAGTAGGTGCAACAGAAACTACAACACGAACAGGAATATGTAGAATATCATCATCTTCGACACCTTCTGCATCAACTTTAGTACCTGCAGTTGTAACAGTTGCAGGTGTGATAGGACGTTTTTCAACTCCCTACACAATGTTCCACATTCCTTTTGCAACCAATACATGTCACATCATATAAGCCCACAACGGGTAGTTGGTACCATCCAACTTATCCTCAACAGCCAACAGACAAAATACATCACTACTTTTAGCCATGGCCGGTGACTAAAATACCTTGATGCAAAAAATTGACTATATCTCAAAAAGTTGAACGGAACTGCCTAGATGAGCTCTACTAAACCCCTAACAAGCTTCGAGACGCTTATACTGGCGAACCAAAATAGGCATATATCTTTGGCATAAAAAGACAAAATAGCCTGCACAAGCACTATGATAGTGTGTCTGATACCAATTGTTGGAGTTAGACATATGAGAAAGCACGTGAACAACACAAGGAAGAAGAAGAAGCTTGGAGCACAACACACAATATTGAATGTATCACTAGAGAATGTACAAAGATAAGTATCCCATTAGGACAATAGGCGTATATACAAGCCGGGGGAAAAAAACCTCCTAAAGAGGGAAAAAAGTGCCCCCACGATCCTAGAGTGTTCACACACATCACTACCTAAATATATCAACAATGTTCAATAGAGTGTCCAATCAGATCAATCTGCAAATGCTCCTATTCAACAACCATAATGACACTCTACACATGTCTTGCGTTCACCTGAAAGATATGTTCTAGGTTTGGGTTTTCTTAAGCTATTAGATGTTGGTGAGCCTTCTTACTACAAAGAGACTATGCAGATAGAGGATCATGTCAAGTAGGAGCATGCCATGAAGAGTGAGTTGGATCCTAGTCACAAGAATTGTACTTGGGATTTAGTACCTTTGCCAAAGGGCAAGAAAGCTTTACCATGTGAATGGGTATATAAGCTAAAATTCACATTAGATAGTGCTTCTCCAAAGTATAATGAATGACTTGTTGCAAAGGGGTTTAAACAACAACACGGTGTATATTTCGAGGAAATCTTCTCTCTAGTGGTCAAGACAACTACATTGTGCATGTTTCTTGGGTTCATTGCAATGGAGAAATTAGAGCTAGTCCAAGTGGATGTGAAAAATTCTTTCTTGCATGGAGATCTTGTAGATGAGATGTATATGGAACAACTAGATTCCTGGCAAAGAAATTCTAGTTTATAAGTTGAAGAAGAGCTTATATGGACTTAAAGAGTCCCCTAGACAATGGTACCAAACTTTTGATGCTTTTATGAAGTCTCAAGGCTATTCTCAAAGCAATGGGGATCATTGTCTCTACACAAAGAGATGCTCAAATGGCAGCTTGATATGCTTGATACTTTATGTCGATCATATGTTGATTGTTGAGTTCCTCTTATGTCTTGCCATTTCTCAAAAAGAAGTTAGGTGATACATTTGATATGAAGGATTTGGAGGATGCCAAACATATTCTTGGCATGCACATTACTCATGATAGGAGTAAAAAAGCATATACTTGTCTAAAAGTGATTACATATCCAAAGTACTTCAAATGTTCAATATGCAGGGTGGAAAGGCATTGAGTACACCTTTACCCACATGTGTGAAATTGAGCAAGGATGATAGCCCCAAATGAGACAAGGAAAAGGACTTCATGAACAAAATTCCTTATCAGTCTATTGTTGGTAGTCTCATGTCTGCTATGGTAGCTATGAGACCAAACATTGCATTTGCAATGGGAGTTGTGAGAAGATAAATGACTAATCCTAGAAAGATGCATTGGGAAGCAATCAAGATGATTTTGAGATATCTAAGTGACACTAATGGCAAATTTCTATTTTAGGTAGAGGAAAGGCATCCATTATTGGTTACACAGATTATGATTATGCTGGTTGTTGAAAATCAAAAGTCTACATCAAGGTACATTTTTCGCTTTGTTGGAGGTGCTATCGCTTGGAGATATCATCTTCAAGAATGTACAGTTGTTTCCATGATAGAAGCACACTATATTACAACAAGTGAGGCATGTAAGGAAGCATAATGTCTTTCTCGTCTTGTTTGTGATATGAGTCTACCTCAGCATGTACCTCGTTTGCCCAATGATATTCAAAGTGCTATTGCTTTGTCTAAGAATCCAGTCTATCATGCAAAGATGGAGAACATTGAGGTGAGGTATTAGTTCATTTAAGACTTCTTAGCCATTGAGTGCATTATTCTTTAGAAGGTTCATACTCGTGATAATGTTGAATATGCTTTCACTAAAACTCTACCACATGATAACTTTCATCACTGTTGGCACTTGATGGGGGTTACTTGATTCATAATCTTACATAGTTACTTGTATATTGTGTAACATGCCCATCAGGTGGGAGGTATAGTTTGTATATGTACACTCAGGTATTCTTTATCATTACACTCAGGTATTCTTTATCATTACACTCAGGTATTCTTTATCATTGTTCTTTTTTTCTTGCATAGTCACTTTGTCCATATTGATGTTTAGTACACTTTTGTATAAGTTCTTTAATAAAACATATTTTGGCTTGGTCAGCCACATATTTTAAGTTCGATCATATTTTGTAATGCCTAAAAAAGTTGTGTCCATGCTCTTTGTATACTGTGTGTTTTCTACGTATTTTGCAACTCTTGTGCGAAGTACTGTGTGTGGCATCTAGATCTCAATTTTCTATTTATAGGTGTCATCATGGATCTCTCAAAAAGGAGAATCCACCATGGTGCATTGCCATCGCATTGCTTCATCACATCCATATAATCCAAGGCAAAAATATATTGGAAATCGATGAGAAGGTTGATCAAATGAGTGCATAATGGTTTTGGCAATTCAACACAAATTTGATTAGGACAAGGATTGGATAATGTCCCTAAGTTGTAGATTTTGATTTGATCTTCACTGACACATGCATGTAGGTTGATGAGCATCATCGTGTTTTGTAGCCTTGTGAACCTATTCTAGCATAACAATATTGGCAAAAAAAGGTTATACTTGTGGTTGCAAATACCTAGTTTCTATGTAGTAGACATTGATGAAACCAAGAGTGAAAAAAACCTAGTTGGCCTTTACGAATGCTTGTTCCTTATCTTCTATGAGTCGATCCACTAGATGAGTGGGTTCTTCAAAATCCGTAGTATGACATTGTTGACGTTTACTGACTTAATCAAAGGTGATTGTGCACTTGTGATTGGCTTGTGAGAAAGATAGTCAATTACTAGATCAATCTTACACTACTTTTGCTTCTTTGAGCCATGGGCACTCAATGAATCAAGTTTGTACTATGGTGACTTCAGGTTCTAGGTAGTTTAGTTATACAGTATTTGAGGCAAGGGTTTGTTGCTATCATTGTTGATCAAATTAACAAGCATGAGGGAAATTAACTCAATATATGAACTTGTTCTAAACATGAGCTACATTGGGAAGGTAATCCATATTGCTGTTGTGGATTAATTGGGTCTTCTTTTTATTTGAAATCTTGATTACATGGATTTTGAAAGTTGCAATTTTGAAAATTGGTCCTTTTCCCTTGAGATGGTTATGGGTTCCACTGAGGTCATAGTGGTTGGCTGAATTATAGAGGTGCATATTGTAAAGAAGGATAGTGTTCTTGAATGGGTGGACATGGTTGTTCCAAAGATGGTTCAACATATGAATGGGGACGATATGGAGGATTAGGGTTTGGTGAGTAAGGATACTATTGAAAGGTATTATGAGAATATGGATGTGCTAGGAGATGGTGGGGTTAGGGTTTTCTATGCTCAGTCCTTTTGCATGTCAAAGGGCAATATGGTGATCGCAAAAGGAAGCAAAGTTGGCTTACTAATCCTTTATTTTTATGATAGAAAGACCACTTGCTAGCCATTACTGAACATCCTATGGCTTGTATTTGGCATGTCCGTTTGGGCCACATATCTTATAGTGGAATGGAAAATCTTTCTCGCTTTGGCTACTTACATGTGTTATCTTTCTTTGAATTTTCATTTTTTTAGCATTGTCAATATGGAAAGCAAACTAGGAATGTGCATAAGATGCACATTGAATCTTCAATTCAGTCTTTAGATCTTGTTCATACAGATGTGTGTGGTCTTAAGCCCACAAGTTCATTAGGTGGTTCTCTTTACTTTATCACTTTCATAGATGATGCTAATAGAAAAGTTTGGGTATATCCTATCAAATCAAAATATGTGATATTCCCTAGTTTCAGAAAATGGCTTGCTTCAGTTGAGACTGAAAAAGGAACTAAGCTCAAGGCTTTACATTCAAATAATGGGGGTGAGTATACATCACATGAATTCAATATTTTTTGTAATTCTAGAGGAATTCATAAAGAGTTTATAGCTCTTTATACCCTAGTACAGAATGGTGTAGCTGAAAGGACGAATAGAACTATTCAGGATAGAGTAGTTTCTATGTTGCATCATGTAAACTTTTCACAATTCTTTTGGGAAGAAGCAATATTGAGTGTGGTCCATGTGATTAACCTTTCAACTAGTACTACCAAAGGCCTAAAAGTGGCACATGAGTTATGGATAGTGAATCCACCACATTATGATCATCTTCGAGTCTTTGGGTATGAAGCATATATTCATACACCCAAGAATCTTATGCAAAAGATGGACCATAAGTCAAAGAAATGCATTTTTCTTGGATATAGTCTAGAAGGCCAATTTGGATATTGCTTATGGGATCTTGAAACACGGTCAATGATCAGAAGTAGTGATGTCATTTTCAATGAGTCTAAGATGCATAAACAACCCATTAAGGAGGTTGAAGTGAGAAGAGTGGTGTTTGAGGATATTATTCCTCCAAATAGCATGCATAAAAATGATGCACATAGGGATGTTCAATAGAATGTCCAATCAGATCAATCTACAAATGCTCCTGTTCAACAACCATAATGATGCTCTACATGTGTCTTGCATCCACCTGAAAGATATGTTCTAGGTTTGGATTTTGTTAAGCTATTAGATGTTGGTGAGCCTTCTTACTACAAAAAGGCTATGCAGATAGAGGATCATGTCAAGTAGGAGCATGCCATGAAGAGTGAGTTGGATTCTATTCACAAGAATTGTACTTGGGATTTAGTAGCTTTTCCAAAGGGCAAGAAAGCTGTTAGGTCATCGGATGGGAATAATGTAATCTTATTTTTCATATATCGCACGCACCGAAAAGGCGTAGCGATTAGTTGTAACCTTTTATCCATTAATGAAAGGGCATTACGATGACTCTCAGGTAGAGAGGCGGTTCACCAGACTGTTTGTCTGGGCGATCTTGCGGAGACGCTGTGTTGCAGATTTGCAAATATTTGGAGTACTGTTATTCTGTTCTTGGTGAATTGCAGTAATTCCTTATTAACTCAGTAACGTTGTCTTAACATTAAAAGTCAATGCGACTGTGTGATTGTTAATTCGCGTAATAAGCTACTGTGTAAGGATAATTGTAACCGGAACATCGTAACTGTGTAGGGGAAGTTATTGCCTTGATGTATAGTTATTGTTTAGTTGAATAGTTAGATTGGGAAAATTAAATAAAGAGCCTTTGCACTGTCATACCCCTAACCATCCCCAAGAACCCGAAAAGAGATTAAAAGTGACTTGATGAAAGTCATTTTTAACACTGGCGTCGTCTGTGGGAAGATGGAATAATCGGTAAGGGAAGAGCAGTACGCAAGGCAAGCAGTGGAGAATAGTACCCGTTAGTTGAAGAAGTGATATATGCAGGTTACTCATTCCGGTGAGTCCTATCCGAAGTATAGGACATATCAACATCCTTGGGCAGTTCCAAATTTATTAGGAACACCCTCGAGTGGTAGAAGTGCCAGCCAGTTAAGTCAAGTTGTAGAAGGATCGGAGCCAGTCAGTAGCAATTCCGGTCCTAGTTCAGTGACACATGATGAGATTCCGGTGAATCCCGGTGTGAGTTTGGTGCCTTTTGGAGAAGGTACAGTGATGTCTGGTTGTACAGAGACGTAGTGTGGAGTTAGTCGGACACCATCTGGTCAGAATTCAACCATTTCCGTTGATAAAGTTGTGTTACCAAGTGAGACCGTTTCCGATGAAAGGGTAACCTGGTTAGGTGAAAGTTCGACAAGTTCCAGTGGAAGTTCGGTACCATTTGGTGGGAATTTGAAATTTTTCGGTGATAGTGCGGTGCTGCCTGGTGGACCCTTATTACGTTCACAACTTTTTGGGGAAAGCCTACCTAATTTCGATACCAAAGCTGAGGATAGGCTATTTGATTTGGAGATAAGTAAGAGATTCAACAACATTTTTGAACCGGAAAGTGAGCAGGCTGATATACAGATTCTGAAGGGCAAGAGACACCCCCTCAACATCCAGATAACAACAATACTACCTACGATAGCACCATGAGCCGTTCACACTCACAACAGCAAACACCCCCACAGTCGCAACCGCAGTTTCAGCAGCAGCAACAACAGCAGCCACAACCAATCATTCCACTTTGATCGATTCCAACCAGAGTGACATATACAAAATTCAGTGGATTTTTGGGAGATGATCCCGACCCACATGTTCGCACATTCGAGATCAGTTATGCAGTGTTGAATCATCCACCGGATCCGACGTACAAGGCCATTGTATTTCAGGCCACATTGGTTAATGAAGCAGGAAGGTGGTTGACTGAATATGATATTAATCATTTCGGTAACTATGATGATGTGGGAGATGCGTTCTTACAGAGGTTTCGTTTGAAGAAGAATCCTGTAGAAATCTTTGACTATTTGCAGAACAATCGACAGAAACCACACCAGAGTGTTCAGGAGTATGCGACATTGTTTAGAACTCATTTGCAGCAGCTGCCTCCAGCACATGCCAAACTGCCAAATGATGTCATAACACAATGGTTCATTAACATACTGAATCCATAGTTAAGACAAATCATGATCATTCGTTGTGTGGGCGGAATGACATTGGACGCTGTAATTGCGATGGCCTTACAATTGGAGAATAAGGTTGGAGGTGGAATGGCTGAAAGCAAGTAAGAACGTAGCTGATGATCCATCCAAATAGGTGTATTGTACTAAGTGTAAACATCCAGGTCACACCATTTCTACATGTGCCCTCAACCATATGTATTGTGCCATCTGTAACACAATAGGACATTCAACAGAAACATGTGCATATAATGCAAAGGTGCAGGGTAGAGCAGCCGTAAACGCTATAATACAGGAACCAGGTCAACCAGCAACCCATTATGTGCCGCCACAGTTGTGAAACAACCAGCAACAAGGACACAGGACCTACCGAGGTCAACGTAACAATAATTTCAATCCTAACCGATGGTAGGCAGGTACATCGATGGAAGGTACTTCCCTCCCACCCCCTCGGTGCCATTTCTGTGGCAAGGTTGGCCATATCCGTATATTTTGCAAGGAAGCAGCAGAGTACGACAAAAGGAAGAAGGAACGACAAAATCCGATGACTAACATGGTTTATATTTCCCCAATTGAGTCACAAGTAGCCGTAGTTCAGACAAGATCAGGTAAACAATTGCAACCAGTAGCTGAAGTTTTTGAGCCTGGAATTCGTGAGCAGCAGCGGATGTTTGCAAAGGCTAGTCAATGGACAGCTAAGGAGTCGGATGTGTTTCCTGATCCCATTCCGATAACACAGGTCCCTCTGCCACAGGCAAGATTGAATGAACAGAATTTTGCCCCAACAACATTAGAATCACCACCAGAATCGGTGATAACCACAACCCAAATAGATCAGGTATGGGACGTCCTATCTAAGGCTTCAATCACACTTCCTTTGGGACAGTTGCTCGCCTTAGTTCTAGGAGTAAGATAGCAATTCCAACAGCAGGTTAGTCCCGGACCTTCACGTACTCTGGCGACTGTGGCTATACAACCGGAAATGGATTCTACGGTGGATCATTCAGTCCCATTGATCACCGTTTGGTATAAAAACTAGAAGATTACTCAAGTTTTAATTTATGGAGGATCTTGTGTGAATATTGCAACAGCCACGCTCTGCAAGAAATTGGGTTGGACCCAAATTGAACCCGTACAATTTTTTGTGCGAATGGCAGACCAATCTCGAGTCCATCCGGTGGGACTAGTACGTAATATTCCTATTACCTTGCAGGGAACCACATTTAAAATGACTTTTGTAGTCCTAGACTTACCAGAATCCAGCCTCGACTACAACTTACTCTTCGGTCGACCATGGTTAAAGCAAGCCAAAGTTGTACAGGATTGGTCAGCTTAGGAGTTAATTTTCAAAGACAATCACCGGAAATATGTAGTTGCACTGGATGCTATGCAACCATGCGATTTACATGAACGGCCATATGTAGCAGAGCCAGTCCATATGTTGGATGGGTTATCTGATGATGAGGAAGAGGCTTTTCTCAAGACCAATAAGGATCTAATCTCATTAGGTATTGTAGATCTACAGTCGGTAGTTGACATTTGGAGTCCGGCAGCTTGTACGGTTGTACAAGTGACCGGAGATGCAGAAGCAGATGATAGCGACGTTATGGATGAAGCAACCTTACATCAACTCTTGCATCCAGCTGACGATTTGGTACAACCTCGACAATTTTATGTACCGGAAGATCAATTAGTAACGTACAATTTGGGTGACACGGTCAACCCACGACCAGTTAAGATTAAGGCAGGATTAGCAAAGAAATTCCAAGATGAGTTGGTACAACTTCTTCGTGAATTCTCAGATGTTTTTGCTTGGGACTATCGAGACATGAAGGGCCTTGACCCACATATTTATCAACATAGAGTGGTAGTCAAACCCGATGCGAGGCCTATCAAACAACCTAGTTATAGGATGAATCTTAATTATGCAGCGCAGGTGAAGGCTGAACTTGATCGTTTATTGAAGGTTGGATTTATCGTGCCAATTGAGCATGCGGAGTGGATATCTCCAATAGTCATCGTCCTGAAGAAAAATAAACAGTTGCGTATTTGTGTCGACTACCAAAAACTCAATGCAGCCACCATACCGGATCCGTTCCCTCTCCCTTTTCTGGACATGATGCTCGACAAGGTAGCAGGACATGAAATGTATTCTTTCCTGGATGGCTACAGTGGATATAATCAAGTGAGGATGGCCGAACAGGACATACCAAAGATAGCTTTTATCACAAACTGGGGTGTCTATGCTTGCACCGTAATGTGGTTCGCTTTACGGAATGCCCCGAGTACATTTCAAAGATGTATGCAGGAAGTCTTTTCACCATACTTGACCACGTTTATGCAAGTATATTTGGATGATCTTTCTTTATTCGGAGCCACTTCGGCGCACCTGTATCATTTACGATGCTGCTTTGAAAAATGCTGAGAGTACCGATTATGTTTGAATCCTACGAAATCAGTTTTTGCGGTCTCCTGTGGCAAACTGCTTGGTCATATCATTTCTAAGCAAGGAATACAAGTAGATCCGGATAAAGTAGCAGTCATGTTGGAGGCACCAGTCCCAAAGACGCCGAAAGACGTTATGCGTTTTCTTGGCCAAATTTGGTGGCATGGCAAACATTTACGGTGCTTAGCTCATTTAGCGACACCACTTAATCGACTTATGACCAGCGCTCCGTGGAAGTATGAATGGACTCAGGAGTGCCAAAGTGTGAATCGACTTATGACCAGCGCTCCGTGGAAGTATGAATGGACTCAGGAGTGCCAAAGTGCATTTGATCGGTTGAAGGTCTTAGTGATGCAGGCCCCGATCTTGCAACCACCTGATTGGGAAAGACCGTTTCATGTCTTCGTGGATGCGTCAGATATTGCGATTGGTAGTGTCCTCATGCAACAAATTGATAAATGGTTTCGGCCTATGTATTATGCGAGTTGTCGATTAGCTCCTGTGGAGAAAAATTACTCTGTGACAGAACGAGGATGTCTTTGATTGGTTTACTCCGTGAAGAAGTTCCGACATTACTTGTTGGGCCGTAAATTTACTTTCCACGTGGATCATGCTGCACTGGTGTACTTGGTTCGGCAGCCGCATTTAGGTGGTAGATTGGCCAGATGGGTTTTACTATTACAGGAGTTCGAATGTGAAGTTATTCATCGACCCGGCATAGCACATGCCTTGGCAGATTTTCTATCTCGACTGGATTTTGGTGAGTCTCCGGTAGGGGTTGATGACACTACACCGGCCATTTATGTTACGGAGACAATTTCTGAAGACTCTGCAGAACCTCCTGTTGCTACTACATACTATGATATGTTACTGACTTTCCTCACTGACAGCTGTCTCCCTCCTAATACTCCCACTGCTCTGCACCGGAAAATTGCGGTCTACAGTCGATGATTCCGGTTGATTCTGGGTCAACTGTATTACTTAGATCATACTAGTGTTTTCCTTAGATGCATTCCTCCACATGAAGCGGAATCATTTATTGCTATGGCTCATTCCTTACCCTGTGGAGGACACTTTGCAGCTGATCTTACTCACCGGAAATTTTGCACAGTGGGCTATGGTGGCCTATAATGTATAGAGAATGGTTCACTTTGTGCAGCAGTGTGATGTCTGTCAACGGTCTGGACAGCCCTTGCAGCGACACTTCTTTCCCCTTCAACCTGTCTTACCTTTGGAACCCTTTCAGAATTGGGGTCTAGATTTTATTGGTCCAATAACACCACCAGCGACCCTCACCAACAATCGATACATATTGACTTGTACAGATTATGCCACTAGGTGGGCAGAAGCTTGGGCTTTACGGTCTGCCACAGCTGTTTTGGTGGCAAAATGTTTGATGAAGGATGTCTTCCCGCGTTATGGATTACCTCTGGAGCTCGTGACGGACCAAGGAACTTTTTATGCATAAATTCAACTCACCGTACTATCCACGTGCTAATGGTCTGGCTGAAAGTACCAATAAGACTATGTTGAATATGCTTCGCAAATTGATTTTGGAATGTCCAGAACATTGGGACTAGCTCTTACCTGCAGTTTTGTGGGGTTATCGGACCACGTACAAAGTGGCTACCGGAATGACTCCGTTTAAACTCGCTTATGGCCTCGAAGCTATTGCACCAATGGAAGTAGTGGTACCAAGTTTGCACGTTGCTTTATCTCAGAACTTGTTACCGAAAGAATCTTTGCCATTTCGGTTGGATGTGCTCAGATCATTGGATGAACAACGCTGGGAAAGTTTCATGATTCTTCAAGAAGTTCAGCTTCATCAAACCCGTACTCATGATCGTTTCCTCAAGACTCCTGTGTTTATGGCTGGCCAACTTGTTTTATTTTATAATGCTAAATCTAATACAGGTACCGGAAAATTTAAATTACGGTGGTTCGGTCCATACTAGATTGCTGAACAAGTGGGACCAGCAACTTTTTGATTGGCGACCTTAACAGGTGTTCTCTTGCCAAAAGTGATTAATGGTTCTAAGCTTCGCCCATATCACCAGCCGTCTGAGAACCACTGATGTGTACTTAGTCTTTTTCGTGTGTCACTTGTTTTTCTTTTTATCCCCATATTTCGGTTGACCACTCACCGTAATTTCCTCGTTTTGGTATCTAACTATGATTAATCGCCGCCCGGTGTTACTGTTTCTGATCATGCATGCATGTTGTAATCATGAAGGATTGCTCGCGAATACTGCGCGATGATTAGGGTTTTTGTCGCCTGATGTTGTCCGTGCTCTTACTTAATCATGTTCTTTCCACTGATAATCGCTATTGTGCTTGTGTATTGTGTGCCTTGTGTATTCTGTATTCTCGTGTTTACTTGTGTGCCATGGAAGCTCTCGATAATGTCGCCACCTTCCGTGCAGGCCTCACTCCAGAAGTGAGTGAGTATTTGCACACCCGTGGTCTATTG
Source organism: Ceratopteris richardii (assembly GCA_020310875.1). Lineage (NCBI taxonomy): Eukaryota > Viridiplantae > Streptophyta > Polypodiopsida > Polypodiales > Pteridaceae > Ceratopteris > Ceratopteris richardii. Next base: position 127,579,527 of record CM035425.1, on the reverse strand, counting down.
TCCTTCGCTGAATTGCCTTGGCATTCAGTGGAGTTTTAACCATTCCATGCGCAGATCATTTCTGTCATCGCTGGCACACCTGCTATTGAGCAGTGTTGGCCCATTGTGTGTTTACCATCTCGTGTCGTTATTACTTTAGCTACATTTGCTAACGCTTTCCGCCTCCCTCGGGAAGGATCGGAGAATGGTCCCCTTCTTTTCGTGGCTACCATGCAAGAATTGTTCCCTTAGCACTCATCTAATGAGTATGCCATTTTGTGTAGGCCTGAACCAGAGTGTATAGCTCTACAGTTTTTAGTAGCCACCCTGAATTTACAGAAACGCACATATGGTATTGCTCGCCCATTCTATTCGATGATCGATACCGCTTCCCGTGAGTTTGTAAATTTCATCTCCTTCTATTTTCGGCGCCTTCACCGTGAATGTGTAGCGGTTATCAAACAAGTCACTAAGGGTGACCTTCCTTGTTCCCGTTTACCCCACATCCTTGCTTTCCTCTTTCCGGTGCTCCAAGATGCGCAACCACCTCCAACCGCCCCCTTCTTGTTACATGAAGAATCTACTCAAATGCTCGAGGATGAGGAAGATGACGATGAAGATCTGCTTCAACTTCTTCACCAAAAATGCAGATGTGTTAGCCCCTCTGAAAGTCAGGTGCAGGGATCAACTGCTGGTCATGATACTGACGTCTTCCACGACACGGCCACATCTCTTCATGTTGAATCCTCCGTTCCCTCTTCTCCCCTCCACCAGTAGAAACATGGTGCACACCTGGAAGAATCCGAAGAGGTCTCTTCTCGGGCAGATTCTCATCAGCAGGAAGAGGACATTGTGAAAGAAATTGTCGCCGAAATCATCACAGAAGTGATTTCCAATGCTGAGGTCTTGCTCGACAAAGATGAGGCGACAAATCAGAATACAATCGGAATAGTCCTGGTGCAGAATCCTCTCATTCCCCTTCCTCCGCCCCTTAACTCTGTTGAGCCCGTTGCAGTGCCTACTAGTGCCATCGCCAATGACATTCTTGAAGCACCTACTCCTCCATCCTCTTCTCCCGACTACTCTCCACCACCCTCCCCTCATCTGTTCTCAGCCTCTTCATCTCAACCACTTCCTGCTCTTCCTCCTCCAACTCTGATGTTTAATGAACTTGAATCTATGGGTCGCCTCCTGATCCAATTTTCTCAGCAATTACCTCTTCAAATGAAGCTGGCAATCGAGAATATCCGGCAGGAATTGCAAGGCAAAGTAGACGTGCTGGAAGCCGACATTGCTCCGTTGCAGGAAGAAGCAAATGTGGTCAAGGCAGAGAACCATGCCCTGCAGGTTCAACTTCAACAACTTCAAGCTCAATTAAAGGAAAAAGATAACCTGCTTGCTCAGCGCGACACCGAAATCATTACGCTAAAGCAAGAACTTACAGATAAGACAGATGCCATGACTGCTTTAGGAAATGAGCTTCATCGTACTCGGGATACCCTCAGTGTGTTAGAAGAAGCTTCACAATCACTTGCAGCCAATGTGCTTAAAGCAGAAGCCGAGTTACATAATGTAACTGAAAGATTGTTTCAGCGAGATCAAGAGTTTACGGAGGAGATCGCTAAGTATCTACGGTTAAAGAAGGAGATGGAAGGAATCATGAAAGAAAGGGATGCATATTATAAAACCATCCAATATCAAGCTCAAGAGCTGGAACGTAGAGAAAAGCAGTTGGCCGCTCAAGCAGAGAGATTATCCAGAGTTGATGGTCAAATTGCTGATATGAAGGTCAGCAGAGATGCTACGATAGCTAATGACTTCTATTTACAAGAAGCATTTTTGCAGACGCAGACCGATGCATTGATGAGTCAAGTTATTGCGGCTAGTTCAGTCAGAACAGATGCACAACTGTTGGAGCCAAATACATTGAAGATTATGCTGGATTCCCTGAAACAAAAGATCACCCGAACATTTAAAGTAGCTAGAACTATGTATATACAAGGCATAGTTGATGAGCCTTAATTTTATCTTCTTTGCGTGTTCGAGTCCACCATGCGTGCCAGTGTTAGGCCGTCGGATGGGAATAATGTAATCTTATTTTTCATATATCGCACGCACCGAAAAGGCATATTGATTAGTTGTAACCTTTTATCCATTAATGAAAGGGCATTACGATGACTCTCGGGTAAAGAGGCAGTTCGCCAGACTGTCTGTCTGGGCGACCGTGCGGAGACGCCGTGTTGCAGATTTGCATATATTTGGAGTACTGTTATTCTGTTCTTGGTGAATTGCAGTAATTCCTTATTAACTCAGTAACTTTGTCTTAACATTAAAAGTCAATGCGACTGTGTGATTGTTAATTCGCGTAATAAGCTACTGTGTAAGGATAACTGTAACCGGAACATCGTAACTGTGTAGCGGAAGTTATTGCCTTGATGTATAGTTATTGTTTAGTTGAATAGTTAGATTGGGAAAATTAAATAAAGGGCCTCTACACTGTCAGACCCCTAACCATCCCCAAGAACCCAAAAAGAGATTAAAAGTGACTTGTCGGAAGTCATTTTTAACAAAGCTTTACCATGTAAATGGGTATATAAGCTAAAATTCACATTAGATAGTGCTTCTCCAAGTATAAAGAACGACTTGTTGCAAAGGGGTTTAAACAACAACACGGTGTTGATTTCGAGGAAATCTTCTCTCCAATGGTCAAGGTGACTACCCTGCACATGTTTCTTGGGTTCATCACAATGGAGAACTTAGAGCTAGTCCAAGTGATGTGTAAAAATTTCTTTCTTGTATGGAGATCTTATAGATAAGATGTATAGGGAACAACCAGAAGAAGAGCTTATAAAGATAAGTAGCCCATTAGGGCAATAGGCATATATACAAGCCGAGGGAAAAAAACCTCCTAAAGAGGGAAAAAAGTGCCCCGGCGGTCCTAGTGTGTTCACACACATCACTACCTAAATATATCAACATTTTCTTTGGCACTAGCTCCCATGTGTGATTATCTTTGAGAGCTTTGATTTCCTCTTTCATAGCTTGCTTCCATTCCTTTTGTGTGCAACCTTCTTCATGTGTCTCAAGCTCTTTATCTTTGATAACCTGCATCATGTATGCAAACTGTGTCGCCATGAAACCATCATAACTCAACCTTTGAGTTGGATACCTTGTCCTTGAAGATCTTCTTTCATTGCCTTTAGAAAGTTTCTTCTTTAACCTATTCAGCTTTACCATCGGAGTGATTACCTCTTCATATTCTTCTTCACTTGCATCTATCTCACTATTTGGAGTAGCACTTGCTTCTTCGACTCTATTATGAGCTGAATTTGGAGACACAAAATGACTCCCCCTCCATGTTGAACATTCTTCATTTGATGTAGATGCCTCTGGACCTGAAACCTTTGTGCTTGATTGTTGAACTTCTCTTTGATTTGTTCCTGCACAATCATCACAATCTTCTTCAAGAATCTTTTCCTTTCCTTATCTTCATACCATGGTCTTAGTTCATCAAAAACCACATCTTGTGAGACTCTTAATTCCTTTGTTCTAGGGTTCTAACACTTGTATCCTTTTTGCTCCGTCGAGAAGCCGATGAAAATGCATTTTTCTGACCTTGGTTCCATCTTTGTTCTAACTTCTTGTGGAATGTGAACAAAGCAAACACATCCAAACACTTTGAGGTGTGTAAGATCAGGTTTCTTACCGAAATATACCTTCTCTGGAGTCAAGTGATGTATTCCCGATGTTGTGCACCTATTCATCAAGTAAATAGCAGTTGTGGTAGCTTCAGCCCAATAGTACAATGGTACCTTCATCTTGTTGAGCATGCATCTTGCAATTTAAGCAATTTGCCTATTTGTCCTCTCAGCTACTCCATTTTGTTGTGGTGTATACCTACAAGTGAACTTCCTTTTGATCCCATTCTCTTGTAGAAAATCTGAAAATTCTTTGGTGAAGTTTTCTCCTCCACCATTCGACCTTAAGGTTTTGATAGACCTTCCTGTTTCTTTTTCAACTTCAACTTTGAATCTTTTGAATATAGAAAACACCTCTGATTTTTGCTTCATACAAAATATAGTTGGTCATTCTAAACTTCCACACGGGATAGTTATCCTTATCCAATTTCTCTACTTGTTGACCCAAGTCAGCCATTGAAGACTATCAAAAACTTTGAGAGTTACCTCGAATAGTTATATTGTCCTTTGCTCTTGCATTTGTGAAGCTCCCCCTTGTTTTGTAGCTCCTCTTTTGCTTTGCTTTAACTCCAGCTCTGTTGGGCAAATAGACATGCATGGATAGTACCCTCTTTGAAAAGGGACGATGGAAGCTCACCAAGTTTTCTATGATACCAAATGTGGAGTGAACCATTGTATGCCCAGCACTTAGACAAACAGCTCCACCTTAGATAGATTGCTGCTCTCAATACAAAACTCAAATGCACTTGTGCCTTTGATCAAAGTAGACAAAGAGAGCTTTCTAGTAAGCTATAAATAACTTAATTTGGACAAGTTTTCATTAGGAAACACAACTGACAAAGGTGAACTACTTGTCCACACAAGTATGCTAAAGAATTGAACTTCACTCTCAGACTGATAATTCCCTGAATATATATCTTTGAGGAAGATATTTGGTATAGAAAAAGTACACACAAATAGCTTTCCAACAAGCTAAAAATCAAGTAATTGGGATGAGTTTTAGTCAGGAAATTCAACTGACCAAAATAGACTATCTCATAGAATATAAATCCTTTGAATGTGATATTTGGGATAGAGAAATTACATGCAAAGAGCTTTCCAATAAGCCAAAAAGCAAGAAATTTGAATATGTTTTGGTTGGGAAATTTAATCAACCAAAATAGACTACCTGTCTACAGAAGTATGCTAAAAAATTGGACTTCACTCTTTGACTGATATCTCATAGAATATAAATGCTTTCAAGGAGATACTTGATATGGAGAAAGTCAAGAGATAGTATTTCCACGGAGTGTTTAAACACAAGAAATGCTTACATATACACTGAGATATGAGCTTCACAATAGAGCTATGTACAAAATGACGTCCGACTGGAAGAAGTCTATGGGAAGACAAAATGACAAAATGACTAGATCCGATTATTGGGAGCTCTTGCCTCTTTCTCTCATTGTTTAGAACTTGCTACCACTCCACTTTTATGACCAATTAGCATGTGAAGAAGTTTGTGCCTCCTTCTTAACTGACCACTTTTCCCACTACATGCCACTAACTACAAGGCAGATATTGTATATTTTACTCATCATGAATTTTGACTATACTTTTTTCTTTTCTCTTCTTTTCCTTTATCTTTATATTTGGTAAATTTATCCAAGCATAGCTCATATGAAAATGAGCTTGTACATTTATCTTCAACAAACCATACAAATAAAGAAAGGTGTTGGTTTCACATTTTTCTAGCCAAGTGGATTACGGATTTTAAGGGTGGTGATATTGACATCAAAGCTTCCATCAATAAGAACTTTGTTGAATAATTTGTTTCTATACTAGATTGTGATTAGTGGAAGTTTGTGATCAGCAAAACCCATCTATGTATGTGTGAGCTTGTTTATAGGTGTCAAAGAAAGCTTATCTTCTAACGGTTTGAGGTTTTCTTGACTAAAAAATGGGCACAGAGAAAGGAGCTTCCTTGAAGGAATCTGAATAGGTACATAGAGTGCAATATTTATTGTTTTTGAAACTACTTGTAGCTTAGCATGGGTCCAACCATTGCAATATCTAGTAATGTATAGTGGCACTTTGATGTCCTCTTGAATAGACTCCAGAGAGTCTCCGACAGAGACTCGAACAATGGCAAAAAGTACCTCAAGATTGTTTGGAACATAAGTATAGGGTTTTTTGGGTTAGACTATGGGATTACTTTGGGGTTGTTTGGGCTATTGGGCATTGTTTTTTGTTCCTTCATCTGTCTTTGTTGAGAGTGTTCTCCTAACTCTAGTACTTGTTGAGTAAATTTTGGAGATTCATTCTCCAACCATTTCACTGATTTCATCCTAAATTATTCTTGCTCTTGTGGTGAAGGTCTTAATTGGTCCTCCTTAGGTTGAAAATTCCTCTCTGATCAAGTCAATACTATGGTGACTTCAGGTTCTAGGTACGTTAGTTTTACTATACTGGAGGCAGGGGTTTGTTGCTATCACTGTTGATCAAATTAACAAGCATGAGGGAAATTAACTCAATATATGAACGTGTTCTAAACAAAAGCTACATTGGGAAGGTAATCCATACTACTATTGTGGATTAATTGGGTCTTCTTTGTATATGAAATCTTGATTACATGGATTTTGAAAGTTGCAATTTTAAAAATTGGTACTTTTCCCTTGAGGTTGTTCATAGTTCCACTGAGGTCGTAGTGGTTGGCTGAATTATTGAGGTGCATATTGCAAAGAAGGATAGTGTTCTTGAACGGTTGAACATATGGATGGGGACGATATGGAGGATAAGGGTTTGGTGAGTAAGGATACTATTGAAAGGCATTATGAGAATATGGATGTGCTAGGATCATAGGGTTGGATCATAGGGTTAGTGGGTGGATAAGGGGAAACATAGTAATCAATTCTTACATGATGTGTTGTAGAAGTCTTGAGTTTGAAGTCTAGCATTGCAAATACAATTTGTCATGGTATGACTAGTAATGTCACATATTGTGCAATATGTTTGATTCAATGTGAAAGCATTAGTAGTGTGTCTTGCATGATTTTGCAGTGAGTATAGTAAACCTACTTTGATGGTTCAAGGTTCAATTAGGACATTGGTGAGTTGCCTTTCAACATGATCCAAATATTTTGTGAGATTGCTAGTTTCTGCCTTGGCTGTGGTTAATCCAAATTTGCTTTCTAGTTTCAAGGCAATTGGAATAACATCATTTAGAGAGATTTCTCCCATGCCATATACCCACACAATGTTGCAAGGGCATGGGGAAAGGTCATTAATGAACCATCTTGCAACTACATTTAGTGAAGGTTGGCTATCTACAAGAAACTGCATGTACATACTTCTAAACTTTGTAGTGTAGGTCCATATAGGTTGATGGGACTGCTTCCTAAGATCTTGCAGTATATTGTACAACTATGAGGTAGATTTTGTTTGTCTGACTCTTATGGATACCAAAATTTGTATGCTCCTCTTCCTTCTCTTCTTCCTTCCCCCTAATCCTTCTTCTCTCTCATTTTGCACACTTCTTTGTCCTCACGTTCATAGCCCATTCGTGCTTCATCGAGTCAGAACAGCTATCATCTTCAGTACTTAACTTCATACTTCTTCAATGCCAGTCTACATGTCCATATTACTTACAATAGTTTAAAGAGGTATTTTTAGTAGGTTGAAGTTTCTATTGCATTTAAAGGGTGGTTTTATGTCTCCAAGTATCCAAACTTCATGTGGTCTACACATGCTCCAATCGATTTAGTTTAAAAAGCATTATGCTTTGAGCCATTTAGTCGAAATCTTCCTTGCTTATTTCTTTAATGTTTCTCCAAACATGCGAGATGGCTTGACCCATTGAACTTCCATTTAAAGTATTGAGGAGATAAGTATATGTTGTTTGTACGACTCTCTTTTCAAAAGTCACACCCAACTTACTTCATGAAACTTCATACATTTTTAAATCCATTTTGTTTCAATTTCATCATACATTTTTAAATCCATTTTGTTTCAATTTCATCAATGAGTTAGTCAAGAAATCCATAGTGGTGGGGTTCAAATGGGCATGATGTAGCGGTAAGCCTTGAATGCCATGGGGCAGAGCGCTTGAGTTCAAATCCCACTCACTGAACATGTTTAACTTTTGAGTATATCCAAACATATGAGTGCCTCTACCTTACGAGGTTGGATGTGTGTGTTTTTCATTCATTGTACTCTCAAAAGAAAAAAAAAACCCATAGTGGCGGAGTATGCAAAAAGAGTGCTAGTGCAAGATACACTGTTGATCACAAAAGTCAGAAGTAATGATGGTAGGTTCAACTCAATAGATGGAGAGATCATTTACTATCATTATGAAGAGTATGATGATAGTCCAACTTATCAAGATTATTTATCATATAGGTAGATCTTAAAAAAACCTCCGCTTTATACATCCACAATGTTATCTCTATGTCTAAAAGAAGGAGGTATTAGGGTTCTTCTTGAAGGTTGAAAGGGTAGAAATTGAACATCAAAAGACATCCATTGATAAAGAACAACTATCAATCTTCATGTGGCTTACTATCAAAATCAAGGATGTGGACCACTCCAAAAGCAAAAATATTTAAGATAGGCAACTTTTGGCTATGCAATATGGAAGGGAAAACAAAAGAAAAACATAAGTTATTCGTTTTTTTCTCTTTCCTCGAGTGCATAATACTTTGGGGAAAACTCATCACAATGGGTAGTAGCCTTCTTTCCAACTCCATGAAGCTTTGTAACCTTCTATCATACCAATAATATGGTGTTATATTCCTTAATACATATCAACCTTCTAGTAAACACATTGATGAAGATGGTCAACACAAATAGGAGTAATATTCTTGTGTACAGGAGTTCATTCTTCATTTTACTATCCGTGCTCTCCTTGGGCTTGGATTATTTTAAAAGACCATATGTCTCTTTGAGCTTGAACTACTTAGAGAGCAAAAGGAACCATGAATGGACATAGTTAACACCTAGGAATTATCCTATACCTCTATCATCCCACAAAGGGCATATAAAAGTCCAAAAAGGGGGTCTTTCTAGAGATCCTTTCAAAGATAGACACATGGTTCAAGACCTTGATAGGTGTTCTAGTGGTCAGTTGCTCTACTCAGTTATGCCACCATCGCTGAAGCAACTTGCAGCAATTTTTATTTGTATACTCCATATTTCCTCTCAACATTATGGAAACATGAGGAGTGCACTCCTTTGAGCTTGTGTTTTGGGGACCTCATGGATTTTTTGTAGAGGAATTTTTCTGTTGGGCAATAAGGAGGCTGCCTCTGCTGTTCTACCCTTCCGTCCTTCCCGATACAGCAACTACAAGTGTCGCAGGCAGCCATGGCGTACAGATCCGACGATGACTATGATTATCTTTTCAAAGTGGTGCTGATCGGAGATTCTGGAGTTGGAAAGTCTAATCTGCTGTCTAGATTCACCCGCGATGAATTCAGCCTGGAGTCTAAGTCCACCATTGGGGTGGAGTTCGCTACACGCAGCATCAATGTTGACGGGAAGACCATCAAAGCACAGATCTGGGACACGGCAGGCCAGGAAAGGTCTGTATTTGGCATTTCTGTTTCCCTATTTACAGCCTTGCCATCTCTTTCACTGTCTCTGTCTGTGTCTCTGTCTCTATATTTCTCTCTCATTTACACTCTCCGGATGCATGTGTGAGCATGCACGCATGCACATGCTGTCGTTTATTTCTGTATTCTCTCACATGCACACACATGCAGAAGTTTTTGCACATGTTGCTTGTTTTTACGTGATAGACATTACCAAATGCAGAGTCGCTTGCATTTCCTGAAAGCCTGCTAGCTAGACAACAGCTGTTGTTCTTTGTTAATGCTAGGACCACTTACTTTCCAACATTGTACCAAGCTAGACCTGAAGCAGTCACCGCTTTTTATATTAAACAGTGGATCTAGCACTTTCCTGTGATTGGTTGTTATTGAAAGCATCTATGGTAATTCATGAATTTATATTATCTAGGTAAGGCCCTGGATACTTTCGCTGGAGGATAGCTTGTTGCCCTAGGGGTATGAAGGATTGAGGGACTGGACGGGGGTCATTGAATATTTTTGTTAAATCTTCGTCATCAATGTCTAAAGAGGGAAAACTTAAAAGTGAATGCGTATTTTTCTACTCGATAACTTTATACATGTAAAATTTAAATAACTGAGGTCTGTTCTATCCCTTTGAAGTTGCTAATGCATTCTTATTCTGTTGACCTTAGATGTTGCAAGTCCTTGCCTTTATATTCGTTTGAGCAAAAGGCCTTGCAGCGTATTGTAATCTATGATAGGGACGTTAATATTAAGCTAACTTACATGTTAAAAAAATCAGGCATATTTCAACTGCTAGTGGGGAGTCATCAAATCTTTTCCTCAAAACTTCGTCATCAATGTTAAAGAAAAAACAAGGAAATCCTTAAGTGGACACGTATTTTTTCGTTCAATGCCTTTGAGCATTCAAATATCTGAGGTCGGTTCTATTTGATTATTGATGTCAAATGTTGCAATTCCTTGCCTAAGAATTTATTTCAGCAAAAAGCCTTGGAATATGTACTTAATGTTTAAAGAATGAGCATATTTCAAGCGCTAATGATGAAGAGAGATTAAGAATAGTCGCCCTGCTGTTTTATATTGTTATATGCTAGCCAAGAAAAAAAATATAGCAATGAATTTCAGTGTGCCGAGAGTGTTCCTGACAAGAAGAGACTGGAAGATGGTGATTTGTTCAGAGATGATTGAATTCCGAGAAGAGAACAAATAAGAGGGAAGATGTGACAAAAATCACTGGGCTATAGAAGTGATCCCCCTGTTCGCTCTTCTTTCTCTACATTGATTAGCTTTTTGCCTTTATAACTCATTGCATACTATGTTTCCTACATGCTGATTTGATCTCCAAGTGTGTAATTCATGTTCAGGTACAGAGCTATTACCAGCGCATATTACAGAGGGGCTGTGGGTGCACTGCTTGTGTATGATATAACCAGACATGTGACTTATGAAAATGTAGAGCGGTGGCTGAAGGAGTTGAGGGATCACACAGATTCCAACATTGTGGTTATGCTTGTGGGTAACAAGTCTGATCTGCGCCACCTCAGAGCTATATCGACTGAAGATAGTCAGGCTTTTGCAGAGAGAGAAGGATTGTATTTCATGGAGACATCTGCCTTGGAAGCAACAAATGTAGAGAATTCATTCAAGCAAATTTTGACACAGATCTACAGAGTTGTGAGCAAGAAAGCTCTTGATGTTGGGGAGGATCCTGCAGCAGTGCCAGCTCAAGGTCAAACTATAAATGTCAATAGTAATGATGTGACAGCAACCAAAAAGGTTGGATGCTGTTCAGCATAAGAGAGGATCACTAGGCCTTGTAGATGATGTCAAAAGCTCAGATGTTGTTGCTGTTTCTTCCCATTTTCTTGATGCACGGGAATCATTGTGCGTTTTATCAACTGGGAGTTGAATTTTTGAGGGTTGTTAGCGGAGGCCTTCTCTAGTACAGGTTTTTCCATCAGTTGCTGTTTTTCGTGCAACACTCAGTTATTGTATTTCTCCTCCCATCAATTTCTTTCTGCTGTCTTCAATCTGGGAAGACAACTTGCCATATTTTGAGTCTGATCTCTTGGGTATAGCTGAATTCTTTTCCTGCATTCAGAAACAATTATTTGCCAGAATTTTGAGTTTGATCTCTTAGTTATAGCTGAATTCTTTCGTTGCATTCAGAAAAAATTAGATGTCTATTAACTCAGTAGAATTTGTTAATTTGTGCACATAAGAATATACTTTCAATAAAAAGCCTGATGAGATTGTCTTTCATTAGAAGCATTTTACTATATGCTTCCTGTGGCTGGATTTTATTAGTAGCATGGAAAGGTTTAGACTACATGATACCTGTATTGTAAGCATCTGTATCACCTTTTTGATTCTTATAGTGGCCTCTGATTTTCAGTTGTGTTGGATAAAAATGTCGTAGACATCTTCTTGGTGATGGCTTTTATGAACAAGGAGTACATATTTTCAACTAAAGAGAGAGCCGATACCATGGGTCCGGTTTGTTGTATAGTAGATTTGAAACATTAGGAATAATATTTTGTACACGAAGAATTAGCTGATGAAAAATTTCAGTACATGAAGGGGGGCATGAAGGGTTGAAAATCATTTATGTGTTGGATAAAAATGTCGTAGACATCTTCTTGGTGATGGTTTTTATGAACAAGGAGTACATATTTTCAACTAAAGAGAGCGGATACCATGGTTCCAGTTTGTTATAGAGTAGACTTGAAACATTAGGAATAATATTTTGTATACGAAAAATTAGCTGATGAAAAATTTCAGGATATGAAGGGGGGCATGAAGGGTTGAAAATCATGTATGTATGGATTGCTGAAGAGTCTCATTTAGTGATTGATGCATACAATCATGCTTTCAGTGTCTGCTAGCTCTTTTAGTTTCTATGGAAATGCCAAGTATTGTGTAAAACATTCTGCATCAGTTTCTGTTCATATCGGTATTTTCTTTGCATTTTAAGTGCATGATCTGCATTCTTTCCTGGACTGGTCAATGTGCATTCGACTTCTCTTTTGGGATGGAGCGAATTACTTCTTTTTAAAACATTTTCAGGCTTGAACAGGGAGAATTATGGTCTTGCATGTGAATGTCATCTAGCTTGTGCTGATTGTACCACTTGAATTTTTTTTCTAAATTGTGTCTCTGACAGAGTTGAGTTCGGTTCCTGTATGTGAAAATTTATGTTTCATAGACACCCCTCACTGCAACGGCATTCCAGTTCTGATTTGACACTTATCATTAGTGATATCTCTCAATGTCCTCTTTATGTCTCATTCTATGTTTGACTTAGCCTTTAAGCAAAATTCTCTACTGTGAAATTAATCATTCACTTTATGAGATTAAGTTTGAGGTAGCAGGCAGGTTGCATAGTGTATCGTAGGGTTCATTGCCCCCCCCCCCCCCCCCCCCCCCCCCCTTCTCTCTCTCTCTCTCTCTCTCTCTCTCTCTCTCTCTCTCTCTCTCTCTCGCTGCCCCGTCCTTTATTCCCCCTTTGCTTTCGCTTCTCCCTTTTCTTTCCCAGTTCGCAATAATAGGAGTTTCGATGTCAATATGTACATCTTAGCATGTTTTAGTGTCTAAAATAGAATCACAAATGGTTGTTCCTTTGAGAAGGTTTTTAACTCTTTGAGTCCTTTGGTCAAGAGATTCCAAAAAAGATTCTCGGTGAGATTTGCATTGAACTTTCAAGTCCGCTGCTCTTATTATGTAGCAGAGTCAACTTCAGCTTGATTGTGTCTTTGTTAATGTGCCAGTAACCATTCTTATTGCCAAGTTCTTGTAGTCCAATGTACTTTAGATCCATGTAGCTCTCTTAGTCAACTAGTGGTATGTGTACTGCCACTAGAAGGCTCTAGAGCTCCTTGGGTGGATCTCTCTCCCCATGCAGAGTTGAACTCCATACATCCCCCTTCCCATCCTTCAGACTTAACTACTAGGTTAAGTAGTAATCTTTTCTAACAGTCCAGAAGGACCTTATGTTATCATTACCTTGAGCATTTTCAAGCTACTTTATAACAAAATATCTAAGTATAATTTGAGAACCTATTATTTGTTACTTCACGGGACTCTCAATAGAGGTCTCATAGTTTTTCATATCTAGAAAGAGGGCTTCCTTTTCTGAAGTAAGCACATTCCTTGAGTGGCCTGGTGGGCTAATCAAAGGGGAGGACTTTGAGATAGGATTTCCTTGCTTGGTTTTTTTTAGAGAAGGCTTAGACGTGATAATTAGTGATTCTCAAGACCTTGGGATGGGCCCCTCATTTTTTCCGCTAGGCCTATCTAGGCTACTGAAGCTACCTTTGAGCACATAAGGGAAAGTGCATGTCTAAGGTAATACCAAAGAACCGTATAAGTGAGAAAAATTGTACTTGGACCATCAAGGGAAGGTTGAGACCTTATCACTACGGGCAGTTTGATCTCATGTTCCCTACTAAAGCCTAAAAATAATCTTGAAAAGTCGTTTTAAGGTTTTAAGAAGACTCGTAATACAAGATTAGATTGAATCTTAGCTCCTGGTCTCGTATTCCTATGACAAAATCCATCCAAGCACATAAGTCTAAGAAATTTTCTTCCCAATAAGGAAGATTTTGAGTGTTACCCCACCTAGCTGATACTCAAGGATAAAATGTGTATTGGAACAACTTAGCTGATTACATCATACTCTTTTGACTGTGCAACCTTGGGTGTTCTAGAGTCAAGGAGATCATAGGGAAGTACTCCATCAGATCAAAGTTTCTAGGGAAGTACTCCATCAGATCAAAGTCCTAGGAGATTTGAGCTGTTTTGAAGGAAGGGAATTAGTACTTAATCTATTTGAACCCCTAAGTGGTTAGGAATTTCTAGGTGGTTAATGAAGTACGAAGTCTTACCTCTCCTGGTGATAACTAACAAGACTGAACTTATATCAGATTCAACAACTCTTATAAAGTGACTATGCCCAAAAGTTACGACACTTGTGTCACACTACAAGAGGAACGAAAGGGAAACATGTGAAGCCTCTAAGAGCTAAAAGTTAGGATTTAATTGTGCATGCCAAGTTGTGTATGTATGCACCCATTGTGTCAAATGAATCTGCACTATTTATTCTTTCGTGCATCAAGGTTACTAAGAGTGTACTTTGCATTCTAAAGGGTTCACTAAGGCAAAAAATCTTGTAACTCTCAACTACCTCTTGAAATTTAAAAATCTTGAGCTAAGGAAAGATTGCCTATGCATGTGTGTTTGAGAATAATCATGGTTTGCTACTACATTAACCACATGAGCATTGATGATGTGAAGTAGATACATGAATGTTTCGGATATTTATGGTTCTAATATTTGGGCATATATCGGGCAAGCCAAAGTCAATAGAGTACACTAAGGCACAATACTACACCACATATTGGGCAAGCCAAAGTCATAGAGTACACTAAGGCAGAATACTGCACCACAAACAAATGGTGATGGATAAAATTCGGGTGTCAACATGGGCTATCATTACTTTAGCTAGTCTATGACGTAAAAAAGTTTTAGCATACTCATATCAAGTGGAAAAGTGAGTCAAAAAAGATGTGACTCTCCATGGACATGCAAACGTAGGATCTAAATGACAAAATTATGTTTTTATCTAAAATCAATAGTGAATATGACATCCCTATCAATCGTTCAAAAACCTATGGGGTTGTGTTTTGAAATTAAAAAATAATCTCTAGGTCATGATGGTACTTACCCTAAGCGTGAAACTAGAAGGGTATGCATATATAGATAGAAGAGGACCACTATACATCTTTCGTGAGAATCCGAATAAACTCATGCAATAACTACCAATAGGTGAATTATATGGGTGAATCTCAATAAAACTATCTTGGAAGAATATATATGTGAAAGGAAACAAGGACATGTGATTCTTCGTTCCTATCTAATAGTGTGTTGATCTTAATATCTATAACCTCTCCTTAAAGTTCAATGCCATCATAATCATCATCATCTTCTTCTTCTTCTTATTTGTATTAATATTATTACTATTACTCATATTGTTATTATTATTATTCTAAAACATAGCATCTCAATAGATCTATCTTTAGAAAATCTATTGTGTTCACCACACATGCTCTATATGAATGAAAAGAAGGACTCACATTGCCTACTAGAATCTAGAAAAAATTTCGAAATCCATTCTAGGGTTTTGAGAAGACTCGGAATACATGATCAAATAACCTTATCATTTGGCCTATTATTGGTATGACAAACACATCCGAGCACATTAATCTAAGAAAATCGCTCCCCAATAAGGAAGATTTTGAGAGTGTTACCCCATCAAGCTGATACTTAGGGAGTAAAAATGCATTGGGAAAACTTAGGTGGTTACATCTTAATCTTTTGACTATGCAACCTTGGGTGTTCGACAGTCAAGGAGATTTTAATCTACACACGAAGAAGTGCTCAATTAGATTAAAATCCTAGTAGGGTTGAAATGTTCTGAAGGAAAAGAATTAATGGATATGTATGGAGTCAGGTGAGATGTATATGACTGCCTTCTCAAATGAAATTCAGAGGTCTAGGATGAGCTTTGTGCATTGATTTGTTCTTTTGTTGAATAATGCAAAAAGCCAAGATGCACTACAGGTTGCTTGTGAGTTTGTGGAGTTCCTTCAAAGTTATGTCTTTAGATAATAAAAATTGAGGTCGTTGTAGTATAGTGGTGAGTATCCCCGCCTGTCACGCGGGAGACCCGGGTTCGATCCCCGGCAACGGCGATCTTTAATTTGTTGAAGTTTATCATATTATCTCCATCAAATAATGCCTTTAATGTCGTTGAAAACATGGTCATGTTAGGCCAAAAATATAATCTCAATGGAGAAGCATGTATTTCTTCCCATATAAATACCAGTAAAGCTTCCAAGCTACAAGTTCTAGTAGCAACAATAGCTTTGCCAATGCATGTTAGAGCAACGTGAAACCACTAACAATATGCATCTCCTTTTTCAAATACTTCCAACCCACTCACTCTCCTCTCCGTGAGTGTTTCCATGCTAAAAACAGCTTCTTTCGGAGATGCACGACTACCGCATACCACTCTGTTTTCCATATCACTAAAAGTTTTGATGAGCATGGTCAAGGTGATATATATGGAAAAGAGCTTATGAACTTTGTCCTCGAATAAAATTGAGTCCTGGTCCTTTTGGCCTTCAAGCACCATCATCACTTTATGGCGAACAATCAATTTGATCATGGATTCATGGGAACACTCACTCTTGTTTCAAAAATTGGTAATTTTATCTTTTTTTCTTGATTCATAGATGGACACGCATGTGGGTAAATAAAAAATCTGCCAGATTGCTCCAATTTGGATTGTGGCATTTGCTGGTTGCACCACTTCCAAACTATGCACTTTGCATGGAAAAGCCTTTCACACTCTGATGAATAGGGCTAAGCTCCACCTTTATTGCTCATACTTACATGGTGATAACCTCATACCATTTTAAACATCATGTATCTTTTTGTTCATCATTATGTTCTTTCTACATAGCACTTACCTTGTCCGATGTTCTAACTACACCATCCTCACACTATCGCTCATCTTGTTTGTAATATTTGCTACTGTGATCATGGCAAACTAGGCTATCATGTCTCGTATTCATACCCTTTCAATAACTATAGTGATTCTTAGTAATGTGACTGGCAAGTTTCTCTATTGGCTTGTAGCTAAAAGATTGGACACAAAGAAGTTGATTCCTCCTCATCTAGACACAAAGAAGCTTCTACTCGCTATACGCCACTTCTTGGAAATGTCTGCCATTGGGATGCTAAGCATCCAACAGCCCATACCTTCATAATTGGTCCTATTATATTATCCAAAGAACATTATTTCCCAATTGGGGTGCGACTTGGCTTATTGAAAGCTCCCATCACAATAGATTGAAAGTTTTTCCAATAGTAAGCAATTTCAAATGAACATCCTCTATAAAAGCTGGGTGGCTAGGCATTTCCTATAAGTTTTGTGTATAAGTGGTATTTCTGTAGAATAAACACTTTGCCATCTATACAGTCCAAGAAAAAGAATGTATCTCCTAGACAAATCCTATTTTACATACTATTCTTGATTCTCACTCTTCCAATTGATGAACATAGAGTATGGCTATGTGATGTTAATTTCACTAAGCACATTGAGTAACCAATTCAACCATTATTGGCTACTCCTAAGAAAACCTTCTCTTGCCTTAATCATGCTTAGATTGAAACGGTGGAAAAATCTTAAGGCCCACTAGTATGGTGAGATCACAAATGTATCTACCAAGGATGCATCATGATAGCATAGGTATGATCCTCTTCAAGTATTCTTCTTTTCTCTATAGAATTAGACTTTACTACATTGGTATCCGAGCCAAGTTTGAGCCAAACTAGATAGGCTCTCTAGGATATTTTTCTGGAGATTCGTATAGAGGAAGGTTTGTGTAGATGAAGATTGAGTTGCCCTCTGAGAGTGTACACATGGTATTATTATGCAGTTCGATTGCTTGGCATTGTTAAGGGAGGGATCTCAGAACCCTCACTATGTCCCCTCAGTCACTCGGCCTCATTTATGGGATAAAAGGAATCTTGTATGTCAATCTGAATGCATCACTTCTTATATCCCACCATGCAGAAGTGATTCCCAACCATGGGAAATTCACTTCTCCTTTGCCTTGTCCGAATAGAGATGCTAGAGAGTTATTTCTCCTTTGACTTGTGAAAATAGATATGCTCATACTAGGAGTAAGGTGTGAAGTCCTCTTGCTTCACTTTCGCATGTGAGAAGAGTATGGACTAGAGGGAGCCAATCCAATTTTTTAGTTCAAAGAAGTGGGACCCATGAATGAAGCAACAGAAA
Organism: Ceratopteris richardii; assembly: GCA_020310875.1. Classification (NCBI taxonomy): domain Eukaryota; kingdom Viridiplantae; phylum Streptophyta; class Polypodiopsida; order Polypodiales; family Pteridaceae; genus Ceratopteris; species Ceratopteris richardii. The sequence continues at coordinate 127,561,420 of CM035425.1, read as the reverse complement.
TAAAGTTATGTGTGCACTTCTTTGATAGTGCCCATGAGACATAGATGACTTCAAAGCTACAAAGGTAATTCCGGCTGACTTCAAAGCTACAAAGGTAATTCCTTTTCTATATTGGATTAGAAATGGATATAAGATCTTCTAATTAAATCTTAATGCATAGCTTCATCCAAATTTCCTCGATTTCTTATAGTTTGCAGCATATATGAAGTATGCATGAACTCATTCTATCTATGAAAGTGGCATTCATATTGAAATCATCTCATATGCGATATGATAAGTACAAGAACATTTCATATATGAGTGCTAGCATGCACGAGAGCACTTTTAGAGTTTTTATAAGGTTAAATGCATACGTTGGAATACAACTAAGTATGAAAAGGTGCAAGTAGCAATATTGGAAGTTTTCACAAGCTTGCAACAATCAAAGATGGAATGGCCTAACCTTGCAATCTCAGATGTGAATTATCTAAAGAGATAAGCCTCATCATCCAATGGATCAAAGGAAGGACATAGCAATGATGAAGATAAGTTCCATTTCCACCTTTTATTTAGGTTTCCATTGTTGGTCATGCCAAAGTTAATGCATCTAGAGATGCATTTAAAATGATTAGGTGAAGGCATGATGTCCATATAGAATCATTAAAAGTGATGCAATGGAGGCACATAATGAATAGAAAGAGGCTTTTTGTTAGCATGGAATTGACTCATCCACATGAGTGTTGAGAGTTGAACATAGAATGCTCATTATTACATGAGCATACATTCATACATAGAATAGAATTCCAAGATGGGATTCCATGCATGCTTTAAAGAGGGGTTCAATTATTTGAACCTTATGCATGTGTAGCATGTAAGTTTTTGGGATACATTAAGTTTTCATATCAATGAAGTGAACCATGTATTCATAAAGCCAACAGATTACAACTTGGATAGCAAACCTTAAGCTTAATAGTCCTCTTTATGGATCATCAAGATCTATAAAACCCATGGCATGCTTGATTAGCAAAGCCAAGGAGGCTACAAGTCACACAATATTCCTCTTTTTCATAACCACATGTTAATCGTAATAAGTTATTGGGATTTGTTATTAGGTAAATAATTTGAATTCGTTTATGATCATTATCAATTATTAGTGAAAGATATATCTAATTGGTATTTTGTAATTAAGTGCTAAATGGTGAACCATAAAATACATTGGAGTTAGTTGGAGGAATCACTTGGTTGCACCTTATTCTTGCTTTGAAATTAGGTGCAGGGTCATAAAATGATTCGGGTTAAAGTGGTGTGTGTACAAGGCCACATGGCAAAGTATTTATCAAATAAGGTTAACTAAAGTGGCAACCTTTAATACCTTACCAAAGGTCTTGGAATCCATCAAGGGAGATGAAATTCAATTAAGGACATTGGAGTTTGTACGCATGTGTAAAGCATGGTAATCATGAAAGACCGTTAAAGAAATTATTTTGTTTTGAGAAAATCAATTGTGAAATCTTAAAGGACCTTGTGTAAAGGCCCTAGCATCTTTAATTGCATCACATTGGGTGTAGTGGATACTTTGGAACATATCCAAAAGATGGGTAACTTATGAGCTCCACATCAACCACTCATTTTTGCATGGTGCCCACGTTTGGGAACTTTCAATCAGAGCCTCCATCCTTTGCATCAAGGGGGTCTGGAGGTCCTTTTGTTGTATGTGTATGCCAAGGAGGTGATTTGTCTTTAAAAAATTGGGATTGAAAAAAATTGAGCAAGTTGAAAAAACTCAAGACCTTGATATAAGGTACCATAGCTTTCCAAGTGGCTTGACCTTTGACCAAACAAGCTAAAATTTGGGTGAAGGGATCTTAGAAAATTCCAAGTCCCTAAGATACTAGACTCAAAAATATTACAAAGATCCAAAAAAAAATTTGGAATTGATAATATGAGGACTTGCTTTTTTTCCAAACGGGTGAACTAAGTGCCACGAGATTAACATTAGTATACCTTGAGAGAATTAAAAGAAAAACAAAGCAAACATCTTGGAAAATATACATGTGTGGAAAATTTTAGAACCTTTGGGGGTGGAGTCTTAGATTTTTCCTGGGAAGCTCTGAAATTTTCCAACGTGTTGGAACCAATGTCAAAGGATAAGTGTGAATGGAAAAAATTTTAAGCAACTTAGAGAAGTGAGGAGAAGTGTGAAAATGGGCTTTAGGCATTTTTTTGGGTTACCTAGAAAAGTTGTCACTCTTTGTGAATTTGAGCTTCTAGATATGTATGAAGGGTGATTGCAGCTTGTCTATGTGTGGGAAGTGCCAAGAATAGAGGAAGTGAAAAAACTTTGAAGAAAAGTTCTATGTGAAAGAATTTGAGGCCTTCATGATTTGGGTGGTTCAAGGAATTCATGGTGAATTGAGGTTTTTAAGCGAAGCATTAGATCAATGCCAAGCATAAGGGAACAAATAAAGGTCAAAGTTGGGGTCTTTGGCAAATTGTGGTACTGTATTTCCTAGGGCACCATTATTTGTCAACTAGACCTAAAAGGGGGTAAAGTGGAGGGGTTGAGGATTAAGGTGAATTTTGGTATGCTTGTGGCTAGAAATATCTAAGTAAAACCTGAGATCCTACTATTTGTCACATCACAACACTCTCAATAGAGGTCTCATATTTTTTTGGTATCTAGAAAGAGGGCTTCTTTGTGTAAAGTAAGCACACTTCTTGATTATCTAGAGAAAGGATTTGCTTGCTTGATTCTTTGTGAGAAGGCTTAGAGGTTATATTTAGAGATTCCCAAGACCTTGAGATAGTCCTCTGCGTTTAGCCAGTGACCCTATATAGACTACTCAAGGAAAGTTTGAGCACATAAGGGCGAGTGCATAAGTCTAAGGTAGTATCTAAGAACCCTCTAAGTGAGAAACATTGTACATGGACATTGTGGGGGTGCCTCATAATAGAGTTCTTGTATATTGCCACGTAAGAAAAACATGATACTTTGACCATCTAGGGAAGCCTTATAACAAAGCTCCTGTATATTTCCAAGATTGACTTCAGAGTTGAGTCTAAAGGCTTTCTAAAGGGTTTGGTATTGGGGTGCATTTATGAAGATTCTAAAAGGCTTTTAGTTACTCCAATTCAAGCTTGAGTCTCATATAAGACCAACTTAAGATTTTAATTGCCAAAGTGGGACTTTGATGGGTAAAGATTATACACTCGTCTAGGATTAATGTCAAGAAATGACCATCTAGGATTAACTTCAAGAAATGGCCATTGTCTAATACACATGAGTTCTTGGAAACTATGAGTTAAAAAACGCTTATAGGGTGGTTTTCAAGGTGTCAGTGATCTTGAAGGATTCGGGATTAACACTACATCTTGAGTGGGGAAGGTTCATACCTTAGTAACCAATAAGAGGAATTTGAACTAATATTGCCTACTATAGAAAAAACTTGGAATTCCATTCTAGGGTTTTGAGAAGACTTTGAATATAGGATCAAATTGAACCTCAGATTTTCTTTTAGTATTGCTATGAGAAAGTCCATCCGAGTACATAAGCCTAAGAATGTTGCTCCCTAATAAGGAATATTTTTAGTTTTATCCCATCTAGTTGATAGTTAGGGAATAAAAGTGCATTGCAAAGACTTAGGTAGTTACATCATAAATCTTTTATTGTGCATCCTTGGGTGTTCTAGGGAAGGAAAGGAATTAGTACTTAGCCTATTTGAACACCAGACATTTCTAGGTGAATCATGAAGCATTAAGTCTTACCTCTCCTAGTGATCACCAACTAGTGATCAACTCTACTCTAGTGAGATTTATGTCATTGGAAAGCTTACAAAACAACCTTTCCAACAAGTTAAAAATGGTAAAATCGGACACTTGAGCAAAGAGAAGCATGCATCAAAAGTTGGTTGACGGCTAAGCAATAACCAACTAGAAATAGTGACTAAACATGCCACTTTGGAGGCTTCCCAAACAAATTTGGGAGGTAATTTTTTTAATCTTAGACTATGAACCTACTATCTAGACCTAGGAGAAGGCATTTCAGAAAAATATAATAAATTTGGATAATAAATGAAATCTTGAATTGATGAGAAAAATGCCATCTTACATGATTTTCGCTTTTTCTTTATGTGCACTTTCAATGCATCTTTAAGACGCTCTTTCAATGCATAAAATAAAGCATCTACATGTGGATTCTCATGCCATAAATCAAAGGAGAAAAGAAATGGGACTTCCCCAAGTCATTTAACATAAATTTTTCACTTGCTTGCATCCTCTTCACCCTCACACGTGTTTGCATCTTCCCTTGATGCTTGGGAAAACCCATCCTCTTCTTGTAGTTTCCTTCCTTTGAGGAAAATTTAATTGCCCTCATCCTCATAGCTCCTCCAAGGAATCCTCCATTTGTACTCATTGGCTGCCATCTTTACCCTCTTCCTCATTTCTTTCTAGAATGTATTTGATAATGAGAAGCACTTTGAATGAGACATCTTCATCCTCGACTCCTCTATGGTAGTATGTCATCAAGCAAAAGTTTTCTTAAGAAAAAAGAAATGAAAAGGATGATAAAAATAGACGGAATTCCATCAATTCCCTCTTCTACTAGTACTATAGAATTGTTCAAATCTTTCTCCAAAAAATTATTCGACCTCTTAAGCTTGAGCTTAAGTCTTGAGACTCCAAATATTTGCAAGTTCTCAAAGTACGTAGAGAAAAGAGGGTTGAAATTGCTTTGGTTTTTGGATTTTTTTCTTTTTTAATGTGTTTGTACTTGTCCTCTTTAAGTTGAGTTTGTAAGTTTTGATAACTTTGAGCTTATGAAGGTATATATATATATATATATATATATATATATATATATATATATATATATATATATATATATATATATATATATATATATATATATATATATATATATATATATATATATATATATATAATAACATTAGGATCTTTTGGAGTATTAGAAAAGATAAAAACTTAGCTTAATCGTTAAGTCTCAAGGATGGGAAGGAGGAGGTCTTGAGTTCAATCTTCATGGCATGGGAAGTATTTTGCCCCAAGAGCCTTAGAGCCTTTTAGAAACACCTAATTGAGTTAACTCGAGTACAATAGGGCTTCACTCAAATGCTGAGTAACACCTAATACAAGTAGACTCCACTTAGATTCCAATTGTAGGTGCTAAATGTCAGAGTTCAAGGTCTACAAAAGCACATAAACAACACAAGGAAGAAGAAGAAGCTTGGAGCACAACACAATATAGAATGTATTACCAAGTGAATGCACAAAGATAAATGAATTGTTAGGGTTATAGACATGTATACAAGCAAGAGGAAAAAGACCTCTTAAAGAGAGAAAAAGTTCCCCAAAGGTCCTTAGTGTGTTCACATACATCACTACCCAAATATATGAACAAATCCCCCTAGGGAGTGATGAGATGAGCAAGTATCTCACACTCATGCTAAGTGGAAAGATATCAATCCACAAAAGGAAGCAAGCCAAAAGCTTTGCGAAAAGCTTCAAACTTCTCCCTAGGCAGAGTCTTTGTGAAAAGCTCTGCAAAATTATCCTCTATGGGCACATAATCCAAATTGATCTCTCTCATAGAGAACCTCTCTCTGACATAATGATAATGCATCTCAATGTGCTTTGTGTGAGCATGGAACACATGATTCCTTGCAATTGTCAATGCGCTCTCAGTCTCAGAGAAGATGATGGTAGCCGACGACCTGCCAACACCCAAATCAACCAAAAGATATCTGAGAAACACACACTCAATAGTTGGTGTGAAAGCTGCCCTATACTCATCCTCACAACTAGAAGTGGCCATAGTAGGCTATTTCTTGCTCAACCAACATATGCATGAGCTACCAAGCATGAAGTAAAAACAACTGGTGGACATACAAGTGTCATAGAAACCAACCCAATTTGAGTCAAGAAAATCATGCAAAATATCGCACTAATGATCCCCCCCTTGGGATAAAACAATCCAACTAGTTGGGTGCCACTCATGTACCCAAAGATCTACTTAATTGCTTGCCAGTACTTGACACCTAGGAAATGCATAGACTTGCTCATCTATGCGACAACAAATTGAATATCAGGCTGCATTATGCACAATCAAATCAAGCATCCAATGGCCTATTGATAGAGAACAACATCAAATGCATCTCCAAAATCATGAAGACCCAACCATAACCTATTTCAATGGGAATTGCAATAGGTTTACTTTCAAGGAAAAAATGTTGCAATAATGTGTCAATAAATATTTTTTGACACAGAGATGTTCCTCCATCAACTTGCATAAAATTGATCCCAAATAATGATACAAATGCCCCAAATCTAACATCTCAAAAGAGGCATGCAAATCACCCCCAAATTCTATTCGAGTTTGAGGTCATCGGAAGCATGCAAATATCACAAGAAAGAAGAAGAAGCTTGGAGCACAACACACAATACTGGACATATCACCAAGAGAATGTACAAAGATAAGTGACCCATTAGGGTTATCGTCATATATACAAGCCAACGGAAAAACTCCTAAAGAGGGAAAAAAGTGCCCTGACGGTCCTAGTGTGTTCACAAACATCACTACCTAAATATATCAACAAATCCCCCCCTCGGAGTGATGCAGTGAATAAGGAGTTGACACTCATGTATATGGAAGTGCCAAGCTATGTGGAATCAATACACAAAAGGAAGTAAGCCCAAAGCTTTGTGGAAAGCCTCAAACTTCTCCCTAGGCAGAGCCTTTTTGAAAAGGTGTGCAATGTTCTCATGTTTGGGCACATATACCAAACTAATCTATCCAATAGAGAACCTCTCCTTGACATAATGATACTTAAACTAGATGTGCTTAGTGTGAGCATTGAACACAAGGTTCCTCACAACTACCAATGTGCTCTAATTGTCAGTGAAGATGGTGGTGGTAGAAGATTGACGAACACCCAAATCAACTATAAGATGTCTAAACCACACACACTCAACAGTCACTCCGAAAGTTGCCCTATACTCAGCCTCACAACTAGAAGTGGCCATAGTAGGCTGCTTGTTGCTCAACCAAGATATGCATGAACTACCAAGCATGAAGCAAAGACCACTCGTGGACACACTAGTGTCATAGCAACCAACCTAGTCAGATTAAAAAAAAGCATGTGTGTGTAAAGTCTGTAGGTAGACCTCTCAGAGTCATGCGTTTTTCGCGTCAATGTTTTGCTTAGATCTCAGTGCACAGTGTAAAGTTTTTAATGATTGAGCATTCAAAATCTAAGTTAGAAGGCAAGGAAGCTATGGCTAAAAGCATTTAGAAAAATGGGATTTGTGTTGTGAGAAATCAACCTTAGAAGTTACCTATGTCAAAGTCGCTTATTCAGGAAGACAGTTTCTGACATACTTTTGATCTTAAGAATCAAATTGAAGTTTTAATGATTCTTTGGAAGGACTAATGATTGATATGATTGCGCAAAGGTAGCTTGGAGGTATATATATCATTAGATTGAAGAAATCTGAAGCTATGTGTAGGTAATGAAGTCAATCTTTCAAGCAGACTTCTTAAAGAAGGAAAATTCTCACTCAGAGAATTGTTCATAAATGATTTGGTAAATCAAAGTAACATTTGTGTAAAGTTTGGTCTATAACTGATATAGAGGTGCTCTTAGATCAGTATAGATCAAGCCTTTGGAGATTAAAAGGTCTCCAACAGTGGTATCAGAGCTGAAGGTATAATACAAGTGAAGTAAAGGCATTGGAAGTCTCGACTGCTGCAGATATTGAAGTTCCTTCTAATTGAAGGAGGACAAGAACAAACTCTTGAAGATAACTTGCAGAAGTACAAAGTATGAGTTCAAAGGATAAAAAAGGATTGAAGCTTCATATCAAAGGTACACTTTACTATCATAAATCATAGTAATTGCAGACACAAAAGATCAAAGATGGGAGAAAGCTTGCAGATTGATAAGCTAGATAGGGAGCACTATCCAGCTTGGTGCATGAGGATGGAGGCACACCTCATGAGTAAAGATTTGATGGCATTCATTACAGGAGAAGAAGAAAAGCCTGAGTTTGCAGATCCTAGTATTCCAACTAGGGAAGAGCTTGCAAATTTAAAGACTTGGATGAGAAAGGATGCTCAAGCAAGGAGCATCATTTACATGGCTGTAAATGATTATCTTCTACCTCACATTAGAGGACTAGAAAGTGCAATAGATGTGTGAAATGCTTTGGAAGAGCATTTGCAAAACACAACCAAGTCAAGGAAGTCCTCACTTTGGGCTGAGTTCACAACTTTCAAGAAGAAGAGCTCACAATCAATTTCTGATTATGTGGCAAGAATGAAGGATATTGCAGATAGCTTGGGAGCTGTAGATGAAGATATTGAAGAGGATAAGTTGGTAAGGCAAATACTTACAGGTCTGAGAGGAGATGAGAAGTGGAAGCCCTTCATATTGTCCATAGAATTGTCACTTGATCATTTTACTCCTGATCTTAATCAATTGCTAGGACACATGCTAACTTTTGAGCAGGACATTAAGGGAGACAATCATAGGAGTGCAAGTCAAGCTATGTACTCCAAGGACAAGAAAAAGAATGGCAAAGGGAAGCAGTCAACTGATGATGAAGGAACCTCAAGTCAAGCTAACTTTACAAAAGGAAAGATGAACTTCAAAGGTAAAGGAAGAGGAGTTAAGAATAAAGATAATACTAAAGCTCGTTGGATTTGTGGCAGAACCAATCTTTTGGCAAATGATTGTTGGTATAACAATCAAGGAAATAATAATCAGAGTTTTAATCAAAGAGGTAGAGGAGGCAGAAACCAAAGAGGCAACTTCAGAGGAAGAGGTGGTAGGACATCATATGCTAGAGGAGGTGGAAGAAGCTTTCAACCTCAGTCCTACAACAACAATTATTATAACTATGCATCAGATCAGAAGGATGATATGACTCTTATCTTGAATGCAACTCATGAAGCAGTAGGAGAAAACCAAAGGGTGTTTTATATTGGCTCAGGATGTAGCAATCATCTGAGTGGCAATATATCCTTGATGACGAATATGGAAGCAAAGGTGAATGGACATACAGTTCAAACATGTGACAATACCAAGCATAAAGTGGAGAGCATTGGATCAATGAAGACAAAGAGTGGAAGTACACTTTTGATCAAGGTACTTTATGTTCCTACTACTCCTAAAAATCTGATAAGTGTAGGGCAAATTGTGGAAAAAGGATATGAAGTCAGATTCACAAATGATGGTGTCTATGTCCAAGATCCAAATCAGGGATATAGAAACATAATTGCAGTTAAAAAGGAAGGAAGGTTGTTTACTCTCTCAAGGTCCAAGGTAATGTGGGACATGCTTTATTTACTTATGGATGTCAAAAGATGTTTGAATTAGACCTATGGCATAAAAGATTAGGTCATTGCAATGAGAGAGCTATAAAGGAAATGTCAAGGAATGATGTGGTGCCTGGTTTCCAAAAAATTGAAGGGCAACACATGGTGTACAAGTGTGAAGCTTTTCAGTTAGGTAAAGCACACAAAAATTCATATAATAAATCAGGATATAAGTATTCAAATATGCTTGAATTGGTTCATACAAATGTGTGGGGTCCTTCAAGGGATTATAGCATAAATGGATCCAGATATTATGTGTTGTTTGTTGATGATGCAACCAGATGGATTACTTTATATGTAATCAAGGACAAATCAGAAGTGTTCAAGACATTCAAACATTATCATGCTTATGCAGAAAGGATTACAGGACAAAAGCTCAAGAGGGTGAGATCAGATGGAGGGGGAGAGTATGTATCTAAAGAGTTTGATGATTATTTGTGGAATGCAGGTATAAAGAGAGAAGTAACTTGCAGGTACTCTCCTCAACAGAATGGAATTGCAGAAAGAAGAAATAGAACTCTTGTAGAATTTGCAAGAGCAATGATGAAGGAAAAGAATTGCCCAAATTACTTATGGGCAGAAGCTATCAACACTACAACATATCTTGTGAATAGGTTACCTTGTAAAGCATTGGAGGGAAGAACTCCTTATGAAGCATGGTGGGGTAAGAAACCTACTCTTGATCATTGTAAGGTATTTGGATGTTTAGCATATGCTTATGTTCCTTCACAATTGAGACATAAGCTAGAACCCAAATGTGTTTATTGGGTATGATGATAGACAGATGGGTTACAGATTGTGGAGTCCATCTACAAAGCAATTTCTTGTTACCAAAGATGTTACATTTGATGAGCAAAGCACATGGTATACAGGGTCAACAAATGATTATGCAGATGACAAAGAAATACAAAAAAAAGGGAAGACAAAAGTAAGTGTGTATGAAGAAGATATTGATGATGTGGATTGTAAAACAAAATTGCACGATAATGTTGAAGATGGGCCAAGATTTGATCTATAATCAAATGTGGCTGAGACTTCAAGAAGTGCAGAGGTCAGAAGATCCTCAAGGGAAAGGAAAAACATCTTTCTTAACAACAAAAGATTATTCTTATATTGTGAAGACAGAAGAGGATCCAATCACATATGAAGAAGCTAAAGGAAAACAGAATTGGGAGAAGGCAATGCAAGAAGAGTATGATGCTCTACTTGAAAATGAAACATGGGAGTTAGTGCCAAGACCAAAGAATCAGAAGGTCATTCGATGTAAGTGGGTGTATAAAACAAAAAGGTTTGCAGATGGTAAGGTGTCTAGATACAAGGCTAGACTTGTGGTCAAAGGTTATGCTCAAACTTATGGGGTAGATTATGATGAAACCTTTAGTCCTGTTGCAAAGATGTCTACAATTAGATCATTGATTGCTATTGCTGCTTGTAAAGGATGGAAGTTATCACAATTAGATGTGAAGAATGCATTTCTGAATGGATACATTGGAGATGAAGTGTACATGGAGCAACCAGAAGGCTTCATAGATTCAATTGGATCAGATTATTTGTGTAAGCTCAAGAGAGCTTTGTATGGGTTGAAGCAGGCTCCAAGAGCATGGAATTACAGGCTTGTTAAGTTCTTGAATGAATGTGGATTTCAAGCATCAAAGGCAGATAGTAGCTTGCTAGTGAAGGCAAGTGAAAAGTGGATACATATATATGTGTATTTATGTTGATGATATCATTGTCACAGGTACAGATGCTCAAGGAATCAATGAGCTTAAGAAACAAATAGAGAAGGAATTTAAGATAAGTGATTTGGGAAACTTATCTTATTTCTTAGGAATGCAGATTGTGTATGCTCAACATGGAGTATATGTTACAGAAGAGAGATACTTGAAGAATCTTCTGGTCAAATTTAACATGGAAGATTGCATGCCTTCAAGCACACCATTGGAGGTAAATCATAAGTTAAGCAGGTATGGAGGTGAAGAATTCAATGACATGAAGAAATATCAGAGTTTGGTAGGTAGTTTAATCTATGCTACCTTGACAAGGCCAGATTATCATATGCAGTAGGTGTGTTATCACAATTTATGCATTGTCCAAAGAAGACTCATTGGATTGTAGCTCAAAGGGTACTCAGATATATCAAAGGAACCCTAAATGAAGGCTTGTATTATGGATTTACTTCTGAAGGATGTATACTTGAGGGAAAAGGTACTTGACAAAGAGATTGAAGTGATGTATACTCCAACAAAAGAACAAGTTGTAGATATGATGACAAAAAGCTTGGATGGACCTAAGCTACAGAGATTCAAAGAGATGGAAGGAGTGAAGAAGAATGGAATAATCACAATTAGTGATTGAGGGGGAGGTGTTGGAACAAACCAATCACAAATTGGTGATTATAAAGAGTTTGGAGCAAGTTTATGATTAGATTAAAGTGGAAGAAGATACTTGAGAAAGTGAAGAGATCTCAGAAGTGAAGTTTGTATACATATGTACATTACACGTGGAAATTCTTGTAATCTGAGTAGAGATAATCCTTAGGATGATAAGGAGTAATGTAATAGATGTGGGATAAGTCTAAAACCATATGTATATAAGTCAATAATGTAAACAATTATGAGAGAGAGAGAGTCATTTGAAGACAAGTGTCATAGAGATAGATGTGTAGAGAGTCTTTCTCAGGAAATTAGCGACGAGTTTTCTCTGATTTCTCTCAGTCTGATCAGAAATCCTTTTGTACACATCTAACCTGGAAGCTAATGAAGCTATGTTCAAATTTTCATGGTCTAATTCCTTTCATGCTATGAGTATGATCAATAGGAACATGTGTGTGTAAAGTCTGCAGGTAGACCTCTCAGAGTCGCGCATTTTTTGTGTCAATGTTTTGCTTAGATCTCAGTGCACAGTGTAAAGTTTTTAATGACTGAGCATTCAAAATCTAAGTTAGAAGGCAAGGAAGCTATGGCTAAAAGCATTTAGCAAAACAGGATTTGTGTTGTGAGAAATCGACCTTAGAAGTTACCTATGTCAAAGTCGCTTATTCAGGAAGACAGTTCCTGACATACTTTTGATCTTAAGAATCAAATTGAAGTTTTAATGATTCTTTTGAAGGACTAATGATTGATATGATTGCACAAAGGTAGCTTGGAGGTATATATATCATTAGATTGAAGAAATCTGAAGCTATGTGCAGGTAATGAAGTCAATCTTTCAAGCAGACTTCTTAAAGAAGGAAAATTCTCACTCAGAGAATTGTTCATGAATGATTTGGTAAATCAAAGTAATATTTGTGTAAAGTTTGGTCTATAACTGATATAGAGGTGCTCTTAGATCAGTATAGATCAAGCCTTTGGAGATTAAGAGGTCTCCAACAATAAAAAATAGCATCAATTTCTTCAATCTTCATAGTCCAAGCAGATGGTGCATGTAGATGTTTAACATGCCCATCAACATTCTATCCTTTACTTTTAGCATTCTTTAATGCATATCAGTCTTTCTTCATGTGTTCTTTCTTATAACCATAATATCATTCGACATTCCTCTCCCTTGATTTACTTCTAGTCTTATTCTGCTGACCATTCTTTTCCTTGTTCTTTCTCGTGTCATGTTGCTGATTCTTTCCTTGATAAGAATCACAAACATTTTATGCATCTCCACTCTTAGTGCCAACCATAGATTTTCTACAAATCTCCTCACTCAAGAGTGCTCCACATATGTCATCATAGCCTAGTTTATGACCAAGTCCACTATTGCTAATAGATGTGCAAAACATAGCCCATGATGGCAAGGTGCATAACAAGAAGACTGCTTTCATTTCATTATCCATATCCATTTTTGGAGCTTGTAACTGAAAGTTTATAGCATTGAACTCATTTAGGTGAGAATTAACACTATCTGTGTCCTTCATGCAAAGGTCATATAACTTTCTCATCAGATACACTTTATTCAATGCCATTTCTTTTTCATGTGTATTACATAACATCTTCCAAGGCTCCTCTACACTTTCAGAGTCCAATACTCTAAAGTAAACATTATCTACAAGGTGCAATCAAATGGTAGACCTAGTCATCTCAACTGATTTATCCCAATCATCATCATCCATATCAACATACTTCTTTTAGATTCCATTTGCTAGCTTCCATTGTCTCCTCTGAATCAACACATCTTTAATCTTATTCTTCCATAAAGAAAAGTTTCTGCCATCAAATTTTCCGATCTTAAAATGGTCTTTGCCTTCATTTGGCCTTTCACATGGACACTAACACCACAATTGTGGGTCTACATTCTATGAGTAGGCTAGTGTAGCTCAGTGATGAGTAACACCTCCTTTAATATCAATCCGGGAAGACGTGAGGATGGTATGAAGACCACGAGCAAGTGGAAGCACAAGTGCATGAGTGAGAAGCACACAAGCATGCACACACATACACGCACACGCGCACACACGGCAAGAACAAAGAGAGTAAGACAATGGAATCACTTCTATTGCAACAAAATTCTCATACAAGCTCAAGACTACCAGAAGCTAACCCAAAAATGAGCTCTCTAGCTCTATTTATAGTTTTTGACTAGCTTTGGCCCTGTCCAGACCTAGTGTCCGGCCTAGTTAAAAATTAGGTTCCAGGGCTTATTTGAGGGTTCAAACGAGATCTAAAAATTATGAAAATTGGCAGGCAACTACTTCTAAGGCTCCCCAAGCTCGAGGACTCCTCGGCTTGTACAAAATGGAGCTACAAAAGGGTGAAATGATATTTACAAGGGTTTTTAGTGATGAGAATCACTTAAAAATGATGTAAGGGTTTTGAAAAAAAATGAAGGGTTGCCTTAGTGCTAGATCTGCATGTGTGTCCGTACTTGCTTCTTCCCGTATACTGTCAACACTCTCCCCCCCCTAGCGTCTGTCGCCTCTGACAGACCTTTGATCTGCGGGTTGATCAATATAGTTCTGGAGAATGTCAGCTCCCACATCATGTTCTTTGATTCGCAGTCCTCGGATCAGGTCTCTCTGCAGGGTATCCCAATTGACTGGGCCCGGTATGTCCGGCTGTGGCGTTGTGTAGAGTTCTGAGTGCATCGTTTGTTCGCAGGCAAAGAGGTGTAACAAATGGGTGGGCCTTGGCGCGAATACCTCTGAGTGTGCTTCCCAGAACCCCGTGGTGAACATTTCATCGAAAGTTTGCTTGTAGCAGGCAGGGAGATATCTGATGCGTGCGTGCCATGCATAAGCAACTCATATGCTCGGGGTGGTGCTCATATCATATAGCAGGTCATAATTACCATTCACAAACACGGGAATCGGAGGTTGAATATGACAGACATTTCGGAAAGTTTTGAGCACAACCTGCATCATATCAAAGATCTTGAGCATCATCTGGGCAGCCACATCTGGCATAGGGTGGAGGCGTGGAAGCCAATGTCTGATGGTAGCCATCATGTAGGCTACCGTAGGCGTGCCGTTTGGGGGTGCAATGGCAGGGTAATTGAGCCATTCTTTGCAATTGGCGTTGTTCTTGACTTTGATGGCGAATGACTTCCATGTTCTTCTCCGTTGCACTGGTCCATAGCAATTGTTATACTTCAAATGCATGGGTGCGTGGTCCCATGTCCGTAGCATCTCGGGATAGGTTTCCAATAGCTTTTGCCTCCAGATGGGTTGGTGTATTTTCCCTTTGCGCGCCTCCTCTGGAATGTCCTCAGGTTCAAATTGTGTTGCGAAAGTTGGGTACTTGTTGGTCTTACGTTTGATCTCCGCGTTGTAGTCTGCCAACAGTACAAAGTATGGCTTATATTGTAATTCTGAGCTGGTTATTAGTCTTCTAGGGGCCAGATGTCTGAAGTAGTCTGATTGAAGTATGGTTTCTTCAATGGTCTTCATGGCCAACATCTGGTAGGAGATACGTTCTTCATGAGTCTGCCCCATTTCTTCTACCTGTTTCATCCATGCCGATGGGGATTCCTCATAAGTGTCCTGTCCCTCCTCAGTGATTGTGCCTCCGGGAAAAGGTTGAGGCTCATAGTTCTCTTCAAATGCTTCCTCCACTGGAATAATAACTGCTTCTTCTTCTATGGGTTGCTCAGGTGGGGAAGGGGGTCGTTCATATTGTAGCAACTTAATCTTTAACTCGGCCACCTGCTGACGTAGCTCTAGTACTTCACTGGCTACTGATAATTCCGGCTCTAGTGAGGTTGCAGCGTTGGTCATCTCTTTAGGTTCTTGTTGGTGTGGTGCAGGCACTTGGGCTTTCTGTAGGTCTTTGACTTGGTCAGCAAGCTGATCATGAGCTTCTAGGAGAGTGGCATAGGATTCTAATATTTGTTGTATATTCTCTGAGGGGATGGCTTGGAATTTAGCCGGGTCAATGGGTGCCCCTGGAGTATTTTCCATGGCTGCTTCGAGATTGTCTTGATTTTGTTGCTGTAGTCTTTTGTTTTCTTCTTGGGCAGCCGCTAAATGGCGTCGGAGTAGAGCCATGTTTCGTTGTAGTCTAGCATTACGGGCTAGCTGATCTCTAAGTTGTTCTTCAGTTACCCTACTCTTCTCTGTATGTGTGGACTCGAGCTCCACCTGATATTGTTGGAGGGTGGTCACCTCCTGCTGTAACTCCGTATTAGACAACTCCAAGGCAATGACACGTGCCTGGAGATGGGCTGACAAAGTACAGAGTTCTCTATTGTTTTCTTCTAGTAACCTGTATTCCTGTTTAAGTTGTGCAACAGCTTCGAGCATGGTGTTGAGTGCAAGACTAAATGAAGTGGGTGCAGGGGTAAGGGTGGAAGATGCAAGGGGTCGGGAGATGGGAAAGGGAAAAGTGGATGTTGTGCCTACAGTGCTTGGAAATGGCGACGTGAGTGAAATGATAGGTGGTGATGTTGGAATAACAGTGGTGGTGGGTGATCCTGTGGATGGTGAGATGTCCATGGGATCGGACGTGAGAGTGTGTGATTCTTGCACTGTGAATACAGGAATGGTGGGTGGCGTGATAGTGGTGGCAGTGAATGTGGGGGAGTGGGGTTGGGAAAGGGACTTTTTGTTATAATTATCCACCTGTTGGAGTATATTTACAAGGTTTGTCTAGAATGAGGGTTGTGTGACTTGGGTTGAGTGTGAGGCAGTTGCTAGGGGAGTGGTGGATAGGGTTTGGGTGTGGGTGAATGGAAAAGGATGGGATGAGGTCTGGCTATTGGCAAGTGGTTGTCCAAGGGCGGGGAGATAAGAAGGGTGACCTATTATGGTTTGATCGGTGGCCGGATGACCGGTTTGGGGTTCGAAAATTTGGGTGGAAGTGCTGGATGTGGGTAAAGGGAAGGATGTAAAAACGGAGGTGTGTACAATGGTTTCATGATGGGTGGATATCGGTTGTTCCGAAGGGATTGTGGAGAAGGGTTCTGAAGGGTGGATGGAAGGTGGCAGTGGAGATGGTACGTGTGTAATTACCTCTTGTTTGTCAGTGGGACTCGGGCTCGTCATGTGAACATCCTCTGAAATTATAGTAGGCAAGGCGGTAGAGGCTTCCATTTGAATCATTTTCCCGCGTCGTGGCCGTGTATCAATCCTTCGTTGATCATAGACCGGGTTTTCTTGATAGACCATTGTCCTCAATGCTTCCCCGATCCCACATGTCTCTGCCAATAGATTCAATGATTCCACAAAGTGTGAGTCGACATTCTCGGTTTGAAGCATCTGGTTCACTAGAGCTCTATTCGCCTCTTCTGTCATCTTATGTCTTCTCTGTACCTGCTTGATTGTCTTGTACAGCCGTCTGAGTTGTGCTGTGTAGGCAGGGGCCTCCTCTTCACTGTCTTCCGGGTCATTTCTTTGTGCACCTTCCTGAACTTGTGTGTTTGGGTCATGAGGATGTTGTGCCACTTCTTCCCCATGTACTCTGCTCGTCTCGCCCCGTGGCTGTTCTCTTTGGGCTGATGCACCCAGATCCACATTGTCAAGGGAATCTTCACTGTCGGATAGGGGGACCGTCTGCAGGAATCTTTCAAAATCGAAGTTTGGATCTTCTGTGAAGGTGGCCATAGATGCAAACTCTGCATCGGTAGGTAGTGGAGGGGCGGATGGAACGGGTTGTACCACCTCCCTAGCTTGAAATCCTTGAAGATGGATCGTGAAAGGTGTGACCTGAGCTTCTGGTCGGGGAGAAGCTTCGGTCGTGGCTTCTTGAGGGATCGTTACCTGGAAGAGCGATCCCCGCATTCGTTTTGCAGGCTGGCTCCCTGACTTCCGCCCTTTGAACAGCTCCAGGTGTGCATACTTTAGGGCTCGGGCAACTGGCACATCATATGCAAGACATCTGTAGATGATTCTTGTCAGCGCACAACAACCATGTAAAGTGGGCTTCCTCACTCCCCGCTTGCCTGCCTCATACACTTGGTCTAAGATCCATACCGGCATCTTAATGGGCAAGCTTCCAGTCTCTGCTAGATATAGCCCATACCATATTTTCTTGTGAGGTTGAGTGAAACGGTCCTGAGCGGGGAATGCGAAGTGTTGGAGGCACATCCGCAAGGGTATGGCGATGTTGGGGGTGAGGGCGCACATTTCTTTTAGTTTCTTGATTCTATTGCTTTTCATCGACTCCGGTATCAAGGGGTCGCGGTCAGAAGGTACATGCGTGCCATACATCTGAAGTGCTTCCCTGATTAAAGTCACATTCAATTCGAACTTCCTCATTTCCTCCAGATTTGACAAGGAGGGCACCCAGAATGTGCCTGAATGATCCTTATCCCCTGTCGGCTTCAGCGTAGCAATTAGGTAGTAGCACCTGAGGAAATCTGGTTTAGGCAGAGCTGCACTGAAATAAGTTTGTAATCCTGCTTTTTGCCAGATATCTTGAAGTGGAGCTGCATTTTGCAATGCTTCGAATTCTCGTGAGAAGAATTGGAAGGTCCACCACACTCCTCCACATTCCATCTTGGATTCCCAGATGTGATCCGCGTCTCCCAAATCTCCTGGCATCTCATTGAACCAGTGAGAATGCCCCTTTACTCTTTCGGTTAGGCCATTTGGTGGATCTGGAATAGGAATCCTCCGCACATTCACGAACTCCTCAGGCCGAACTGTTGGTGGGGCCTCCACCGGCATGGCATCCCAGTTGATTGGAACACCAGATCCTGCCTGAGAGCTTGTGCCTGCCACTGTTGCCATGAGAGTAGGTTGCTTATCTGCTGGAAGACGAAAGGCACATTAGTGTTGCATAGGAAACAAGATGTAATGGTGTTCCCTTCACAATACTAACATGACAATCCCGGAGGTCAGTGGTTAGTGGTGAAGTGTGGGTGATAGGTGTGAGTGGTGATTAAAGGTCAGTGTCATCCTCGATGCATACTTTGGTTATGCAATGGGCTCGGAATGCTCCTGTGTTAGTGTGGACGGATTTACAGAATAGGGTCAGGGGGTTTAGTACACAGTTTAATTCTCCACACTTTGATAGAGGAGTCGTAGCTCTTAGAGCTAAGGACAGGTGAAGATTTCTGTATGAGAGTGTGATGTATTTGGGACCTTTTGGGTACCCAAATCTGCGTGGGTGTGGGTCTATGGGTAAGGTATTTCTTGGCGATCCAAATTTGTCGAATGCTCGGACCTGTAGAAGAAGGTCGAGGGGATGGTGGATACTGATTCTGTTTCTGCCCTGCCTTTTGCTTGTCGATCTCTGCTTTGTTGGAGTTCTTCGGTGCTTTTTGTCCTTTTGGCACCCATATTTGTCTGGTGCCGCTTCCTTTGGTTGGCCTAGACTGCTTTCCTTGTTGTGTCTTCTGATACTGCCGTCGGTCTGGGTTCCTTCGTCGTGGTTGACTCTGTTGTGGTTGAGGTTGAGAGGTCGGATGGATGCTCTGCTTTGGAAAAGAAGGGAGTTCCAACACTTGCGTGACCTGCCCATTAGGAAGTGATTCGTTCTTTAACTTTAATCTAGGCCAGTCCGCAACAAGTTTGGAAGGATGAGCACCGCAGGGTGTCGTGCTCATTTGGCCGCTGATGAAACCCACCTGACCGCTGATTGTGTCCATCTGCCCTAGCGGATGGGTAGCTGCCTCTTCTAGTTTGCAGGAAGTCCCAGGGAAGATCTCCTGTCATCCTTCTGATTGACAACTGTCCATAGCCAAGCCCGAGTGGGTTGGCGTAGATGTAACATGACTGGTCTGATTAAAGATCTTCCGGTCTTCCGTCGCATGTATTTCATAGGGTCTAGGGTTACAAACCTCAATCGGAATGCCATTAGGGAAGTCAAGCGGTATCACTCGCTTCTGCTCTAAGGTTCCAATCTGTAAGGAGCCTTGTCTAAGATTTAAGTCCACTGAGTGATCGTATAGCCAATCTTGGCCAAGGATTAGGGGTTCTATCAGGTCGTCATCATGGCACACTAGTAGCTTCGCCGTCATGGTCACATCCTTTATGAGGATAGGAAGGTCCACCTCACCCATGCAAGGGGTTTCCATGCCCCCTAGGCCTATGAGGTATGCCTCAATTGGCCGCATTTCTATTCCTGAATCCTTATAGTGGGACCATCTAATCGCACTAGTCGCAGCACCTGAGTCAATTAAAGCCCTGAGTTCTTGGCAAGGGTTGCCGTGCTCTAGCCTAACTGTAATGAATGGTCTCCTGTCCACTATGCTAGGATGAGTGGTTGCCTTTACTTGACACATGGCCATGGGATATCTGGGTGATGTTTCCAGATGGTTATAATGTTCTCTCCCTAGTCCTTGTCTTCTTAGCTTCATGCGCTTAATGCGTTCTATGGCTTCTGCCTGAGCTTCGGCTAGTATTCTATTTTCTTCCTCCTTACGCTTCTTTGCCAACGTGAGTCGTCTAAGCATATCCTCAGTAAGAGGTTCTTGATATAACCTGACTCTACAGCCACTAATGTAATTAGGCATTATGTCTCCTTCTAAGGTGGCTAACTGTACTGCTCCACTTGTCGAAAGTCTGTTAATGATCATAGGTCCATAACCTCGCTTTTCTAACTTCCGTGCGTGCTGTTTCAGCGTATACACTAGAACTAAATCTCCTTCTTTTAAACCTTTATCTTTCACATGTGCATCAAAATATGCTTTCTGTCGCTTCTTCGCTGCGTATATTCCTGCTGCTGCCTTTAGCCTGGTTTCTCCTAATCGTTCCAAGTCCATTATTCTCGCTGATAATTCATGGCCGGTCCACTGATGTTCTTGTGCAACCTTAAGGGTCGGTATCAAGAAGTCCAAAGGAAGCACTGCATTCTGACCAAAAACCATCTGAAAGGGAGTTGCATTGAGTACGGTCTTGTAGGCCACTCTATATGCCCAAACAGCGTGGTGTAACTGTTTGTCCCAATCTGAACGTTTGTTGTTCACGAGTTTCGTCAGTACGTTACAAAGTATCTTGTTCGTGCTTTCAGCCTGACCATTGGCCTGAGGATGATATGGTGCAGATTTCTTGTGAATCACCATAAAATCCTGTAACAAATATTCAATGACTTGGTTTAGAAAGTGAGTGCCTCGATCGCTCACTAACTCTATAGGCAATCCATATCTAGTGAACACATTTTCGAATAAGAATTTAGCCGTCGTTTGAGCATCATTCTTCGTCGTGGCTTTTACTTCCACCCACTTTGTAAGGTAATCTGTGGCTACAATAATGTATTCTGCATGGGAGTTTCTAGCTGGGGGGTTGATGGGACCTACAAAGTCTATACCCCACTTTGAAAATGCACGTCCTCCCATCATTGGCCTTAAGGGCATTTCATCTTTTCTTATCGGATATTGGGCACGTTGGCATGTGTCGCAACTCTTCACATAAGTATGTGCATCCATATGAAGAGTGGGCCACCAAAGTCCCGAGAATAGAATGGTCTTAATTACTCTGTCAGGCCCAAAGTGTCCACCTGCAGCACCGCTGTGTGCCGTTTCTAAGACTTTCAAATAGTCTGATTCATGAACGCACAATCTTAGGTAACCATCCTTGCCTCTTCGATATAGGTTGTCTCCTACTAAGGCATAGTCTTGAGCCTCTTGCTCCATACTCCGTTTTCTTGCAAGACTATCCTGATTGGGTAATGTTCCCGATCTCATGAACTCGACCAATGGAGCACTCCAATCTGGGATTAATGACACGTGATAAAGAGTGGCATGCTCCACTGGGGGTCTCTCCTGGCACCCTGGACAACTCTGGATCCACTCTTGTATTTCTTTGTCCATGCTAGGCCAATACACTCCTAAGCGTTTTAGATTCTGCAATGTTCGTTGTTTAGAGTAGTGATTCCCTAGCAATCCCTCATGGGCTTGTTGCAACCAACTAGTATGTTCATCGTCCTCGACACAACAAGCTAATACACCCTCGGTATCTTGCTTGTACATACTTCCGGCTAATATTTGATACTTTAGTGATTTTACAATTTCCTCTTTGCTTGTTTTCACATTCTTATTTGCAGGCCCGAAGGTTAGGACTGGTACCAACTTATTTGCCCATTTAGGAACAACTTCTAAATTGAACAGATAAGCATCGGGCAATTCATCAGACACTCCTTGCGGTGGCTCTCCTGAAGTGATGCGAGAAAGATGGTCTGCCCTAAGATGGGTTCTACCTTTCCTGACAACAACTTCAAAGTCGTATTCCATTAGTAAGAGGAACCATCTTACTAAGCGGCCTGTATTGCAAGGTTTATTGACCAAATATAGTAAAGCTTGATGATCAGTGAAAAACTTGAATTTATTGGCCAATAGATAGTGTCTAAACTTCTTCACAGCATATACCATACCTAAGCCTTCTCTTTCCGTTGTGGTATAATTTCGTTCAGCTGCATTTAATTGCCTACTAGCATATGCTATCGGCAAATCTAGGTTTCCTTCACCTGTGGGTTGTGCTAGCACACATCCTATTGCATGATTTGAGGCATCTACATGGACATGAAAGGGTTTGCTCCAATCCGGAGTAGTCAATATTGGTACTGTGCACAAACGTCTCTTCAGCTCGTTGAAGGAAGTCTCGCATTCCTCACTCCACTCAAAATTTGTTAACAACCCATAAAGAGGTTTAGCTATGATGGCATACATGTGGATAAACCTACGGTAATATCCACAATGGCCCATAAAGGCTTGTACCTCTTTAACATTCCTTGGTCTGGGCAATTCTGCTATTGCTCTTACCTTGTCTTCATCTGTTGAAATTCCATTCTTAGAAACAATGTGACCTAAGATCTTACCTTGTCGTACCATAAACACACACTTCTCTGGATTCAGACACACTCGATAATCTCTACACTTGTTGAAGATTTGCCTGAGCTCAGGGATGTGGTAACTTCTTTCTTGGGAATGAGCGCATAAATCATCCACATATACTTCTAAGCTCTTTCGCAAGAACTCTTTGAAGACATGACACATGAGTCTTTGGAATGTTGCAGGTGCATTGGTGAGCCCAAATGGCATCACACGAAATGCAAAGATTCCCCATTCTGTGGCAAAGGCCGTTTTGTGTTGATCTTCGGGGGCAATGGCTACTTGGTTGTAGCCTGAAAATCCATCAAGGAAGCTATAAACTTCCTTGCCTGCAACACGCTCCAATAGATGTTCGGTGATTGGAAGTGGATAACTATCTCGGATCGTAGCGGCATTAACTTTTTTAAGGTTAATGCACACTCGCAATTTCCCATTCTTCTTGGGCACCACTACAATGGGGGACACCCATTCAGTGTGCTCAATCTCATAGATGAATCCAGCTTCAATCAGCCTGTCAATTTCCTCTTTTATTTTGGCTGCATAATTGTCATTATATGTGTAGGGCTTTTGTTTGGTGGGCTTGGCATCAGCGGTCATCGGAATCGTATGAGAGCAAATCTCTGGATCTACTCCTTTCAAGTCTCTATAGTGCCATGCGAACACATCCCTATATTCCCTTAATAGAGCTACAAGCTCTACTTCTTCTTCTGCACTTAGGTCGTCTCCTATGTACGTACATCGCTCTTCGTTCCCTTCAATGGTCACTACAATTTTTTTGGTCTTTTCTTTATTGTCATATGCTTCTCCTATAATGGCCTCTCTCTTAGGCATTCGTACCAAAATTTTTCGGTCTTCCACTTCATATTTCTTGAAATTTTCTGGTACTTCAAACAATGATTCTTCCTCTTCTTGTTTCACTGCTTTCCTTTTCTTTTTCTTTTGACCTCCTTCACTTCCTTTCTTTGAATTTATCGTTTTAATACTCGCAAGGGGTTCTTCTTCTTTTTGGGTTAACACTCCTATGTCTTCTAAGTAGTGTTCCTCTGAGTCAAAGTACGTATCCATCACAATGGATTCTAGATCATCGTCATTCTCTTCTTCTTCTATGAACTCACTAGGATCACACTCTTCCAACAAGGGCTGACACATGAACACTGAAATATCATAACCCTCCTCATCACAATGGGGTGTCCATTGTTCCTCATTGACTGCAATGTCCATGGTAGCTAAGATTTCTGCCCAACCATGAGGCTCAAATTCCTCATCTGGAAATATCATTGGTGTATAGGCTGGGTCTTTTATTGGTCTATCTCCTGGGGGAGTTCCTTCTTCTCTCGCTTTTAGGCGCTTTTCCTCTTCCTCAGCGACCTTGCACATCCACAAGTGAGTATCTTCATGCAGCCAAGATGGTTCAGGTGAACTTCCAGAATGCACGGAGATAGAATCTTCTTTCGCTTTGTGGATAGGATTCCACTGTAGGGGTGGTACATCTCTGAAGGTGTAATCCTTCAGATTGACCTTGGTGGTGACCCCTAAGTGCTGTAAGTACAAGGAGTTGGTTCCCCAATCCTGTACTATTTGCAATTGTCGTAGGAAAGGTCTTCCTAGGATCATCTCGTAAACATTATTCTTCTCAAAGTCACATATAGCAAATGTATGTTCAAACTCTACACCACACGTGGTTAGAGTTATCCCTTCAAGCAATCCGAGAGGTCTTTCAAAATGACCATCTGCCATTTGAAGTTTCATTCTCGTTGGTCTTAAGGTGGGTTTGCCCCATCGCTTCCACAAGGAGGTGGTCGCAATAGCAACACCAGCACCCGAATCCACAATTGCTTTGGTTGTGTAACCTTGATAGGTGATCGGAAGATAAGTGTTACCTTCTTCACCTTCGCTCATGTCTCCTATCTTGTCGAGAGGTATCTCTGGTACTTTTTGCTTAGAGCCTACTTTTGGTGTATTGGATTCAAGTTCTGGAACCTGATCCTTCACATGATTCCAGAGCTCCGGTTTTGCCTTGAGCAGCTCCTCTACAGTGAGATGACATTGAACCTTAGTGTTCTTCACAACATCAGTGTTCCTGGGAATCACTGAGTCTTCATTTCTCACCAATATTGTGGGAGCTCTGATCTGGAGAGATTCAGATTCCCATGGGCCTGTGAAATGAGGCAACTCTTGTAAAGAATTAGATTCAAAATCTAATCTCTCATCCTCTTGTTGCTCTGTTTGATCTCCATAGATAGACGGAATGTCTTGGGGAAATTGATCATGAAGATCATCAATCTCAGGAATAGGAGGGGAATCACCCTCCTCCTTGGCCCATTTCTCTTCTTGTATTTCCCGCAAGAACTCTTGAGAGTACTGTTGAATTGAAGGAGGTATTCCAGCATCCGTGGAATTAGGAACATAAGCTCCCTTAGGTGGTGAGCTTCCTCTTTCAACAATTGGTTGAGCCTGTGGAGGTAAAGAAACTTGTGATTTGTTTACCAACTGCTCTAATCTTTCTAGTAAGCCTTGGAAATGCAAATCCGGCTTGACAGAGTTTGTCTGATTGAACTTTTGACTAGTTTCAAGTATAGCTTGAGCTTGTTCTACCATTTTCATGCACATTTTCATCCGTTCAATCTCTAAATCTGCTCTAGGGTAACTCTTGTCTAGGTTTGCAGCTGTTGGCCCTTCTTGAAGTCGAGCCTGGTAGGCCTTGAACATCATGTCCAAGCCTTCAGGAGTGGGGTCAGCTAATACTGATCCTACTCGGGGTGGTGGGTGGGTTACGAGGGGTGTATTAGAGGGTGGAGAAATGGAGGGTGATGGGGATGGTAGTGGTGGAAGTGTGTGGGAGTGCGGTTGAGATGTGATCTCTGTGATTTTTGCCTTGGTTTCTCTCAAGCTTTCTTCAAGTTCGTTTATCTTTTTTGCCCATTGCCTCTTCATTCTTTCACGACTATCCTTCCAGGCGCTAGTCCTCTTTTTGGTTATGCTCTCTGTTTCACTCACCTCGGGGCTCTTTTCGGGATCAACAACTTGGTGTTGTTGAAGTGCCTGGGCTCTTGTGATCACGTGCACAGGTGCAGTGGAAGTCACACTCCCTGTGGAGTCTACAACTAACCCAACAACATTGATAGGGGTGATTTTAGGCATGTTATTAGGGTTCTTTGGGCAATCTCGTAGGAGATGTTTTTTTTTGCAGTCTTGACAGAAACCCTGAATGGTTACTGGTTGAGGTTGTGTAGGGGCAGGCAGTGGACAATCACGTATAAGGTGATCTCCCTGACATCTGAAGCATGGTCCTCTAGGAAATGGGGGTCGTACCTGCCTAGGTTGAGATCTAAAGTTGGGGTTTGTGTACATGACATTAGAATACTCAGGTTCCCCACTATTTTCACTTGGGTCCTCATAATAGTATGACTCGTTATGCTCGGGTGACTGCATGTAGTAAGCCTGTGGGCTATCAATATGTGTGGAGTCAAAACTATGGTCACTTGGATCACTGTCTGATAGCAATGGGGTGACTGGGTCTATGGCTCTATTCGGATTTTCTTCAGTAGATGCATATTTCACTGGGATCACATTGGTTGGAGCAGGGGGTTGCTGCACTAGAACTGGTTGAGGTCTCTGCTGCCCTTGATAAGGTGGCTGATAAGTTTGCTGTGGTCTGTTGTATTGTGGTGATGGGTACTGATTCTGGTATCTACCATGTTGTGGATATGGCTGAGGATAGTTTTGCCTAACAGTTTGTTTGTTATATGGGCAGTCTTGTGCAGTGTGGTTGGTGTACCTGCGCTCTATGGTGCAGTACTGGCTACTAGGATTCGCCTGGGGTTGGGTCATAATGGGGCATACACTTGCCATATGTTCACCGCCACAAGTGTAACACCGCTTAACTGGAGCAAATCTCGGAATTTGCTTGCTAGAGACACCTAGTTTTTGGGCTACCTTCTCTGCAAGTTCCTCGATGGATGTGGATTGACCAGATGTCATGTTACTAGAGCTATCAGAATCCTTATAGATTTTTGATAGTTCTAATTCCTCACCTAGATTGTCCTCAATGTCTATGCACATGCGCACGCACTCTTCTATCGTTCTGGGGTCCTTCAGGTACACATATGACCTGAGCTTAGTGCTCAACAATCCATCTAGGAACAAGGCCACTTGTTTGGCTGGAGTGGGTAACTCCGGCATCGGGCATCTCTCCAGGTACTGTCTAAATCTTCTTCCAGCTAGTCTGACCGTCTCTTGAGGTGTTTGTTTGAAGTTATGAATTAGTGAGGAGGTGTTATGCCTGATTCCACTCTTAGAAAACTCAACAATAAATGCCTCTAAGAGTTGGTCTATGTTTCTGAAATGCCTCTCATTTAGTGGTTGAAACCACGTAAGGGCAGTGTTCCTAAGGGTTAGACCGAAAGCATTATATTGTGTGAATAGGTCCTCTACCTGTTCAGCTTTCAATACTTGCCGAAATTCTGCCACATGGTCATAAGGGTCTCCCGTGCCATCGAAATAATTCTTCATGGACTTCACCAGTTGAGTTGGTCGCAGGGTCCTAGTGTGTTCTCTCGGCCTTGGCAAAGGAAAATCATCAATATTCCTTTGATTCCATGGGGTTCTATGTCTCTCAGGTTCCACTCTATTCCTTTCTGTTCCCGTTCTTTCTCTTCCCAGGGAGTTGGCAAAACTTACCTCAGGTTTGTCTCTACTTCTATCTCTCTGAGCCCCATGAGCTTGGGAGGTCCCAGCTCCTTGGTGACCAAAGGACACATTAGACCTTGGTTGGGGAAAAACAAATTCACCCTTCCATGTGTAGGCATGTCTGCCATGCTCAGTGACCACGAAGATTCTCTCTGATGCATTGTCTAGGTAGGTTACTTAGCCTGGGCTATCAGGGTCTTTAAACTCATAGATTGTGAGGGCACTCACTTCCTGAGGTTGAGAAGATTTATATCTCCAAAAAGCCTCATCGGTTTCTCGGTTTAAAAGCAGATCTATTCTTTTATTATCCTGTGGAATCCACTCTGGGGTCATGATTCTGGTCAAGACAGATTTACCACGGGGAGTTCTTGGCTCTCTCTCTAAGTTCCCTTGCTCTATATCACCCATGTCGGTCTCCGCAATCACATTTCCAAACTCATCAGTTCTATCAGGAAGAGTGGTGACTACATATATAGTCCCCTCTTTATCTAGGTATGCTCCATTCTCAAACTTGACTACCGGGTGGTCTAATCCATGGGGTTGATCGGGGTTCTTAATCTGGACCACCGATCTTCTCAGTCCGTCTTCGTAGATGCGAGCACCTAGACGATTCGTCCTGATGTATTCCAGCTGAGTCTTGTATGGTCCTTCTGGCTTTTCTAGATAAGCCAACCCTGAACTACCTACTGGTCTCTCCATGGGATAGGACATCTCAGAATCACTTGTTTCTGATCTGGGAGTGTATGGGTAATCACTCAACTGTTGGGCCCAAGACCTGGCAGTGTGATTGACACTAGCTTCAGAAGATCTGAGGCTTTGTCTGTCTCGGCCTAAGTGTCTGCCTGATCTAAGGTTCATATGCCTGATTTATCTACCCCCTGGGACCCAAGCACACTCTCGTTGCAGGTTAATTTGCACCAATCACTTTGTTCTTTTGGGTTGAATATTATGTTTATGGTCTTGTCTGAAACCGTGTCGTCAGGAGTACTTAATTGAATTTCCGCACTTGATAAGTGTTCGATTCCCGTTTACCTTTTGTCCCTTAGGGTTTTCGCACTTAAGACCTATTTACTTCTTGCACTTGGTTGATTAATACTCTTGGATTTGATTCGTGCCTAACGTTGCCCTAATTAATTACCACACCTAAGTCGTACTTAGCCTAGGCTAGGAATTGACAAAGGAGGGTTGAGAGATCTTCCAACCTCAATTAGCTGGTTGACCAGACTGCTACACAAGCCCAGGAAGCCTTCTCCCAAGCTTGATACTCACCCTTGCTAGCTTGCTTTGGATTGCCTTGAGTGCACACAAAGTTCCTGCAAAAGCTCACCGGTTAGTATAGCTTTATTACCACAAGTAATTGGAAGACACACATCAATATTTTCAGTCCCCCTGGAGTAACTCACTGTACCCCCTGAATCTGAGAACCACTTAGTTCCACCTAAAGGTCCACTTAAAAATGCATGTTCTAAAACTCCGCGTATGATTCTTACAAAAGGGTCCGTATGGTCAAGTTATGACCATTCAGGCACTAAAGGGTCAAAACAGGCTCTCAGGGTTCAGGAGATCCCTCTCTGGTTTCTAGGCCTTTTGCCCACTTCCAAGGTTCTAAGGGTATACCAAGGTGCCTAAAATTAAGCTCAGCTACCCTTCCAATCACTCAAAAAATGACCCTAAATTTTCATGCGTTAAAGGCCGTGTATCGCGATAGGTCGGGTCGAAGTGTCGCGATAGGTCGAAGTGTCGCGATAGCTCGTGAAGTGTCGCGATAGGTCAAAGTGTCGCGATAGCTGGTGAGGTGTCACGATAGGTCGTGAGGTGTCGCGATAGGTCAAAGTGTCGCGATAGCTGGTGAAGTGTCGCGATAGGTCGAAGTGTCGCGATAGGTCGTGAGGTGTCGCGATAGGTCAAAGTGTCGCGATAGCTGGTGAAGTGTCGCGATAGGTCGAAGTGTCACGATAGCTCGTGAGGTGTCGCGATACCTCGAGGTGTCGCGATAGCTCGGGATATGGTGAATTTTTCTGTTCTATCTAGTGATCCTGGGAGCTCTAGGCCTGCGCAGTGTCGTGGTGCACTCAGAATCGTGATTGGGTGAAATTTTCGGAGTGTCGCGATAGGTCGAGCTCAACGCCTCGGGGACTGTGCAGACAATTTCTGTACTTGCTGAGCTTGCTGGAGATGATGATGGAGCTGCCACCTGCAAGAAACATGCAAAAAACACACAAAGACAAGCACACACACTCGCTCTCTCTCAAACTCGCACACAACAAATGAGGGAATGATAAGGAAGAGGGAATATGTAGTGGAGAAGGAGGTGGAGGTGGAGATGGAGAAGGAGGTGAAGAGGAAGATGGAGATGGAGAAAAATCCAAAATTTACCTACTACTTACCATTCCAACGCGTCCTCTCTACGTCTTACCATCACACGCTCGTCCTCAAAGCTCGATCCCCGGCAACGGCGCCAAAATTTGGTGTAGCTCAGTGATGAGTAACACCTCCTTTAATGTCAATCCGGGAAGACGTGAGGATGGTATGAAGACCACGAGCAAGTGGAAGCACAAGTGCGTGAGTGAGAAGCACACAAGCATGCACACACATACACGCACACGCGCACACACGGCAAGAACAAAGAGAGTAAGACAATGGAATCACTTCTATTGCAACAAAATTCTCATACAAGCTCAAGACTACCAGAAGCTAACCCAAAAATGAGCTCTCTAGCTCTATTTATAGTTTTTGACTAGCTTTGGCCATGTCCAGACCTAGTGTCCGGCCTAGTTAAAAATTAGGTTCCAGGGCTTATTTGAGGGTTCAAACGAGATCTAAAAATTATGAAAATTGGCAGGCAACTACTTCTAAGGCTCCCCAACTAAAAATGATGTAAGGGTTTTGAAAAAAAATGAAGGGTTGCCTTAGTGCTAGATCTGCATGTGTGTCCGTACTTGCTTCTTCCCGTATACTGTCAACAGCTAGCTTCTTCTAATACCTTGAGACAACTCTATCAGTTGCTTGCACATCTTAAGACTCTCTCTTTCTCTCTCTAATTGAGCATCATGGTATCAATGATGGTGAGTTTCCACACTAGGTTCACTCTTTACTGAGGCTTGGTAAGTTTTAAACATCATGTCTAAGTCTTCAAGGAGAGGATCTATAAGTACAAAAGTTATTTTTTGTTTTTTAGAAGTCTTCTTGCACTATGAAGTTCTTGATTTCTCTTGTGAGACTTTGGTTCATGCACATTGCGATTGCTTTTCTAAACTATCCATCTTCTTTTCCTATTTTTTATCAATTTTCTCTTTACGCTATCACCAAGTAAAATATTTATGTTTCTTCTTGTTATCTTTAGATGGCTGCTGGTCCTCAGATTGGGAAGAAAATGAAACATCCTCTTCATTAGATTGCTCAACCTTTTGCTTCTTAGCTTGCATACATGTCATAGCTTGAAGAGGGGCTTGCACTTTTGATTCACTACCACTTCCAATAATTTCCACCACTTTAAGCAGTGTGTGAGTGCAAATTCTATGGGCAATCTTTAATCAAATGGACTTTGAATAGTTAGTACTTGTGTCTAACATTGCTAGTTCTGCAAATATGATAGCTCTTTCAATGTTCTCTTTTCTATATTTGATGGGAACGACATTGTTAACAGGAGGCAAATGTTAGTCTAGAACGCATGCTGGAAGAGTACTCTAGTAGATCCTTTATGCTTGTGTGATAGCTTTGGATCATTGCTTATCTCCATTTACTTGGACTTGGTCATAGGTTATCCGTGATAGATTGGACCATCTTGCAGGATTCATTCTTGAGTGGGAGATGTATCACAATTGTATTGGTGTGTATTGCCATTAGCTTTTTGGTATATGTATTTGCCATTATCTTTTATTGGATCAATGATAGGTGGTGACAGGTTACTCATTGTTCTTTTGCTATTGGTTATCTTGTTTGATTGCTCAGTGTACAGGGCATACTCTATCGAATTTTTTTCCAAGATTCCTTCACATCTACTTTATCGGTTTGGAGACTTGGTGAGTGGGCTTATGCTCACGGTTTTATGTGCATGCTAGATGCATGGTTATGTAGCACGTGGTTCATATGGTTTCTTCTCCAGTGAGATATTTATGATATGAGTTATGCATATGGATGTGTAGGTGTGATCCCATTGAGGATAGAGTATTGTTTCTAGTCTCTTATTACATTGCTAGCCTTTTGGATTGCTAGCATGGCATCTTCTCATTTTGATGTCACTGACTTTCCGAGATGGAAAGCTCAGATGTGGCATGCATTGGTTCATGCAGGGTTACCCATGTATGTGCATAGAGATGCACAATGGCCCCATGATATGCATGACCACATATGGATGGATATGGATGCATTGTCCAGCTCCACTATCCGATTACAACTTATGGATTCTATATATGATTTTGTGATGTACGAGGAGATGAGTAGTGCATTATGGTAGAGACTACAAGATATGTATGTGAGTCCATTGACTCATGTGAGATGTAGATCACATCAACGACTTTGATGTCGGCACTATGGCCATGAGGGCCATTGTCCACGACATTGCTTCAAGCATATGTGACAATGACATCAAAGATATGCACGTGATGCAGGTCAGGTAGTGATTTTCGAAGAGTCTATGGCAGTTGATTATGCTAGTGATGGTGATATCACCTTCTCCTATGGTTCATCTCAGGATTCCTCTTGTTCATTGGATAGCACACACATGGCTTGGTTGCTTGATACATTAGCTAGTTTTCATGTTACTTCACATCATGAGTGGTTTTGTCGATTCTCAAGTGAGAGTCGTGGATGTGTGCACTTGCCTGATGGTACGATGTATGACATTAAGGGTGCAAGAGATGTATGCCTTATGCTACCTAGTGGAGCCTCACTTATACTCAGACATGTACGCTATGTGCCGTCATTTCCTATGAGCTTGATTTCAATTAGCCAGTTACAGAAGAGCAGATGTTATGCATTTCTTGGAGAGCATCATTTTCACTTGCAGTTGGGACAACTTATGCTTGTCAGAGGTGCTAGGATTCGACACAAGTATCCATTGCAGGTACTTCATGTGAGAGGCAGTCTCATCTCAGTGAGAGTTCAGCCTTATGTGTAGTGTGAGACTCATCATGTCTCATTTTTTCTACCTACACATAGGTATATTGACATTCATGATGCACATGTATGGCAAGATTCAGATGCTCGAATGGATGCACATGTAGACCATGTTTTGGATGTACATGATGCTTATGTAGAGCATGACTTTATTGATCAATAGATGCTCATATGGAGCACACTTTGGATGACCATTTGGATGCTTTAGAGCATGATGTGGATGCTCATGTAGAGCATTGTGATGACACTCAGTGAGAGTTTGATCATCAGTTTGATCTTGGTATTGATGTTCTGCAGTTAGCTCATGTGGAGCATGATGATACACTTGGTGTGGTAGAGTAGGATAGCTCTTATGGTACACAACGTGTGCTAAAGCATACTAGCTCTCAGGCTGCATAGCTAGATACATCCTTGGTTCAGAGGATGACTAATTTAGATGTTGATGAGTCAGCGATCATGTAGTCATTCTTGGATTCACTTATGCCAGATGTTGACATGGATATGTCAGGACATGTTGTTCTTGATGATGGTGCTTTGGATGCCTTGGATAAAGGCATGGTTGACATGCTTAGGTTAGCCAAGATAGCACAGGTTTCATCAACATTCGGGAGTCTCATGTACGAGTTGTTATGCTCGAGACCATACATTGCAGTTGTTGTTGGAGCATTTGCACATGGAGTTGTCAATTGTTCGATGATTGATAAAGGCATACAGTGAGTGGAGTTTTGCAGGAACTTCATCATGAATTATTTCATTGGCGGTGCACCACAGTACGCTCTCCTTCTCACAAGCTCCATGACGATATCCTCGGAGTAGAAAACCGAGCTCCTAAGCCGCACACAGTACTCCGCACAGATACTGCAAAATATGCAGAAAACACAGTACACAGGGAGCACGAAGTCAGACTTCTTAGTTCTTACAAATGCAATCAAACTTACAGTCAATGACTGACCAAGCCACTATATGTTTTATTAAAGAACCTATACAAGGAAGTGTCCGGTGGCCATTTGGCCTTTCACATGGACACTAATGGTAACAATCTCCCACTAAAGGCCAATATGGCCAAAGTAACTATGGGAGAAAAATAAAGAATGATAAAGAATACCTGAGTGTAACTGTACAAACTATACCTCCCACCTGATGGGCATGTTACATAGTATACAAGTGACTGTGTAAGATCATGAATCAAGTAACCCCCATCAAGTGACAGTAGTGTCGAAAGCTATCCTGTGGTAGAGCTTTAGTCAAAGCATCTACAACATTATCTCGAGTGTGAACCTTCTCAAGAATAATGCACTTAGTGGCTAAGCAATCTCTAATGAAGTGATACTTCATCTCAATGTGCTTGGTCTTTGGATGATAGACCAGATTCTTAGCCAAAGCAATGGCACTCTGACTATCACTGAGCAAATGAGGTACATGCTGAGGTAAACCCATATCACAAGCAAGACGAGAAAGCCACAATGCTTCCTTACATGCCTCACTTGTTGCAACATACTCTGCTTCTGTGGTGGAAACAACTGTACATTCTTGAAGATGAGATCTCCAAGAGATAGCACCTCCAACAAAATGAAAAATGTACCCTGATGTAGAATTATGACTGTCTACACAACCAACATAGTTAGAATCTATATAACCAATAATGGATGCTTTCCCTCTACCTAAGCATAGACACTTGTCCTTAGTGCCACTCAGATATCTCAAAATCATCTTGACCGCTTCCCAATGTTTCTTGCCAAGATTAGACATATATATGCTCACAACTCCCACTACAAATGCAATATCTGGTCTCGTAGCTACCATAGCGTACATGAGACTACCAACAGCAGACTGATAGAGAATATTGGTCATGAATTCCTTTTCCTCATCTGATTTGGGGCAATCATCCTTGCTCAATTTCACATATGTGGGTAAAGGTGTACTCAATGCCTTTCCACCCTGCATATTGAACCGGTGAAGTACTTTGGATATGTACTCACTTTGAGACAAGTATATGCATCTTTTACTCCTATCACGAGTAATGTGCATGCCAAGAATATGTTTGGCATCCCCCAAATCCTTCATATCAAATGTTTGACTCAACTTCGTTTTGAGAATTGACAAGTCATAGGAGGACTTCCTAGCAATCAACATATCATCGACATAAAGTATCAAGTATATCAAGCTGCCATCTGAGCATCTCTTTGTGTAGAGACAATGATGCTCATTGCTTCGAGAATAGCCTTGGGAATTCATAAAAGCATCAAACTTTTGGTACCATTGTCTAGGAGACTGTTTAAGTCCATACAAGCTCTTTTTGAGCTTACAAACTAGACTTTCCTTGCCAAGAATTACATAACCCACTGGTTGTTCCATATAGATCTCATCTGTAAGATCTCCATGCAAGAAAGCAGTTTTCAAATCCATTTGGACTAGCTCTAAGTCCTCCATTGCAACAAATCCAAGCAACATGTACAAAGTAGTCATCTTGACCACTGGAGAGAAGATTTCCTCAAAATCAACACCATGTTGTTGCTTAAAACCCTTTGCAACAAGTCGTGCTTTATATTTTGGAGAAGCACTGTCTGATGTGAATTTCAGCTTATATACCCATTTACATGGTAAAGCTTTCCTGCCCTTTGGCAAAGTTACTAAATCCCAAGTGCCGTTCTTGTGAATAGAATCCAACTCACTCTTCATGGCACGCTCCCACTTGACATGATCCTCTGTCTGCATAGCCTCTTTGTAGCAAGAAGGCTCATCGGCATCTATTAGCATAACAAAATCTAAACCCGAAACATATATATCATGTGGATGTGAGACACGTGCATAACGTCTCAATGGTTGCTGAACAGGAACATGTGCAGACTGATCTGAATGGACATTCTCTTGAACATCCCTATGTGCAACATTTTTATGCATGCTAACCAGAGGACTAGTACCCTCAAACACCACTCTTCTCACTTCAAGCTCCTTAATGGGCTGTTTATGCATCTTAGACTCATTAAAAATGACATCACTACTTCTGATCATAGACCATGTTTCAGGATCCCATAAGCAATATCCAAATTGTCCTTCTCGACCATATCCCAGAAAAATGCATTTCTTTGACTAATGGTCCAACTTTTGTCTAAGATTCTTGGGTATATGAACATATGCTTCACACCCAAAAACTCGAAGATGATCATAATATAGTGGCTTCCCTGTCCATAACTCTTGTGCCACTTTCAGACCTTTGGCAGTACTAGGTGAAAGGTTAATCACATGAACTGCAGTCAATACTACTTCTGCCCAAAAGCCTTGTGAGAGGTTTGCATGATGCAACATAGAGACTACTCTATCTTGAATAGTTCTATTCATCCTCTCAGCTACACCATTCTGTACTGGGGTATAAGGAGCTATAAGCTCTCTATGAATCCCTCTTGACTGACATAAAATGTTGAATTCATGTGAGGTATACTCACCCCCATTATCTAAACGTAAAGACTTAAGCTTAGTTCCTTTTTCAGTCTCAACTGAAGCAAGCCATTTTTTGAAAGTAGGGAATACCTCATCCTTTGATTTGATAGGATATACCCAAACTTTTCTAGTAGCATCATCTATGAAAGTGACAAAGTAGAGAGAACCACCTAAGGACCTAGTGGGCATAGGACCACACACATCTGTATGAACGAAATCTAAAGGTTAAATTGAGGAGTCAATGTGCGTTCTATGCACATTTCTGGTCTGCTTTCCATATTGACAATACTCACAAAATGAAAAATCAGAGGAAGATAACAAAGGTAAGTAGCCAGAACGAGAAAGATTTTCCTTTCCACTATGAGATATATGGCCCAAATGACCATGCCAAATACAATCCATAGACTGTTCAATAACAGCTAACAAGTGTTCTTTTTGTGATATAAATAAAGGATAAAGTGATCCAACTTTGCTTCCTTTTGCAATAACCATATTGCCCTTTGATATATGAAAGGACTGA